>CM053028.1:449700900-449784757 GCA_028564925.1 Lithobates sylvaticus | reverse complement strand
TAGGGCACGCTCTCTACTGATAGACATATTTCTCCAACCTCAAATTACTGCCGACACTTTTAAATCCCTCCCCATAAGTGGGCAGCCCCTTTCGGCCACCACTATTTACATATGAATGCCGGTACATGTAAACACAGGGTCTGTAGGTGAGTCATCTGTACACAACTATAGGGCAGAGCTGGGCAGCATTAGTAGCAGCACTTCACACTGAGATATCAGAACACAGCACAGGACTAAAGCCTCAAGGGATGAGGGAATTTAAACCAGGATAGTTGTCAAGTATGAGGCAGCTGCTTTGGGGCCCAAAACAATGACAGGGCCCAGGGCAGCTGGCCCTTTTGACCTGCCTTAAAAACGGCCCTGGCACTAGGCAAGCTATTATATTTGTTAGGCCATCCTAATATTCTTCCCATACTAGCTGAATGAACCATAAATAAAGATTCTAATTTTGGTGTATTTAAATGTTTTAAGTCAGGGGTAGGCAAACTTTTGAGCACAGTGTGCCGAAAAATGTTTTCAAAGAAATTGAGCGTGCCAATTTTATAACAAAAAACTGTTAACTTCACACTCTCAATCACGAATTATAATGTAAATGATGTAAACTACTTGAGTAATAGAGACTAATTAACATCCTGCACTCTCATGCCTTAGATCAGCCCAATTCCTGTACCTCCAGTCCTCACATCAGCCCCAATTCCTGCACTTTCACACGTCAGATCACTGCCCCCCCTGCAAATATGTCCCCCCCACTGCTCATCTGTCCCCTCACTGTTCTACCCTGCACATCTGCCCCACCTCTGTAATCCCCTGCTCATCTGTCCCACCACTGTTAACCCCCTGCACATCTGCCCCCACCACTGTACCACCCTGTTCTTCTGTCCCACCACTGTATCCCCCCTGCACATCTGTCCCAACAATGTACCCCCTTTCTCATCTGCCCCACCACTGTATCTCCCTGCACATCTGCTCCACCGCTGTACCCCATGCTCTTCTGTCTCACCACTGAACCACCTTCTCACCTGTCCTAACATTGAACCCATCTGCCCCACCACTGTAACCCTCTTTCTCATATGCCCCACCACTGTTCCCCCTGCTCATCTGTCCCATCAATGTACCTCCTTTCTCCTCTTCCCCGCCACGGTACCCCCTGCACATCTGCCCCACCTCTAGACCCCCCTGCTCTTCTGCCCCACCTCTGTACCCCTGCTCTTCTGCCCCACCTCTGTACCCCCTGCTCTTCTGCCCCACTAATGCACCTCCTTTTCACATCTGACCCAACACTGAACCCCCCTGCTTATCTTTTCCACCACTGTAACCCCCTTCTCATCTGGCACAACACTGAACCCCCCCCCTGCTCATTTATCCCACCACTGTAACCCCCTTCTCATCTGCCCTAGCCTGGGAAGTCTCTGCAAACCACCATATAATCCATCGGTTTTATTATTGCATGTGAACAACAGTCAAAAAAGCCAATGCATTTCAGCCATCAGGCCTTAACCATGGCTAGTCTATACTCTCATACGGTATTATCTCTCAACAACCTATCCATAGTCTGATCTATGGGTACTATCCCAGGGACATCTTACCAATTCTCCCATAGTTTTTTTAACTTGTTAGGGCACGCTCTCTACTGATAGACATATTTCTCCAACCTCAAATTACTGCCGACACTTTTAATCCCCTCCCCATAAAGTGGGCAGCTCCTCCGACTTCCAGTGCATGAGTATTAACGTGCGAGCCTGAAAAAGGGCTCTTTAGAAATCGCCTCTTTATTGAAGGCCTCCAAGTCGAGTTCATCCAAAATAATAAAAATACAGCATTTAAGATCTAAGAGGAGGGAAACCTGAAATACTGAATTAAGCTTATCTACCACCCCTTTCCAGTAGGGATGTAATTTAAGTTTTGCCTTTAGTTATACTTTAAAAAAATAACCAAAAACCATTATAGTTTTTATTTAAAGCATATGTCAAGGCAAAAATAATAGAAAATGTATGAAGTACATATCTGCAATACATATTTCCCTAATAAAAACTAGGAGAGCTTTAAAACTAGGACAGTTCTAAATTCAGTATTACCAAGATAACAAAAGTATCATACACATTTTTAGTATAAGCAAAGCAGAATAAATGTCCATGATTTATTTTACCTGCACATATGTTGAAACAATGATGAATATCCAGCGCAGACTCCTTTTCGTGTGCGAAAGACATCACTGGCATTAGAAGACTGGGCGAATCTATTCTTATAACCTTGAACATCATATTCTACAGTACATATACACATAAATAAATTTGAAAAATATAAACTTCTAATTGTGGCATATAATGAAACAGAAATTTATTTTTTGGTATAAAAAAAAAAACAGACCATTGGGACCTACTGAAGTATGATTAAAGGTCATAACATGACTTGCCCATGGTACTGGGACTTTGTATGTGCACCCACTTATTGAGCACCTTAGCCTGAGTCTCAGATCTCAAGTCAATATAACCAATCAGTAAAGATAAAACACTGCCTCCATGCTACATAGCCTAAACTAAATCAGAAAATGTAAACAAGAAAACATACACATTCTTTGTGCCTCTTCCTTGTTCATTTATTTTATTCTCTCTTTTCCTCTTATTTTAAATGACTACTTAAATTTTATTATTAACTGGACCCACCTATGTGGTGACATATCCATATCCAGGCAGCTCTTGTTTTTTCCAAGTCAGTTTTACTCACACTTATAAGTTCTTTCACTAGTTGTTCAAGTGTCCCTTTGGAATCTACCTTAAGCGAAGAATGAAGAATGAATATTGATATTAAAATACCTATTGTATTTTTCATCAGATATACACATATACACTTTAGCAATATTCAAAAACACAGTCACTTACATTTCATTGTAAAAATAGTAAAATAAAGTTAGCGCTCTTTCAGTGAAATATAAACAGCAGAGTGCAATACAGGTAGATATATAGTACACCAAGAACCAATTATAACAAAAATGCAGTGCTAAAATAATAATAAAGTGCCCACGAAAATTTGACCATAAACTGAAGTTTGTCAAAACGACAAAAATAAACAGTTCATGTTGTTATGAGTGCAAAACATAAAAGTGCTCCACTTCAGCCTTCACCCAATGCTTGAAAACACCCGTAGTGCCAATCCTTCACCAGTGCTAAAAATACACACTCACCAGAGGGATATGTTGTCCAATACTGGAACAGCAATAAGCGCTCTGTGTAAATGGCATCCAGCATCACCACTCTCGCTTAACAGATGGCAGGACCAGACTGCTCTATTCCACTACACCAGTGGATAGAACCAAAGTTATCAGCATGGAGTCGCCAATAGACATGTGCAATTCGTTTTTTTTTTTTTTCCTTTTTCGTTATTTTCGCTCGTTCGTTTTCGTACGAATGAACGAATCGTTCGAATCGTACGAATCCGAATACCGAATCGTTCGAATCGTACGAATCCGAATAACGAAACGTTCGAATCATACGAATCCGATTAACGAATCATTCGAATCGAACGAATCCGAAAAACAACGAAAATCCGAAAAAAACTAATTAGAAACACCGAATGTACTAATGAAGAAAATCCGAAAAACGAACGAAAAAATTAGTACATTCGTAACTTTTTTTTTTTGTTGAATTTGTAATTTTCCGTGTCCCTTACAATGGTGCTGCTACACGTGCTGCGAATGGATTGAACAAAAAAATTAGTACATTCGTAACTTTTTTTTACGATTCGTAACTTTTTTTTTTCGTTTCGTAACTTTTTTTTTTCCGATTCGTAACTTTTTTTTTTTTTTTTATCCGATTTGTAATTTTCAGTGTCTCAATAGAACAAAAAAATTCGTTCATTCGTAACTTTTTTTTCGATTCGTAACTATTTTTTTTTCGATTCGTAAAATATTAAAATATAATAATAGCATACACATTACATAAAATTATGAATTATGCTCCGATTACGAATATACGAATGTTACGAATGATACGAATGTACAAATAAATACGAATGCGTCCGAAAATTAAACTAACGAAAAAACGAAACAACGAAAAAATAACTCTTACGAATGTACGAATCGTTACGAATCCGAACACCGACGACTTACGAATTTACGAATCGTTACGAATCTGAACACCGACGACATACGAATGTACGAATCGTTACGAAACAACGGAAAATAAAAAAACAAAACGAAACAAAAAACGAATTTTTTTCGGAAACGAAAAAAACAAAACGAAAATAAACAAATTTTTATTGTTGTGCACATGTCTAGTCACCAACATAATGGGCCACCAAACCTGCAGAGAATGGTGGCATGACCTCTAGCCCTTTACAGTGTAACTCTATGTATATTTCACACAAACAAGCATCTTTAGGAGCTGTCTCTCTCAGTCCCTCTGCATATTTGCGTGTGAAACGTATGTAGAGCAACACTGTAAAGGGCTAGAGGTAATGCCGCCATTCTCTGCAGGTTTGGTGGCCCTTTATGTTGGTGACTCCATGCTGATAACTCTGTTACTATCCCCTGGTGGAGTGGAATAGAGCAGTCTGTTTCTGCCATCTGTGGAGCGAGAGTGGTGATGCTGGATGCCATTCACACAAAGCGCTTATTGCTGTTCTAGTAATAGACAGCATATGCCTCTGGTGAGTGTGTATTTTTACCATTGGTGAAGGATTGCCACTACTGGTGTTTCCAAGCATTGGGTGAAGGCTTTTATATGTTTTACACCCATAACAATATGAACTGTTTATTTTTGTCGTTTCGAAAAACTTCAGTTTATGGTCACTTTTTCGTGGACACTTTATTATTATTTTAGCGCTGCATTTTTGTTGTAAATACTTACATTTCATTGCGGTTCAAATAACTTTCTACAACTAAAGCTGCATTCTGAATTAGTCCAAATACATAAAAAAAAACAAGTGTTTACCAGTTTTGCTCACTTCAGTGATACTATAAAAATGCATATCATCACATATTTCATATAGCACCAATATATCTAGAAAACTCCTGCTTTCAAAGGGTCAAAGTAATTATTATTATTTTTTTTAAATCCAAAAGCGCCAACTGTAAAGTAAGAATTTTAAACTTTTCATTTAATATTATGTGACTCCTCTGTTGTGTAGACCAATGTTTCTTTTTTTTCATCAGGGCACCCTTTAAAATTCTGCAGTCTTGAGGCACCCATTCAAAAATGTAAAAACTTAATTAATAGTTTTACAGAATGCAGCTGTATCCACACATGTAGGACACCCAGCATTACAGGGGATTTATTTTTGCAAAGCAGATACACCTTTGCTGGTACTGACTAAGGTTCCCACCTTCCTTAGTTTCTTTACCTCCCCTACTCTCTGCTAACATGACCCCCAGTTCTGACAGAGAGGGGTAGGGTAAGGGCAAACAAGGACATCCTCAGGTGTCTGACTTCCTCCTTGTTGACCGTTGATGTCATCAGTTGTTAGAATGCTGGTAGCTGGCCTGCACAGTACCCAAGGCTGTAGTGCTGCACAATAAAGACCTGTGGCTTTGTGTAACAAAAAAAGGCAGGCTTGATCCACCGCCAGCTTATTGAACAATTTTTGGCCAATTTGGGGCAAGTTTTAGGCATTTTGCCAAGGCACCTCTGAAGAACCCAGACTGCACCACAGGGTGCTGCAGCACACTTGTCGAGAAAGGCCAGGGTAGAGGGAAAGGTTGCAGAAAGGTCTTCAGCATCTGGTACACATTTGTTTTTGTGCCAGATGGCTGGTGCCCATTGCACTCTGTGATTCATCTACCAGTCTTTGTGTCTGAATAGAGGGGGGCAACAACATCTGACACTCCCAGGAGTTTTAAAATGTAAAAGGTTTTCCAGCAAGATTGTCTTTTGCAGAGCAGAGGAATCAGCTACGCATGCAGCAGGACAGCTATGTATTAATTTCTTTCTTTACAGGGGTCTTGGAATTGTATTAATGCTTCAAAGACCAATTCCAAGTTGCATAAAATCACTCGGGATTCTGAAAGGCAGATAAAGCCTTGTATTATACATTACTGGAGTATTTATCACAGCAAAGCCTACATATTACAACTAACTAAATCTTTTTTTTTTCTTTTTTTTTTTCAAAGAAGAGAATGATTATACAATATCTGACAGAAAAAAAGTTGGGTTGTACCTCGGAAGCAAAGCGATCCAGCTTCTTAAAGTCATTTAAGTCAATCTCCAGAGACTTCAGGTTTGACCTGTTCCAGGGATAATCTAAATTGGAAGAAAATACAACTGTAAGAGACAAATCACATGCCTCTATAAGATAATAACAACATTTATTGTTCATATATAATATAATATTTATACTGAATTTAAATTATTAATAGTATCACCTGTATTACATACAATATATGCTTTATTAGGGAGAACATTTTTTTAACAAGTCAGTGCTTTATTTATGAATTGCAGCAGGGCAGGAAATTCCATTAAAGCATATCTAAACATTTTTTTTAGCTAGTCAATGAAAAGCAATGAAAAGTTTTGTAGTTGTACAGAAGGAAACAGGCTAAGCAGGAGTAAAACAGAGCATTGTACACAGTTTACAGTAGGACAGCACTATTACTAGTTTGGGTGAATACAAACTAGCCTGAAATTCTCAAGTTGATCAGTTTGAGGTAACATAAGAAGGAAGAGGAGAGCCCCGAGAGTAATTGGACAAATAATGTTGAGGCTTAGGGAAGCAAGTGAGAGATCATAGGCATGTGAGAAGATGTTGTATCCAGTGATCCCAACTTCTATGACATTATATTATTTTCTTATAAGGGAGGGAGAGTGGTATTGACTAACAGAAATCAGGTTTGTTTTGAGGTTGAGACAAATTGCATCCAGTTACATGCGATTCATTTTCTCACAGCAAACAAGGTTTAATGTAAGAACACTGTCAGAAATGTATCTGCCTCCGGATCAGGGAAATAGCCTAGCAGGCACAGGTTGGGGCATAGGGTTAATGGAAAACCCATTTGGTCATGGAGAACCACCACTTGTGCACAGAACCCCAATGAAGAGAAATTTATGTATAAAAAAATAAATAATATGTGGTGTACAGTAAAAAGGATACCAGAGAAATATGAATTAGATCTTAAATGTATACTGTGTCAAAAGCACAGAATGAGCCCTGAAATACATACAGGGTACACATTTTTGTGGCTTCAGTTTTTCATCCAGGAAGAGATGTAACACAAATCACAACTGGTTTTACCACCTCACAGTAAAGGCAGAGCTGCTTTTTCCTGCTATCGTGTCTTCTCATGCATGTCCAGATGTTTTTTGGCAGCCTCCTTTACATTATACCATGCTGTTTTTACTTTTTTACGACGAGCCAAGAAAAATGAAGTTCAATATCCAGTGCTTCTCTTCTGCTTGATTCCGAGCATGTGTGGCACTTTGTGCGTCGGAATTGTGTACACACGATCGGAATTTCCGACAACAGATTTTGTTGTCGGAAAAATTGAGAACCAGCTCTCAAATTTTGTGTGACGAAAATTCTTATGGAAAGTGTGCGATGGAGCCTACACACGGTCGGAATTTCCTATCGTGTGTACGGGGCATAAGAAGTTTTACACTACACTAGTTAGCATTTATTTATATTTTTGGGGATTCGACCAATGGTCACTGTGTGAGTGGAGTCCTTTGGATACATCTGAACTGTTCCTGGTGCAATTTCACTGACATGTCCTTTTTCTCTTCCTGGGATTGATACATCAAGCCTGTTTGACCCTTCATAATAAAGGGTCCAGGCTCTCTGGTAAGAGTCCAACTTATTGTGGTGGCGGCATACTCAACTGGGGAGGGATATGGATTTATTTTTATCCACAGTTGAATCACGGAGTAAGCAAATTTGATGAACACGGTCCATCAGAGTGTCTGGAATACATAATTCATTTTAAATAACAATAATTTTTCATACTTTTATATCGCAATACTTTTGTATTCCTTACCTCACAGTAAGGGCCCCATCCCAATCATTGTTCCTTAGACCAAAAGGCAGTAACACAGGGACATGCCTTGGTTGCCAGATGATCTTGTCCAGCACTGTCTATATAAATCTCATTTGACTGCAGTGTACCTTTAACCACCTCAGCCCTGGAAGGATTTATTTTGTGATACGGCACTGCGTTGCTTTAAATGACAGTTGCGTGGATCGTGCGACATTGTACCCAAACAAAATTGTCCTTTTTTTCCCTCAAATAGAGCTTTTGTCAGGGCTGGGCTCAGCCCTTACTTCTCAAAGCTGGCCGCTCAGATGTCGGCTAATTGTCAGCTCCCATCTCTCCACAGTGACTCACATGTTCATGATATCCTGCTCATCAGTCCTGCCTACTTAAGCCGTCCAGTCCATATGATCTCTGCCTTTGCCTTGGTCACATCTCTAGAGACGCGTTCCTGTTAAAGACTTGCTAGGCTGACATTCCTTCTGGCTCCAGATCCAACTTGCTGTTCTACTACTCTCATCTCTGGCTCCCTGACGTTTTGGCTTGTCTGAACTGTGGCTATGTTTTGACTACGTTTACTCTGTTTACCTTTTTTATTATTATTATTAAACAAATGTGATTTAACTGTACTTCTGTCTCAGTCTGATTCATGGTTTCTGACAGCTTTCTTTTGGTGGTATTTGATCACCTCTGCGGTTTTTATTTTTTTGCACTATAAACAAAAAAAGACCGACAATTTTGAAAAAAAAACACAATATTTTGTACTTTTTGCTATAATAAATATCCCCCCCAAAAAAATGTCTTCATCAGTTTAGGCCAGTATGTTCTTCTACATATTTTTGGTAAAAAAAAAAAAATCGCAATAAGCGTATATATTGTTTGGTTTGCGCAAAAGTTATAGCGTCTACAAAATAGGGCACAGATTTATGGCATTTTTATTATTGGATATTTTTTTTTTACTAGTAATGGTGGTGACCTGCGATTTTTAGCAGGACTGCAGCATTGCGGCGGATAGATCGGACACTTTTGACACTTTTTGGGACCAGTGACATTACAGTGATCAAAGCTAAAAATATCCACTGATCACTGTATAAATGACACTGGCAGGGAAGGGTTAACACTAGAGGGCGATCAAGGGGTTAAGTGTTCCCTAGGGAGGTGTTTCTAACTGTGGGGGGATGGACTGACTTGGAGTAAAGAGAGATCGCTGTTTCTAATCACTACCGATCACACTATACTTCTCTGACAGAACAGGGATCTGCTTTGTTTACACTGGCAGATCCCCGTTCTGCCTCTCTGTGTAGCGATCACTTTTTTTGCCTATAATATTACTTTAGTTGTCACATTGAAGCTTTATCTCCCAGAACTCTATAGGCACTACCAACAGTGACTGCAGTGTATTCCTTTTCTCCTAAATTACTGTAATGCGTATATTATAAAATACAATACTAGTCCAAATAAATGTGCACATGGACTGAAGAAGCGGCGAAGGTCTGTTTTGCACCCTGCTAGAAAAATTATACACTTTCTATAGATTGGATATACTTCAATTTTTACCAAATTGTCCAGAATGTTTAACTTTTGGCTTTTTTCTGTCTTGAAGGCCACTGTCATCCTTCACTTCTTCTGAAAAATGAAAAACATACTCACTTATAGCTTGGACATTTTGCATGCGATTCCTCTCTCACTTCCCAGAAATACAGTTCTCCCTAATGTCTAAGGGGTGCAGTGTATTTATCGTATTTGTTTGAATTGGAAATAGACCAATTCATCTTTATTGACAGAAGTACCTAGTGATTTATTTCTCTCTTTTAAAGCAGAACTTTTGACAGAAGTACCTAGTGATTTATTTCTCTCTTTTAAAGCAGAACTTTACCCATAACAATTGATAAAAAAAAGGTTCTTTATCAAGGATCATTTATTCCACGTTATGCTACCAAAATTGGTGTGTGCTGTAAATTGCCTCCAGCATTGCTCCTGTTTCTTCTAGATGATGGCTGCCATTTTGCTGAAGCCCAAAACCCAAATTGTGCTGCAAGTTTGAAAATGACTTGCTAAACAATCCTGGTGGTTATATAAATTGAAAAGGACTGTGGTTTAGTGATTGCAAATTACATATGGTTAGTGGGAAACATTTTGAAGTGTGTTAGCTATCACTCAAAATAACAGAACTTAATTTTCTGACTAAAGTTTCACTTTAAAGTTAAGTGAAATGAGCCTAATAATGTGGTCTCAATAAATGTCTTTTTTAATTTAATAAGAATTCAATTAATGTTTTCCAAAGGTTCCGCCAGTTTGTAAACAATCCTGGTGGTTATATAAATTGAAAAGGACTGTGGTTTAGTGATTGCAAATTACATATGGTTAGTGGGAAACATTTTGAAATGTGTTAGCTATCACTCAAAATAACAGAATACCCAAAGTCTATAAAAATCACTTTCTTGCCAGTCTGGAGGACAACTTACCACATCTATCACGCTTCATCTGTCTGTTTTTTTCATCATTCTCAAAGCCTAAATTAAAAAAGGTTTAATGACAACACAAACAGAAGATGCAAATTAGAATTAAGTATGAAAACAATTGGGGAGCTTACTGGCAAGTCACAGGATGTACGAATACCCAATATGTCAAATTTTATGAACCTGTCATAGTAGCAACAATGATGTATTTCTCCTTAATTACTGTACATCTTTCACACATCAAATTCACAGTAAGCAAACATTTTTAACAAGTCTGAACTTGAAACTATTTTAAAGCAATCGATTCAATGTTTTTGTTTTTATATTGAACACAACGCCAAGTGTAAGATTTAGGCCCTGGTACATTGAGCATCTAACCCTGGTATATAGTCCAGCGTTTAGGTGCAGATGTAAGGTGCGTTTGGACCACCCAGCTCTGCTGCCAGTAGCCTGTCAAACTCTGAGAACCTGAAAGCTGATCAGGGCTGGACGGTGCAGTGGTCCTTAAAGCAGAGCTCCACCCAAAAGTGGAATTTTTGCTTTAAGGCCTCTTACCCACTTCCTCTTCACTAAAGGACACTTTTTTTGCAGGGGGTAGTGGGTACCTAGTTGTAACGTGTACCCACTCCCACTTCTGCTCAGATCACCTAGGCAATCCAAGCGGAAGTTCTCCTCTCCCCCTCCCTGTAGACTTCTGGGACACGTCAGAGGTCCCGGAAGACTGCAGGACCATTCACATTGTGCAGCGCGGCTCGTGCATGCTCACTGGGCACTCGGCTCTGAAGCCGCAAGCTGTCAAAGCTAGGTGCCCACAGTTGAGATGCTGGCACCGGGAACAGAGCAGCAAGGGAAGGAACAGCTCGGGTGAACACATCGCTGGATTCTGGGACAGGTGAGTTTCTGTTTATTAAAAGTCAGCAGCCACAGTTTTTGTAGCTGCTGACTTTCAATAAACACAAAATTGACTGGAGCTCCACTAAGTTTTAAGAGATCACTCTTTAATTGCAGTATGCATCCAGGGACAAATGCCTGGAACACGAGTAGTAGGGCTCGATGGGGTGCCTGTACTTTTCAACTGCACCTAAATGCTGGAGCATCATGCACCAGAGCTAAATGCCTAGTGGGCATGAAGCCTTAGAGGACACACTGTAAGCATCCAGCACCTACGCTATATGGCCAAATGTTTGCAAACACATGACTAATATACCTACAAATATAGCCAAATGTATGAGCATCCCTTCAAATCATAGAGTTTAGGTGTTAACAGTGAAAGGTATGGTTAATGCTACTACATGTAAAGGCATTTCTGACAATGATGTGCTTCCATCCTTGTGGCAGTAATTTGGTGAAGGCCCATTTCTGCTCTAGCATGACTGTGCCCCTTTCCACCCACCTGGTCCATGAAGACATGCTTTGATGAGATTGTTAATGGAGGAGAGAGAAGCGCCAAGCCAATCCTATAAACAGCTTAGGAATTTATTCAGTATATAAGTATAAAACAACACTAAAAAATTGCATGAGAAATGTTGGAGCACTTTCAGAGTGCTAGAGTGGGTGGGAGCTTCCACGTGCAGTGTCACAGGAGCACAGGAGGACCACCGGAAAGTCTCTATTGGGGGATCTACGAGCGCCATGTGTTAGTCGCAGCTGGAGCCTCGATAAGCCTCATGGAGACGTTGGCTGTGTGTCTCTGGGTGGGAGTGGTCCAGGGCTGTCAAACTGGGGAGCCGCCCACGCGCTATCTGGCTAATCAGAATGCGTTTCGAAGGCACGGCCTCGCCTTCTTCATCAGCTCATGAGCACTCAAGATGACAGCATCTGGAACTTCCTCCTCCAAGCCATGTACTACTCCCAAGGGTCCTGGGGTTGGAAAGCCATCGCTTACAGATTGATGCATGTCTTCCATGAAAGTGCCAGAATCCTCCTCCTCGTTGTTGTCCCCTCTCTCCTCCTGTGTGTTCTGTGACATAGGAATGATGGTGTCTGGATAAAGTGGGCCTTGAGAGGAAAGGAAGTCCTCCTCTTCCTCCTGCTGCTCTGCCTCCAGTGCCCTGTCCATAATGCCACACAGAGTCTTCTCCAGCAGGAACACAACAGGGATTGTGTCACTGATGCATACACTGGCACACTGCTTACCATCCTTGTGGACGCCTCAAATGGTGACAATACAGTGCATGCATCCTTGATGATCAGCCATTGGCGTGGGGGAAAAAAAAGAAGAGGCAGCCTGAGCCTGTTGTGCCATATTCCCACAGGTACTCATTGATGGCCCTCTGCTGCATGTATAGCCACTGCAGCATTGACAAACTTGATTATCACCTGGTGGGCATGTCACAAAATCAGGCGGTTTACGGGTAGGTGGATTTCCCACTGAATTTCAGCCAACCGAGCACTGGGGGGTATGACCGCCTGAAATGGCCCCAGACTCTTCTGGCCAGCTTTAGGACATCTTACAACCCTGGGTACATATTTAGAAAATGTTGCACCACCAAATTGAGGACATGTGCCAGGTATGGCACATGTGTCAACTTTCCCTGTCTAAGGGCGGACAGGAGGTTTGAGCCATTATCGCACTCACCATTCCTGGCTCCAGCTGGCGTGGTGTGAACCACCTCTGGGCCTGTCCCTGCAGAGCTGCAAGAATCTCTGCTTCGGTGTGGTACCTGTCCCCTAAACACACCAGCTGAAGCACTGCATGGCACCTTTTAGTCTGACTCTGGGTATAGCCCTTTGAACGCTGAGGGGGTACCTGATGTTCATAGGAAAATTCTGCAGAGGAGGGCATGGAGGTGGCAGAGGAGGAGGGGGTAGAGCTCACAGGTCTGGCATCATCACCACCAGCTGTATGGAGATGTGGGGGCACAACAAGCTGCAGCACCGAGCCCTGTCCTGCATCCTTTCGAGTTGCAAGCAGTGTTACCCAGTGTGCTGTGAACAAAATATATTGTCCCTGCCCATGCTTGCTGGACCATGCTCAGAAGTTGGAGAGCCAACAGCGGAGAGATCCCCCTCTGAACAGGCGCATTCCACTTGGACAGATCCACCCCGTGTGAATGGAGCCTAAGCCTCTGTTTAATCTGTAACTGCCACAATACTGCACGTGATCAATTATGACTCCAGCCATTTGATGGTTTGACAGTTTGGTTGCGAGTACAAGCAAATGTGACAGTAAAGGCCCGTACACACGATCAGACTTTCCGTGGGGAAATGTTGGATGTGAGGTTGTTGGCAGAAATCCGACCGTGTGTATGCTCCATCGGACAATTGTTGTCGGACTCTCCGGCAAAAAATGTTGACTAGCATGTTTTCAAATTTTCCGGCAACAAATGTGTGTTGTCGGACTTTCCGATCGTGTGTACACAAGTCGGTCAGACAAAAGTCCATAGTACAAACACACATGCTCAGAAGCAGAAGCGGTCAGACTTGTAAACTAGCGTTTGTCATGGAGAATGAACAATCATGACGAGACAAATTAAGAAATCTCCAAATTCAGCACACAATTCTCTTCTTCTTTAACGGGATAATAATGAAGCTGCTTTACTGGTGATACTGATGGAGTTAATATATAACAAAATATACCAAATCAAATCATTATTCAACCAAAAAAATTCTGTCAAAGCAATAACTCCAAGGCCAATAATAAATAACACATTATCTCCTCGGATTCCGCAATGTCTGGTTGACGAACGACTGTTCAGAAATGAACTGAAAAGCAATAAATGAAAAACGTGAAAAGAAAAGAGCGAATCAACACTCACCAAACTTCTACTAACACAAAATTAGCAGAAGGAGACCAAAGGGTGGGGCAAAAGAGCTGAAAAAACACGTAGTACGTCTATACGTCCGTAATTGTTGGCCAACATTTGTGTGACCGTGTGTATGCCAGACAAGTTTGAGCCAATGCCCTTCGAACAAAATTCCACCTTTTTGTTGGTGAAAAAACTCTGATCGTGTGTCAAGGCATTAGCATTTCCAGCATGTCGGAAATGTATTTTGAAATCGTTAAATTGATGGGTTTAGTTCCACTTTAAGCAGTGTAGTAGTGTAGATATAACGGAATGCTCACTAATGAATACTAAAAGACAAAGTTTTTAACAGTATGATATTTTACAATATAAGTTGTTATTGTTTTTTATAGCCTAACTCACCTTCCCCAGTAATATATAAGCATATCAGAAGTGGCTAGAAAATCTATTGACAGCAGGGCTTGCAATTTTATATGAGAACTTCTAGCTAAAGTTTGTGGACACCTGACCATCACACCTACACAGGAATTTGGACTGGGACGCAAGGTTTGCAATATGTGTTAAATGTCATTTTTTATTTGTTGCTTTTCACCGGGCAAATGTAACATCCCCTTGCATTCATTCCCAAAAGAAATTAGCCTTAATAACATTCACCCAGAAGAGGTAAAGAACATTTGACCAAAAAAGATAAAAGCCTAACGGTATAGGCTGAGAACATTTAACCAGAAGAGTAAATAACATAAGGTAGACCTCTGTTAAGTGAATGGAGATTTCTGTGATCACCATACAGTGTAATGGATGAGCTGCAGCAGAATGAACTGCCCTACAGAACTGATACAATGTTGCAGGGATGAAACTCGTTGTTTACCTTTGTCAAACAGAGTTTATTCTCTGCAACATTGTATCAATTCTGTATAGCAGTTCAGTCTCTGCAGTTGCTGATTTTTTACTTAAAGCTGAGCTCCACCCTAAAGTGGAACTTCCGCTTATCGGATCCCCCCCCCCCCCCCCTCTGGTGCCACAATTGGCACCTTTCAGGGGGGAGGGGGGTGCAGATACCTATATACAGGTATCTGCACCCACTTCCGTGACAAATTATCCGGGCTGTCCCGCCCCTATCCGGAGATGCCCTGTTGTGTCTTGGGAAACACAGTTCCCAGGACACAACGAGGACCAATAGGGACGCGCAGCGCGACTCGCGCATGCGCAGTAGGGAACCGGGCAGTGAAGACGTTGCGTCTTCACTTCCTGATTCCCTGACAGAGGATGGCAGCGGGGCAGCCGAGAGACGAGCGATCGCTCGTCACATTCTGCCTACACCGCTGGAACCTGGAACAGGTAAGTGTCCATTTATTAAAAGTCAGCAGCTGCAGTATTTGTAGCTGCTGACTTTTAATATTTTTGGTGCGGGTGCAGCTCCGCTTTAAAGGGCTCAAAGAGCTAAAAACAAAACAAAACTGCTTTCAGAGGCATTTGAGCTTTTAATTCTCTGCCTTAGAGGTAACTCCACTCATGGGAAAATAAATAGCAAATAAAAAAAAATAATAATATAGCATATACAATTGTGACATAGTCGTAATTAGGGGTGCAACGGATCGTCGCCGATCCGTGATCCGAACGGGTCACCCTGTTCGGATCAGCACACCCCGCGATCCGCGGCCTCGGCCTTAGGAAAGGCTGCGGCTTCAGCCTAGCCCCGGCCATCTTGGTACACCCGGCGGCTGTTTACAATGTGATCGCTCCGTCAAATGACGGAGCAATCACTTGTGAACAAACTCTGCATTACCCTGCCAATACTCTGCATTACCCTGCCAATACTCGCCGATACCCTGCCAATACTCGCCGATACCCTGCCAATACTCGTCGATACCCTGCCCATACTCGCCGATACCCTAGCCATACTCGCCGATACCCTAGCCATACTCGCCGATACCCTAGCCATACTCGCCGATACCCAGCCATACTCGCCGATACCCAGCCATACTCTGCGATACCCAGCCATACTCTGCGATACCCAGCCATACTCAGACAATATTACAGTGGGGGAGATTGTGGATATTACAGTGGGGATTATATGGTGGTGAAATTTTCACAGGTTTTTGCAAATTCAATTATTATTTGCTGATCCGAAAAATGATCCGATCCGTGACTCTGATCCGAGGAACGATCCGATCCGTGAGTTTTTTGATTCGTTGCACCCCTAGTCGTAATTGAATGTTATTAAAAATTACCTTTCCTTTTCAATCTGCAGCTTTGTTATTTTCTGTAAAATGCAATATGGCTACCTGAAGACGTTCTGTACACAGAATGCGTACAGAACACTTTCAAGAAACATAATTTCCTTCTTGTGTGATTGGCTCACTTATTTTCCCAGAAGTCTACACTGAGATACAAGTCAGATATCAGGCATTCCCTGCAACAAAAATCTAAAGGGATGAAGACCCTGCAATTTTCCTCATTAGAGCCCTGCAGGTGCAGCAGCTGACTAATAATTATGAAACCACTACCATCAGATTCACTTTCAACATGGTCACAGACAAACCTACAGGGGTTTCTTTAGAATAACAAAAAGGTAAGACTCTGCAACAAAGTTTGTTAAAATCCTTGAAATGTACATTGATCACCCAGAGGGGTATTTTTCGATGAAATTCGACAAATTCGTTAATTCAAATTAACAGAAACCCATTTAAGGAATTTTTCAGAAATTTCAAAAGAACGAAAATCCGAAATTGAACAATCTGATAATCTGATAATTTGAAAGAGCAAAGTAAAAACGAAAATCCGAAAAATTCTAAAGAAAATCCGAAAATAAGAAAACCTGAAAATTTGAAAATCCAAAATAATAACTAACTAACTAACAATAACTATTACTATCTATTAAATTATAGGTATTGGAATTTCCTTTCAAATTTGTCTGTTAGTGAACGTAACGAATACGAATTTATTCAAAGTTACGAATTATCCAAAATAACAAATGCAACGTAACAAATTAATAATAATAAATAATAATAAAAATGTATTATTATTTATTATTATTAATTTGTTATGTTCCATTCATTTAGATGCAGCAGGCATTCGTTATTTTGGATCATTTTTAACTTTGAATAAATTCGTATTTGTTACGTTCACCAACAGCCAAATTTGGAAGGAAATTCCAATATCCATAATTTATTATAATAATCTGATTTTCGAATTTCGGATTTTTACGAATTATCGAAATAACGAATACCACATTCAATTGAAAGAAATGTGACAAATTACAATTTTTTTGACATTATGAATTTATTTGAAAATAACGAATTTCGATCCTAACGAACGACCCGAAAAACGGTAAAAAAACAAAACAAAATGAAACTAAAACAAAACTAGTTTTTCGCCAGTGCATGTCTCTTCAAATACTTACTATGGTCGTCAGCTCCATCTAGTGCTCATAATGTGATATTTTCCTGATTCACTCTAGTCTAGACATATGCAATTCGTTTCGTTTTTTTAAATTTTTCGTTAAAATTTGTTATATTCGTTCATTCGTTATCGTACGAATGAACGAATGATTCGCAAAAAATTTTAAAGAAAGTTCGAATCGAACGAATACGAAAAACAACGAAAATCCGAAATAACCAAATTAGAAACAACAAAACTACGAAAGAAGAAAATCCGAAAAACGAAAACAGGAACAACGGAAATCAAAATGAACGAAAAAATGTGTACATTCGTAACTTTTTTTTTTTTTTTTTGTTGAATTGGTAATTTTCCGTGTCCCTTACAATGGCGCTGCTTAACGTGCTTCGAATGGATTGAACGAAAAAATGTGTACATTTGTAACTTTTTTTTTTTTATTCTTAATTTTTTTTTTTTCTTTTTTTTTTTTTTTTTTTTTTTTTTTTTTTTTTTTTTTTTTTTTTTTTTTTTTTTTATTTTTTTTTTTTTTTTTTTTTCGATTCGTAATTTTCCGTGTCTCTTACAATGGCGCTTCTTAACGTGCTTCGAATGGATTGAACGAAAAAATTCGTACATTCGTAACTTTTTTTTTCGATTCGTAATTTTCCGTGTCTCTTAAAATGTAATAATAGCATACACATTACATAAAATTATGAATTATGCTCCGATTACGAATCTACGAAAACAATGTTACGAAAGTACGAATAAATCAATCTAACGAAAGCACGAATGTAACTAAAACGGAAAAACGAATCAACGAAAAAATAACTCTTACGAAAATACGAATCGTTACGAATACGAATACCGACGACTTACAAATTTACGAATCGTTACGAATACGAACACCGACGACTTACGAATTTACGAATCAACGGAAACGAAAATAAACACATTTTTCTATTGTGCACATGTCTACTTTAGTCTTATAAATGAAAAACATTTGAATTTGAGAGAAAATAGCCTAATAACATTTGCTTTTGCTCCCATTTGCACATGAATGTAAATTCAGTTTCACAGGACAGATAGCTCTGCCATTTTTGTATAACTACACCCCATACGTAGGAGTGCAGAGGTCTCACTTAAAATATTTTCTCTTCTTGTCAAATATTCTTAGCTTATAGTTTTAGGCTCTGTTTTCTATTAGGTGAATGTTCTTTAACTCTTCTGATCTAATTTTATGCCTTAACACAATGGGGTTGATTTACTAAAACTGGAGAGTGCAAAATCTGGTGCAGCAGTGCATTCTAGCCAATCAGCTTCTAACTTCAGCTTGTTCAACTACACTTTGATAGAAAACCTGGAATCTGATTTTTCACTCTCCATTTTTAGTAAATCAACCCAGATGCGGCATAACTCACATGAACTGACGCACTGCAATGTTGTGAATTGGCTCTGAAGGAGAACAGAGGTTCTCCTGTATCCAGTATCAATTAATTCTAGTTGCCAAAGTAGGAGGATATCTGAAGCAGGTGTAAACTCCCTTAGCTATGTAACGCATGTAAATAGGCCCTAATGCTGGCCACACACCTGCCAATTTTATTTACAACTTTGCAGCTTTCCATCAGCAGCCAATCCCAACAATCTGTCACCCAGCATTTTAATTGTTTCCCAGCTTTGAAGGACCAAACAAAATTGTGGTGATTGATCAAAACCTCTGCAGTGACAGCCAGAAGGTGTTTTAATTGATTCATATGGCAATTTTTTTTTAATTCCCAGATTCTGGGACAAATTAAGGGACAGTCAGCTAACTGAAAGCCCCAAAGTTGACAAATGTATAGCTAGCATTAGATATATTTTGCCCCTAAAAAAAAAAAGCTGAATTATTTACTCACCAGCATTTTGATGACATTTGACATTCGCGATATCCTCATCATTATTCTGAAATCCTTAAGTAAAAATAGATCATGAAGTCACTTTACTGTATGTACTGCAAGTGTTCTGTGAGATCATGTATTGGATGCACTCTTATTTACCAGCATCAATCAATCTCTGCATATTATCATTATACAGTTTAAAAAAACTACACAACATGCACACTGTATGATGCGAATAGGCTTTTGTTCACTTTTGCAGGGTTTTTCTTCCCCATGCAAGTCATTGGTAATCCAAAACCCATTTGAAGTTGGTCAGAAGTAGGTAAACTGCAAATCGCATGCACATGTCAGTGAATTCTGAATGGTCTTAAGCCCCATACACACGCTCGGATTATCCGAGGACCAGGTCCGTCGGATCATGTCTGTCGTACTTTGTCTGATGTTGGTTTTGCGTACACACGGTCGGACAAAGTTGTCGGAAAATCCGATCATTCTGAACGTGGTGACGTTTTTTGCCTACGACGGGACTACGTAGAGGCTAGTAGCCAATAGCTTTGGTCTTGTAATGTGATCTGAGCATGCGTAGCACTTTGTCCGTCGGAATTCGCTACACACGATCGGATTTGGTGTGATCGGACTTTGTTGTCAAAAAATCCGATGGAAACTGTCCGATGGTGCCTACACACGGTCGGAATTTCCGACAACATTGTCTGATAGGACAGAATCCATCGGAAAATCCGACCGTGTGTATGGGGCTTTAGAAGAGTCTCATATTGATGCCATTGACACTCATTGTCACAGGCAGGGCCGCTAATAAGGAGGGTAGCACCAGTCCTCCTATACAGGACCCGGGCCAGCAGGGAGGGCTCAGGCAGCTGGAGAATCAGATATGGGCAGTAGAGGGGTTATCCGTAAATCGGTGGGGGGTCAATTAGAGCAACTAAACCCCTCTCAAAAGGAGATGACCAATAGACAGGCAGCACTCACAACATTAAAGGAGATTTTTAAACCTTGTGGCGCTGGCCACACGCAGCTGTTCGGCAGATGGGCCTTGACGCTGAGTGACCGCATATATGCTGTCCTGTTAAAACAACCGTGCAGACAGCGCTTCCTGCATGGTTCCAGCATGGTAGCTGTCTGGGATCAGTAAGCTCCTGATGCATACTTGCAATCGGGAGCTTTCTGAGCATGGGACCGCTGTGACAGCCAATCACAGCGGTCACATGACCTGAATGCCTTCCTTTGCCTCCCGGCTTTTAGAACTATTAAAGGGGTTGTAAACCCTCATGTCTTTTCACCTTAATGTATCCTATGCATTAACCGCTTCAATACCCACCCATAGTCATATGACGCCCACAAGGTGGATCTCCCATCCAGGGTGGGCGTCATATGACGTCCTCCCATTCCCGGACGCTTGGGGGCACGCGCGGCATCGCTCGGGACCCGGTGCGCTTGCCCGGTGGCCGGGATGTCTGCCGAGCACCCGTGATTGCCCGGGAAAATAGCAGGACCCTGGAGCTGTATGTGTAAACATACAGCTCCACATCCTGTCAGTGGAGAGGAGACCGATGGTGTGTTCCCAGTACAGAGGAACACCGATCGGTCTCCTAACCTTGTGAGTCCCCTCCCCCCACAGTTAGAATCACTCACATAGGGAACATATTAACCCCTGCAGCACCCCTAGTGTTAACCCCTTCACTGCCAGTCACACAGTAATCAGTGCAATTTTATAGCAACGATCACTGTGTAAATGTGAATGGTCCCAAAAATGTGTCAAAAGTGTCCGAAGTGTCCCCCGCAATGTCGCAGTCACGAAAAAAATCGCAGATCGCCGCCATTACTAGTAAAAAAAAAATGCAATAAATCTATCCCCTATTTTGTAGACGCTACAACTTTTGCGCAAACCAATCTATATACGCTTATTGCCTAAACTGCCTAAACTGAGTAAAACATTTTATTTTATTTTTTTAAATGGGATATTTATTATAGCAAAAAAGTAAAATATATTGTTTTTTTTCAAAATTGTCGCTCTTCTTTTGTTTATAGCGCAAAAAATAAAAACCGCAGAGGTGATAAAATACCAGCAAAAGAAAAATCTATTTGTGGGAAAAAAAGGACGTCAATTTTGTTCGGGTGCAACGTCGCACAACTGCGCAATTGTCAGTTAAAGCGACGCAGTGCCAAATCGCAAAAAGTGCTCTGGTAAGGAAGGGGTAAAATCGTCCGGGGCTGACAGTGACCAGCCCCCCAGTTTTACTTACCTGAGCCCGTTCATCTCCTCGGCAGGGATGCGCTGTCTCTCTGCCCGGGGTTCTCGACTCTTGATTGGATAGATTGATAGCAACACAGCCATTGGCTCCCACTGCTGTCAATCAAATCTAATGACGCGGGCGCCGGGGGGCGGGGCCAAGTCATACATTTGGCGGATATGGACACCGAATGCTGGACTTGGGAGCGCCTGCAGGGCAACCTCCTCGGGACAGCGCTTCTCCTAGGGGGTTATCTGATGTGGGGAGGAGCCGCGAGAGTCGCCTAGGGGACCCCAAAGACGAGGTTCAGGGCCATTCTGTGCAAAACTAGCTGCACAGTGGATATACGTATTATCAGACTTCCATGACAGGGACGGAGCACAGAGAATAATTACAAAGCAGTTACATTTTTGCTATTAACAGTAAGGTGGCAATGTATCACATGGCATTACCTGAATGGTAATACTATAAAAAAAAGTTTTATTAAATGCCATACAATGGTACAAATAACTAGTATGAACTCAGCACTAAACATGTTAATGTTGTTGCTCAAATGGTCTTATACTGGGCATATACTAATAGATTTTTAAAAGGGAGTATTCATACAAACGAAAATTCTTTGTACATTTGATGACTGAATGAATGTTGTTCAAAAACTTTACTTGCTTTTAACATTCAATTTTAGAATGAATGTAATTCTGGACCAAAAACCACATACAATGTTAGAAATTCATTTGTTTGAGAAAAAATTTCTATCCTGCTCATTCAAATTTTTCCATCACTGTGGTTGAACAAGAAGGTTGATTTAACCCCTCTAAAGCCCCATACACACGGTCGGACTTTTTCATGGATTCTGTCCGATCGGACCATGTTGTCGAAAAATCCGACCGTGTGTATGCACCATCGGACAGTGTACGTCGAATTGTCCGACGGACAAAGTCTTATCTCCTGCTGGATAGATTTGCCTACAACCCGGTCCGATCACACCAAATTCGATCGTGTGTACGGTTGTCCGACCGGACAAAGTGCTACGCATGCTCAGATCACATTACAAGACCAAAGCTATTGGCTACTAGCCTCTACGTAGTCCCGTCGTAGGCAACAAACGTCACCACGTTCAGAATGATCGGATTTTTCGACAACTTTGTCTGACCGTGTGTACGCAAAACCAACATCGGACAAAGTACGACGGACAGGATCCGACGCACCTGGTCCGCGGATTGTCCGACCGTGTGTATGGGGCTTAACAATTAGAAAAATGAATGAACGTTGTTGAAAGGAGTTTTTTTGAATGGCAATCTATACGTGTATGGCCAGCATTAGCTAATGGTGAGCACCCATAGGGGTTATTTTCATAGCTTGGACATTGTCAGTAGATAATTTAAAGCCTTAGCCCACCCAACAATTATGGTATATTTCAGTTTTGAATGGGCGTTGGTGGATAGATGGCAATAAACCATTTTCTTACCTTCGTTAGTGAATGATGAGCTGATATTGTTGTCCTGCCTTCTGGTCTCTGCATCATTTCTGTCACCTTAGATACATATTTCATTATAGGGATGTTGTACAGACAGTGTTGGTACATCAAATACGCAGAAACATTGAGCTAATGTACACAGGGGCCTTACATAAAACGTACTACAAAAATGTTACTGTATAAGTTTTATATTAGAAATGTTTATAATAGTTAAAGAGGAATCAATGTTGCCTTCCACTGTTCTTCTATTTCCATCCAGTTAATAAATCAGCGTGTAAATACATGTATTTTAACGTTTTACAAGTGATCCCATGACTGCAAATCTCCGGTGAGTGTGTCTGTTGTAGATACTGGTGGGTGTGAACACTTCCAGGCTCAACAATGCCTAATGCCGCGTACACACGATTGGAAATGCCGCCAGCAAAACTCTGATGAGAGTTTTTTGTCGGAAAATGCAACCATGTGTATGCTCCATCGGTCTTTTGCTGGCGGAATTCCAGCCAGCAAAAGATTGAGAGGAGGTTCTCCATTTTTTGGTCGGCAAAAGTTCCTATCCAAAAATGTGATCGGCTGTATGCAATTCGGACGCGCAAAAAATCATGCATGCTCGGAAACAATTCGATGCATGCTCGGAAGCACTGAACTTAATTTTCTCGGCTCGTTGTAGTGTTGTATGTCACTGCGTTCTTGACGGTCGAAAGTTCGGAGAACTTTTGTGTGACCGTGTGTATGCAAAACATACGGATGGAAAATCTGCTCGTGTGTACGCGGCATTAGAGTTGCAAATGTCAGTGGGATGATGTTGCAGCTCTAAGGATTCAGTGCTGCTGTCTGCCTTCCACGAACAGATGCAGATGCTGGAGCTTTGTGACTGCTTGAAAAATAAATTATTTTTTTATAACACACATTTTCAAATAACAGAAACAAAATCAACTGGATCAATTACAATCAAAGAGACAGCAATCAAGTTATTTACAAGATGGTATTATACACCTGTAAAACTTCATGCCATTTTTCCCTCAGCACCTAAAACATGTTTCAGAGGCTGCATCACAGCAGGTTCATTCACATATCTTCTGGGAATGTGGGAAAGTTTCACAAATATAGAAGCAATTGGAAAGCTTTGCATCTAAAATCTCTGACAATGTTATAAAACTCTTATTCCACAACTGCCTTTTATTCTCCCCAATCACAGGGCTACCAATTCATAACATGAGACTGATCTACACATTATGTGTGGCAATACACTGGTTGATCGCATACCATTGGAAATCCTCATAAGTACCTCTAGCCCAATTGAAAGTACGTAGAAACAATGACAGAACAATGTATACCCAAAAAGCACAAAATTGAAGTTTTAAGGTGCGGAAAAATCAACCAAAAGCAAAAAAATAAAAAAAAATAAAAAAAAGAGGCATTGTCCTATTGCAGCACCTGAGGTAATTCCACAGGTGCTGCAATAGGGCAATGCCTCTTTTTTTGGCACAGACGTTCCCCATAAAGGTCTGGGCATAGACTGGGAAGAACAGCATCCCCACAACATGATGCTGCCACCACCATGTTTCACGGTGGGGATGGTGTGTGCCAAAAAGTTCAATTTTGGTCTCATCTGACCAGAGCACCTTCTTTCACATGTTAATGTGTCCCCCACATGGCTTCTCACAAACAGGACTTCTTATGGCTTTCTTTCAACAATGGCTTTCTTCTTGCCACTCTTCCATAAAGGCCAGATTTGTGTAGTGCATGACTAATAGTTGTCCTGTGGACAGATTCTCCCATCTAAGCTGTGGCTCTCTGCAGCTCTTCCAGAGTTACCATAACTTACCTCTTGGCTGCTTTTCTAATTAATTCTCTCCTTGCCCGGCCTGTCAGTTTAGGTGGACGGCCATGTCTTGGTAGGTTTGCAGTTGTGCCATACTCTTTACATTTTTGGATGATAGATTTAACAGTGCTCCGTGAGATGTTCAAAGCTTGGGATATTTTTTTATAACCTAACTGTTCTTTAAACTTTTCACCAAAGTGTTATCCCTGAACTGTCTGGTGTGTTCCTTGGCCGTTATGATACTGTTTGTACACTAAGGTTCTCTAACAACCTCTGAGGGCTTCACAGAACAGCTGTATTTATACTGAGATTAAATTACACACAGGGGACTCTATTTACTAATTAAGTGATTTCTGAAGGCAATTGGTTCCACTTTTAGTTAGGTGAATCAGAGTTAAAGGGGCTGAATACAAAAGCACGCCACACTTTTCACATATTTATTTATAAAACATTTTGAAAACCATTTTTAAAATTTTTTTTCCACTTCACATTTACAAGCCACTTTGCGTTGGTCTATCACATAAAATCCCAATAAAATTAAGTTACGTTTTTGGTTGTAACAAATTTCAAGGCACTGTATGTATGTATATATATATTTTTTTTCTTCCTTTTTTTCATATAAGTGATCACACAAGCTGTCAGAATGGCTGTGCAGGGGGGGGGGGGGCAGTAGAAGTCTGACCAGTGGAGTACAAGCAAGCTGTGCTTCCAAATAGACCCTGGTGTGGTCAGTCTGAAATGTGAAAGCAAGGAGACTGGTAGGATCACCATGGAATTCACACAAAGGATGCAATGCAAAGAAAACAGGATACTTTTCATACAACTAATAAAAAGTCCAAGCTCTTTGCTGTAAAGACCAGTTACAGGCTGGGGTGGTTGTCATTTGTACTGTTGGTTAATTAGTGAGGCGGGCTCACTGGGATACCTTCTCTGCCATTGTGCTATTGCTGGGTGTCCAGTGCATCCCTGTACCTTTTAAGGCCCTCCAGTCATACCTGCCCCCAATCTGTCCATTATTATATACTGTATGCGCGCCAACATTGGAGACTCAAAATTTAGAGAGTTAGGACTGCAGTACACTAGGGGGCCCTGTAGCTTATACATGTATTTGCAAATGTGTGCAAACTAAGCCCCCTTGGTTTTAACTTGACCAGACAATTCAGTTTGCTGCAGACTGGCTGGTAAGTGAGCTGGGATTTTTTCTTTGCTACCTTTTGACATGGGTCGCCCATCCATGTGCTCCTTGCTGCAAAAGCCATTTACAGGCTGGGGTGGTGGTTGCCATTTCTTTTAGTTTTTTTTCCAAGTACATGATAACACAGACACATATCAGAAATAAGATTTTTGAGATAACAATCACTTTGAGTGGACAATAATCACAGCCTTTTATCCTCTTTATTGGGGTCTGCCAACTTCTGAAAGCTTTGAGCTGCTCTGTTGTGCCAGTCATGGAAAACATGGCAATCATTCAATGTGCTCTAGTTTCACTGCCACAAAGCAATTATCGTCCTTTATTAATAGATAACTTATTATTGTAAAGTTGGCAAGTAGAAGTTCCTATGTCTTGATTTTCCTTAGGAAAGTGGGGTGACCATTTCCTCACTTTACCTGCTTGGATTTATAGTTTATTCATTGCGTTTTCTGTTTCTGTAAAAATAATGATTAATTTGCTGTGTTTACTGCTGATTTGTTAATAATTATTTCATGCATCTCACCATTGAACAATAAAAATGATTTCAGTGAGGCCTGTGCTGTATTTCCTGGTGTAGTTATGATTCTGGTCATGCACAGGTTACACCCGAGGATTACTCAAGTGGGATCCTTAACAAAGACACATGCAATGTTGGACAAGATTTTCCCTTTCATTGTCTGAATCTGTACACATGGACACAACCAACAAATGTGGAGGAAAGTATTACAAAGATTATATGTTAAAATAACATTTAAAGTGTATGCATTGACACTAGAGAGTGCTAGGGACATAAAGCTAATGGAGTGTCTCAATGTTCATGGTTGGTCACCCCCTCACACAACCACCCCTTTTTTCCTACTGGCATGAGTGTTTTTTTCTTTTTCATTAAATTATTAAATAATTGTTCCTGCACAATGTGGGATATTCTTCTTTTCTTTTTTTTACCTAAGCTTTAGCTTTCCTTTGTATTGGCCACAGATTACAACCACGTACTTCTCAGACTAAACATCTGAATGTACAAAATAACAGTACTAAGTGGCACTTTACCATGAGCCAACTCTTAAAAATAATGAAGTCAATTTAACCCTTAGCTCTGAAACCTGAAGAACTGAAACTGTTATGCGGCGTACACACGGTCGGAATTTCCGATGGAAACAGTCCGATGGGAGCTTTTCATCGGATTTTCCGACCGTGTGTATGCCCATCGGCCTTTTTCTGACGGAATTTCTGACAGACTTTGAATTGAGAACCTGTTCTCAATTTTTCTGACGGAAAACCTTTCTATCGGATTTTCCGATCGTGTGTATGCAATTCCGACACGCAAAATTCCGACGCATGCTCGGAAACAATTCGACGCATGCTCGGAAGCATTAAACTTCCCTTTTATAGTGCTGTTGAACGTGTTTTATGCCGCTGTGTTACAGACCGTCGGAATTTGGTGTGACCGTGTGTAGGCAAGACAGTTTGAGCAAAATTCCGTCGGAATTCCGATGGGAAAACCATCAGAGCTTTTTCCGACGAGAATTCCGACCGTGTGTACGCGGCATTACCGTTGTAGAATCAGAAGACCAGAGACAGGAAGAGGACAGGGCATACCTGCAGTGAAGATTTCTCAAGGTTCCAGCTGCTTGCACAACACAAGATATACCTCATTATAGGTAAGTGATGTGACTAAAGCTGTAGGGATTTTTTTTAAGCTAAAATTTAGGTTTAAAGTTTCAACCCAGTCAAAGAATTAATTAATGTGTGCTCTGTTTAATTTAAATGTTATAAAGAGGGAATGCTGTACCACCAGGGCTTTTTTTTTTCAGCCGGGAAGTGAAGGAACTGGGTTCTGCCACCTCTGGTGCAGGCCCTGTGCTTGCCGCTCACTACTGTCACTTCTAATTACAGAAGTCTGACTTCTGTGTTTAGAAGTGACAGCAGTCCTCTCCCGGCAGCTGCACTGAGTCCTCCTTGCCCTGCACATGCCTGTGAGAGCAGAAGAGGGGGCAAGGGATGTACAGAGCTGCGCTAGTCCAGGGGCAGCAGCACCTGAATGCGCTTAGCGCTTAAGTGTGTTTAGATGTGTTTACATGCATTAAGGCGTGGGGAGGGGATTTGTGTTGGAAGGGGGAATTTGGGGGGCCGCAGGGGTAAGTATTGTTCTAGGAGGGGAAGTTTGGGGGGTTGTGCTAAATCTTTGGGGGGGCGTAGTTTGGCACCTTCGCCCTGGGCTCTAGATGACCTTGTACTGAGGAGGAGTACATTTTTGTTGTAAACTGCCCCGTGACATATGCACTCCTGAACTCTGCACTCTGTATGCATGGCACTCCTCAACTGTGCACTCTGTACCCAGGGCACTTTTTAATTTTACACACAGTATATCATGCCCTCCTGAACTTTACACACTCTGTATGTAATTCACTCCTGAACTCTGCACTCTGTATGCAGGGCACTCCTGAACTCTGCACTCTGTACGCAGGGCACTCCTGAACTCTGCACTCTGTACGCAGGGCACTCCTGAACTCTGCACTCTGTACGCAGGGCACTCCTGAACTCTGCACTCTGTACGCAGGGCACTCCTGAACTCTGCACTCTGTACGCAGGGCACTCCTGAACTCTGCACTCTGTACGCAGGGCACTCCTGAACTCTGCACTCTGTACGCAGGGCACTCCTGAACTCTGCACTCTGTACGCAGGGCACTCCTGAACTCTGCACTCTGTACGCAGGGCACTCCTGAACTCTGCACTCTGTACGCAGGGCACTCCTGAACTCTGCACTCTGTACGCAGGGCACTCCTGAACTCTGCACTCTGTACGCAGGGCACTCCTGAACTCTGCACTCTGTACGCAGAGCACTACTGAACTCCGCACTCTGTACGCAGGGCACTCCTGAACTCCGCACTCTGTACGCAGGGCACTCCTGAACTCTGCACTCTGCACATAGCGCACTACTAAACTCTGCACTCTGTATGCAGGACACTCCTGAACTCTGCACTCTCCTGGTATTTCATCTTTCAATTGGCTGTAATGTTATGACAAGTTATGACAAGATTAATGTCATAATATCTGTTTTAAAACTATGTATATAATAATATAGTATAGTATAGTATATAATATAGATAATAATGCTAGCTTAACATGTTACCTGTATTTCATATTTCTTACTCAATAATAATGACATCTGCAGAACACCCTATCATTTCAATTAAAAATAAGTTATTCTGGTAAGATAAGTGATGAAAGTGGGGATATGCAGGCGTAATCAGATAATGCACCTCAGCAGCACTTCATGAGAAGGAAGCTTACTCTAATAAAACAAAGGAGAAAGGAAGGGCCAGCTTGGAACGCAGGTGACATCTATTCTTGGTCCCTGCATTTCATACTGGCCCACGACATCGCAGCTTCACTTCCTGGGCTGGTAATACACAGCTCTCTCCACAGCTGGTCGGCATGCCCACCATCTGCAGCTGTCACAACCCCAGGGGGCATCCCGCTGGATGCTACATTACTTATGATGAGCTTTTATACCACATACCTCTTGTAAGTGTTTTTAACCATTTTTGGCCATTAAAAGTTTTTAATACTGCACTGAGAAGCGCCTTCCTTTCTGCTTTCTACACTGTAGTAGTGTTGACTACTACAATGCTGGCTGTGGTCTTCTGGGTCCTGTGCCAAGCAGCTGCCCAACTGTACAACGTCCACAGGAATTTACTCAGTGTAGATACCATTCACAGAATGTCTTGTATTATTTTCAGTGAATACAAGGCATTCTCTGATTGGAGGGGGTGGAGAGGAGGGGGAGTGACATTATGATCTGTACTTCACCCATACAGAGAATGCTTTGTATTAATTGAAAATAATGTAAGGCATTCTGTGAACGGCAGCAGGTCCCAGAAGATTATGGTGATCACCACAGTGATTGTCAGCTTCCAAAGTGGTCCCACAAGTATGAGATATACATTTTTTCATTGGGCCAAGCTGGCACAATGTAACTATGCAATTAGGATCATATGTGGACTTTAGCCTTAAAATAAGATATAGCTCCACTTTAACTTCTCTTTAAAACTCCCATTCCTAAAGGATATAACTGAGAATTCTCCAATCAGTTCATCTATTTAAAGTATAATTATGCCCATTTTTGGAGTGAGGGAGGATTACAACCTCTGTTAGATTTACAGTTATGTTTTTCTCCCTGATCTGGAGATTAACTTTTACTTTTTGTTCTAGCAACTATTGTCACTGAGACAGAAAATGTAAAGTGACATCTAAAATGTATTGTTGTCACTGGAAAAGGAGTAGAGGGAAATCTTCTTGATACCTGCAAAGGTGACAACAGTCAAAGGTATAATTTTATCTCACTTCCTGATGCATGTCCAGGACAAGAAGTGACAGAGGTACTAACCCTCCCCCCGTTACTTAAAACTAGTAAAAACATTTTAGCTGGACATCTACCTTGAGCCATGTAATCAACAGGGAGATCTGGTATCCTGACATTTACAAAAAGATTTTGGTCAACATTAAAATGCCGCCTGTACCATAAATTGCATAAAACAACAAGAGAGAAACCTGGTTAGTTGAGCTTAATCCTCTGTATGATCAAGTCACAGTATATAATCTATCACTCTCATAAGGGCTGTGCCTTTTACACATGATACCAATAGTCTACTGCTCTCAGTGGCCTTAGATTTATTAAAAGCAATAGGAGAATTTTAGAAGCCCAAGAAAGCATTAATCTATCTAGCTGACACAGCTATAAGTCAAAGCTTGATTGACGCTTGTGAGCAGGTGTATTAGATGTCAGTGAGTAAAGCTCTATTAGCGAGCTCTCTTTCCAGATTAGTTACCTCTTACAGGAGGTTTCTCTTCTTCAAAGTCACTGGAGGGTATATCTGCACATTGGCGTTATTAATCTCAGCTTAGCTTTGCTCTGAAACAGTTTCCATAAAAATGTGAACAAAGCCAGATAAGAGATTTTTACTGATTCTAGTTTCCAGCTGCTTGTGCCTTGCATATAAGGAACACGTGTGTCCTATGGGAAAAACTGGTGTTGTAGGAGAAGCACTGGTGTCATAGGAGGAGCACTGGTGTCATAGGAGGAGCACTGGTGTCATAGGAGGAGCACTGGTGTCGTATAAGGAACACATCATACAAGGAACACTGGTGTCAAACAATGCAGATACAATACTTCTCTCATATAACCCTGTTACTACAGACAAGGTTGCTAAACTTTTTTCTAATTCTCACCTGATCACCTACCTCCAGGACCCTGTTCCCTTGCAAATGCTATGTTCACCCTCTGGCTTTATCCTACACTCTCTAACTCACATCTTTGATCCCTTCCTCCCTCTGGATCTCTTCCTCAATTCTCTAAAACATGCACTAGTCAGCCCCATACCTAAAAAGCTCTCGCTGGATCCCACCAATCTTACCAACCACGACCCATTTCCTTGCTCCCCTTTACCTCCAAACTCCTTAAACGCCTGGTCTGCAACTGCTTGAGCTACCACCTCACTGAGAATAAGCTTCTAGATCCCCTTCAGTATGGATATTGCCCGCAACACTCCACAGAAACTCACAAATGATTTACTAACAGCTAACAACAATAGTCACTAGAGATGGTCCCGATGTTCGAGTCAAGTTTAACAAGGGGGGCCCCAGATCCCAGCCCCCCCCCCTATGTGAATGGGTATCGGGTCTATTGTGCCCCTATCCATTCTTCAAAAAGAAAAGTGTCAAAAAGTAAAAACCACAAGAGATATTTGACAATTTCTTTATTAAAAAAAATGTCCTGCAATGTAAATCTGAAAAAACAAAAAGCTCCACCTCAATGGAAGGCCTCCCTGCATTTTTTTGGGCATTATTTTCATCTATATTGCTGGGAGCCGGCAAAGGAATATTTTATTTTTAATGTTTTACTTTAAGCATCATTAAAATCAATGCTACTTTAAAAACGATTGTTTTAAAAACGTTATTTTGCATTGATACATGTCCTCTAGGGCAGTACCCAGGTCCCCATACACTTTTAATGGCAATAACTTGCATACAAGCCTTTAAAAAGAGGACTTTTGATTTTGCATGTTCGTGGCCCATAGACTTTACTAGGGTTTGCATGTTCGCTAGAGCTTTTTGCCTGTTTGAGGTGTTCTGGTGCGAACCAAACCGGGGGGGGGGGGTGTTTGGCCTATCCCTAATGGTCACTATTCTGTACTTTACTCTTGGAACTGTTTTTGATACAGTTGACCGCCCCCTCCTCCTCAAAAAAACTTCACATCTTTGGTCTCCATGACTGTATTCTTCGTTGGTTCTCATATTAGCTATCACACCGTAACCTCATTGTCACTTACAATTCTACCTCCTCCTCTTCTGTTCCTTTTTTCATTAGGGATCCCCACTAATTTACTAACAGACATATCAACCTGGATGTCACACCACTTCCTCAAACTCAATCTATCCAAAACTGAGCTCATAATATTTCTTCCCCCATGTGCCCCTTCCCTTGACTTCTCAGTCAAGATTGATAAACACAGCTATCAGTCCATCTCTGCATGCCAGGGTACTTGATGTAATCCTGGACTCTGAACTCTTCTTTTGGCCCCACAACCAATCACTGTCCAAATCTTGCCGCCACATCCTCCAGAATAAGCCCCTTTTTAACCGATGGATTGTGCTGCTCACAGCAGAGCGGAGCAGAGCGGAGCGGGAGAATGAAAACACTCTGTTTCCTTTACAGCAGGGGAGAGAAAGACAGAGGAGCAGCGCTGAATAGAGGACAGGAACTGCCGGAGTTAACTTTCTAAATTAACTCCAAATGTTCAGCGCTGCTGTGACTCTGCCTCTGTATGCTCGAGTAAGGTGGGAAGGGGCAGAGCTGGGGGGGAGCTGTGTAAAAATGCAGGTGTCCAGAGCTATGGGAGGCTGCGTAACATGCAGGGGTCCAGAGCTGTGGGGGGGCTGTGTAACATGCAGGGGTCCAGAGCTGTATGGGGATTTTTAATGTAAAGGGGTCCAGAGGTGCAGGGGCTGTGTAATTTAAAGTGTCCAGAGATGCAGGGGGCTGTGTAATGTTAAGGGGTCCAGAAGTGCAGGGGGCTGTGTAATGTTAAGGGGTCCAGAAGTGCAGGGGGCTATGTAATGTAAAGGGGTCCAGAGATGCAGGGGCTGTGTAATGTGCAGGGGTCCAGAGTTGCGGGGGGCTGTGTAATGTAAAGGGGTCCAGAGGTGCAGTTGTGGAGAGGGGGTACATGGAAGTGACAGAGATATTGGGGGTGCAGGGGTATGCAGGGGACACAGTGGGGTGTTTTTACATTTTAAAGTTGGGGGTGCCAGAAAGGATCTGCCCCAGGTGACAAATGCTCTAGGTACGCCCCTGCCCCTGTGCAAATGTAATCCAATAGATGATCCAACCCAATCCCCACTGTGCCAATGTGTACTCAATAATGCAATGTGCTCCGTGTCTCCACCACCATGAAAATTGTCCGCTCACCTCAAGATTATGATCCCTGCATTACCAGAAAGGTCACAACACACTTGTTTCCCTTTCAGGGATAGTGCCTCCAAACAGCACTTGGTGAATCGCCACTCTTGCCCATAGTAGGGCACACAAATCCTCATAAGAGCCAAATATGCATAAAGGAGCAAAGAGAAAGCACACAGGATCTAATGTTCTCAGTTTAAATGTTTAATATACTGTATATGTTAACTAGGGAATTGTACATACAAACAAGGCACTGAAACCAGTGCTAGATCAAGAACACATGAATAAATGTGTGTTGGCGTTCGGCCAAAACTCAAGATGGTTGTGGGGTTAAGGTCATTCCCTAAGCTCTCCGCCCAACCCCCCAAAGCCCCCCCCCCCCCCCCATAGGGGTATTTTACTCAACGAACTAGGACATTCTTTCTTTTTTTTTTTTTTCTGCTTTAGGGAACAGAATTTGCCCTGCCCAGTCTTTTTATATGAAATTGCTTCTTGACTACCTATTGCATGGAATTTATTTAAAGCTGCTATCAGTTGTGTAAAAACAAGAATCACAAGGGACTGACAAAGTCAATGTGTAAACTAATGGCAGAGAGCATACTACAAACAAGCATAACATTTCAGTAACCCTAAAATATATTGGTAATAAATAATATGAATTCAATAGCTCAACATGTAGATTAATACATATATGAAAGCTTCCTAATTATTTGTATTTCTGTCCATGCATTCATGAGTTATTTGCAGCCCTGTCACACAGCATAAGCCAGCCTGGTGACAGCCTGTAACTGGACAGCACCTCAGCCTGTAACTAGACAGTGAAGAAGCAGCAACAGGATGTTGAGATCATCTCCCTGCTCTCTTATCCTGCCATCAAGTTGCTTGTCAAGAAAGCAGGGCACTTGACTGGCCCCTACTACTGTCCCTTGATCTTCTAGTCTGAGTGCTTCTGTACAGGGATTACAGAGTCTGAGATAAAGTCAAATTCAGGTATTTACAGTATACTATGTAATTCCATGTAAAACACATTTAATGAGATTTATTACATATATAATTGCATTGAGTGTTGTTTTTTTTTTTATTATTTCCTTAAACTGTTTTTAATCAGAATGTAGTTAATTTCTCACCAGCAATTATACTCACGTTCATTGATATCTCTCTTCTTTTTATTGCTCCATGCGTCACCTGAACAGATATATAAAAAAAAAATTGTTGCACCAGTCATCAGTTAAACATCATGATGTTCAAAGGTTAAATGCATGCTAGAAAATCTATATTAACATATTTTTATTAAAAAAAAAAAAAAAAGCAAATAAAAAAATATAGCATATACAATTGCTATACAAGCTATGTATTAATTTAATGTTATTAAAATGATTAAAATATGGCAACCTGGAGGTGTTCTATACACCGCTGGTATACAGAAAGCTTCCAAAAATGTAATTTCTTGCTTGTGTGATTGGTTTACTGATCTTTCCAGAAGTCTGCACTAAGATAATTCATATTTTAGGCACCCCCTGTAATAGAATTGTAAGTTTTGGTGAGATACTCTCCAAGGGTTAATCACTTCTTAGGCTTGATTCACATCTATGCATTTTTAGTGCTTTTTGCATTTTGCAGATTTGCTCTACAGAACGTGTTCCATAGGAAACCATGTTAAATGGGCTGTAGTGCAAATCTGCAAAAAGCACTAAAAATGCATAGGTGTGAATCAAGCCTAAAGGAATGAAGACACTGCATCTTTCCTCATTAGTACACAGAAAGAGCGTCAGCTAATTAACAGTGAACCAGGCGCTTCCATTCTAAATGAATATGAAATCAGTGTGATTAACCACTTCCCGCCCGGTCAATAGCATATTGACGTCCGGGAAGTGGTTCTGTTATCCTGACTGGGCGTCATATGACGTCCTTCAGGATAACATGCCCGCGCGCGCCCGTGGGGGCGCGCATCGCGGCGATCGGTGGAGCGGTGTGTCAGTCTGACACACCGCTACACTGATCTCGGTAAAGAGCCTCCGGCGGAGGCTCTTTACCACGTGATCAGCCGTGTCCAATCACGGCTGATCACGATGTCAACAGGAAAAGCCGGTGATCGGCTTTTCCTCACTCGCGTCTGACAGACGCGAGTAGAGGAGAGCCGATCGGCGGCTCTCCTGACAGGGGGGGTATGCGCTGATTGTTTATCAGCGCAGCCCTCCCTCAGATGCCCACACTGGACCACCAGGGACTCCACTAGGATCACCAGGGAAGTGGGCAACATGTGGATGGCCAGGTATGTACCCCCTGGCCATCCACATGTGCAAATGATGCCCAATCTGTGCCAGTCAGTGCCCACAAATGGGCACTGGCTGGCACCATCAAGTAGCAACCAGTGCCACCCATCACCCAGCAATGCCACCCAGTGTTTTCAGTGCCACCCATCAGTGTAATCAGTGCCACCCATCAGTGTCCAGCAGTGCCACCTATCAGCGTCCATCCGTGCCCATCAGTGCCCACCTATCAGTGCCCATCAGTGCCCATCCATGCCACCTATCCGTGCCACCCATAAGTACCCATCAGTGCCGCCTATGAGTGCCCATCAGTGCCGCCTATGAGTGCCCATCAGTGCCGCCTATGAGTGCCCATCAGTGCCACATATGAGTGCCCATCAGTGCCACATACCAGTGCCACCTATCAGTGCCCATCAGTGCCACCTATCAGTGCCCATCAGTGCCGCCTATCAGTGCCCATCATCAGTGGCCGTCAGTGCCACCTCATCAGTACCACCTCATTGGTGCCACCTCATCGGTGCCCATCAGTGCCGCCTTATCAGTGCCCGTCAGTGCAGCCATATCAGTGCCCATCATTGAAGAAGAAAATGTTCTTATTTACAAAAAAATTAACAGAAACAAAGAAAAACTTGTTTTTTTTTCAAAATTTTTGGTCTTTTTTTATTTGTTGCGCAAAAAATAAAAAAATCGCAGAGGTGATCAAATACCACCAAAAGAAAGCTCTATTTGTGGGAACAAAATGATAAAAAATTTGTTTGGGTACAGTGTTGTATGACCGCGCAATTGTCATTCAAAGTGCGACAGTGCTGAAAGCTGAAAATTGGTCTGGGCGGGAAGGTGTCTAAGTGCCTGGTATTGAAGTGGTTAAAACAACGCTTTTTCTTCAGAGCAACAAAAGGTCTGCTATGAAGTTTGCTAAAATTCCTGTAATGTATATTGATCACCCAGAGGAGTTTGTTTTTTCTAAACAAAAGCAGAGTTACTCTTTAAACTAATGCAGCCTAATACAAGTATTCTATTTTTCCTATTCCAAGTTCACTGATTCTACACTGTTGTTTTCATTTTTAGTTAGTGTACATTTCTATTCTTCAGCGGATCAGTAACAATAAGCTGTATTCATATCAGTTCAAGGATAACAAAAAGTTATTGCTTTCTCACAAAGTCTTCCATATTGCCCTTTTGCCACAAAGGGATCTTAAAGAACAAAAGGGCCCAACAGAAAGTAGCAGAGGGGCTCTAATATATCATAAAACATAAGTGAGTACAGTAGAGAAACTAGACTGTAAAAATGACACTTTACTATGCTGGTGACATGTGTCTGGACCAGATCTAGTAGAAGTCTGAATCTGATTGGGAACTTGATGCTTTTGGAATAAGTGAGTGTTGTTAATAGAACCATAATGGAACCGTCCATATAGCTTCCTGAGATGAGATGGAATGGGGCAGTTATAACAGTGGATAATAAAATGGCCTGCAATGGCTTTTTTCTGCAGTTTTGCCCTCTGCAATCAATGTGGTTTGAGACGGACACTATGTCCGACCCCGTTCACCTTCACCAACACTCGCTTATATATATATATATATATATATATATATATATATATATATATATATATATATATATATATACAGTGGTGTGAAAAAGTGTTTGCCCCCTTCCTCATTTCCTGTTCCTTTGCATGTTTGTCACACTTAAGTGTTTCGGAACATCAAACCAATTTAAACAATAGTCAAGGACAACACAAGTAAACACAAAATGCAATTTGTAAATGAAGGTGTTTATTATTAAAGGTGAAAAAAAATCCAAACCATCATGGCCCTGTGTGAAAAAGTGATTGCCCCCCCTTGTTAAAACATACTATAACTGTGGTTGTCCACACCTGAGTTCAATTTCTCTAGCCACACCCAGGCCTGATTATTGCCACACCTGTTCACAATCAAGGCATCACTTAAATAGGAGCTGCTTGACACAGTAAGGTCCACCAGAAGATCCTTAAAAGCTACACATCATGCCGAGACCCAAAGAAATTCAGGAACAATTGAGAAAGAAAGTAATTGAGATCTATCAGTCTGGAAAGGGTTATAAAGCCATTTCCAAAGCTTTGGGAATCCAGCGAACCACAGTGAGAGCCATTATCCACAAATGGCGAAGACATGGAACAGTGGTGAACCTTCCCAGGAGTGGCCGGCCGCCCAAAATTACCCCAAGAGCGCAGCGACGACTCATCCAAGAGGTCACAAAAGACCCCACAACAACGTTCCAAGGAACTGCAGTTAAGGTCAGCGTTCATGCCTCCACCATCAGGAAAAGACTGGGCAAAAATGGCCTGCATGGCAGAGTTCCAAGGAGAAAACCACTGCTGAGCAAAAAGAACATCGACCGATGAGACAAAAGTGGAACTCTTTGGAAGGTGTGTGTCCAAGTATATCTGGCGTAGAAGGAACACTGCATTTCAGAAAAAGAACATTATACCAACCGTAAAATATGGTGGTGGTAGTGTGATGGTCTGGGGCTGTTTTGCTGCTTCAGGACCTGGAAGACTTGCCGTGATAAAAGGAACTATGAATTCTGCTGTCTACCAAGAGATCCTGAAGGAGAATGTCCGACCATCTGTTCGTGTACTCAAGCTGAAACGAACTTGGGTTCTGCAGCAGGACAATGATCCTAAACAAACCAGCAAGTCCACCACCGAATGGCTGAAGAAAAACAAAATGAAGACTTTGGAGTGGCCTAGCCAAAGTCCTGACCTGAATCCTATTGAGATGTTGTGGTATGACCTTAAAAAGGCCGTTCATGCTCGAAAACCCTCTAATGTAACTGAATTAGGACAATTCTGCAAAGATGAGTGGGCCAAAATTCCTCCAGGACGCTGTAAAAGCCTCATTGCACGTTATCGCAAACGCTTGGTTGCAGTTGTTGCTGCTAAGGGTGGCCCAACCAGTTATTAGGTTTAGGGGGCAATCACTTTTTCACACAGGGCCATGATGGTTTGGATTTTTTTTCACCTTTAATAATAAACACCTTCATTTACAAATTGCATTTTGTGTTTACTTGTGTTGTCCTTGACTATTGTTTAAATTGGTTTGATGTTCCGAAACACTTAAGTGTGACAAACATGCAAAGGAACAGGAAATGAGGAAGGGGGCAAACACTTTTTCACACCACTGTATATATATATATAGTAATATCTTGGAATACCTACATGTTGCGTTCTGATAACTCGTATATTATTGTCTAGCATAAAATTACCATTTGAATGAATACACATATTATGGGCATTTCACCTAGGAGGTGTAATGGGCCTAATCTGCCTCCGGTACCTTCTAGGGTAGTAGTGTTTGGGCTTAAAATGCTGATCATTTTTGATACAGGTAAATATGTCCTTATTCTGGCTGTACTGTTATCATATCAGGAGTTATTAAATACACAGACATTTTGATTCTCTAGGAAGAGGTAGATAGAAATGTGTATTCTCTACTACAGCTTAAAAATTTATGACAGGTGATTCGTTTAAGGCTTGGTTCACATATGAGCCGCATGCGGATCACAGCAGGGGTCCAATGTGTGCTGGTTTACCGTTTCAGGTCTGATTTCAGCCTGAATTTTGGGCTCAATTTGGACCTGAAACAGACCAAAAGAAGCTGCAAAAGATTCTGCAAAATGCGCCGAACCGGCTGCGGATATATGTGAACCAGCTTCATAGAGAGCCGGTCAAAATCTCCTGCTATAGCGAATTGGATGGGGATCTCGCATCCAATTCGCAATGGTGTGAACCCAACCTTATATTATAAGCTAGGATGTATATCTGCTTTAGATTAGCAATTACCTGGACTCTAAGGTTTTATGATGGCTATTAGAGTGAGACTGGGATGGGTATTATGCTAGGTCCTGTTAATGGGGTTTACAATGGCTAATCCCAATTCACTCAGTGGGAAGTACTAACCTTTGTAGATATGTAATGTAAACATACACGGAAATGATAAGCAACCCCTGACATACTACAGTGTTCTATTCCAAACCTCCTATTAAGATATTCAATTAGATATTTACAGATTTAGCTAATAGCAGGTCTGGGCTTAAGTAGGTTTATGGCCCTGCTGGAAGAGTTGTGCATTTCTGAATCATGGTCTGGGAAGGGGGGGGGGGGGTCACTGTGTGCTATGGGGTTAAGCTACTCTTGTATCTCCTATACTAAAAAAAAAAAAAAAAATGTAATTCCTAGCGTATGACGTTCAAACAACATGGTTGCTCTGTATCTTCTCACAGATTTTGGGGTGTCTAGTTCGCATTATCATCTCAGGGTTGATTTACTAAAGGCAAATAAGCTGTTCACTTTGTCAGGTAAAATTCCCTTAGTTTAGCAAATGTGAAAAAAATTTACTTTGCAAAGAATACCCAATCATATGAAAGAAAAATAAAAAAAAACAGTTTTTGCTTGCACCTGATTGGATGCTGGAAGTTAGCATATCTTCATCTCATTCACTAAGCAAATTGCAAATACTCTTGAAAGTATACAGCATATGTTTCATCAGTAAATAAACCCCAATATCTGCTGTTGCATGCTTAGAATCATGTAGATCACATAAATGGTATTCTTAAATAAAATATGCATACCTTTGTTATGAAATGATAACCTGATGCTTGTATCTTGTGGAACATTCCCTGCATTTTCCGTATAACCTATTATATATGCAATCATAGCAGTGTTATACTGTTATTCTAAAATATATTATCATAATAATAAACTGCATTTATAAAAACAAGCAAAAACAAAAGTATCTGCATTGCCAAAAGAAGCTAGCAAAATTTAAAGTGTAAATTTTCTTGTATGAGTTGGAAAGAACGTGATTTAATGCAGTGATCCCAAGACTGATGGACCACATCAAGCCAAGGCTCAGAACCAGTAAGGTTTTGCTTATGTCTAGTTCTTACACTGGAAAAATATTTTTTTCCTGACACAGAGAATCTTAACAAGCCTGCATCCAAACACATTCCAACTATAATTTTTTATTGCTGCATACCAGAATAAAAAGTAGACATCAAATCTGACGTGTTTCAATCACTCCTGGCCATAGACATAGCAAGATAACTGTGTACCAAGTTCCAGACACCTTGGTTCTGCCTCATTATGCCCTGTACACACAGTCGGACATTCCGACAACAAAATCCGTCAGATTTCTTTCCGACAGATTTTATGCCAAACTTGTCTTGCATACACACGGTCGAACAAAGTTGTCGGAAAATCCGATCGTTCTTAACGAGGGGACGTACAAAACGTACATTGGGACTATAAACGGGCCAGTAGCCAATAGCTTTCATCTCTTAATTTATTCTTTTGTCTTTGTTCGTCGGAATTGTCTACACACGATCGGAATTTAAACGATCGGATTTTGTTGTCGGAAAATTTTAGATCCTGCTCTCAAACTTTGTGTGTCTGAAATTCCGATGGAAAATATCCGATTGAGTCCACATATGATCGGATTTTCTGACAACACGATCTGATCGCACATTTTCCGTCGGAAATTCCGACCGTGTGTACAGGGCATTACAGTCTATTCTGTCTCCACAGCATTGATATACAATAATTATTACCAATTCACTTCTCATCCTCTTCCCTTTCCCAAGAAATCTACAACCATTATTTTTCAAACACTCTTCATCTACTCTAGATAAAGAGGCTGGGAAATGGACCTTGAATGCTATTCTTTCCTCCATTGGTATTAAAAATTGGTCATACCCTTTACTTGGTGTTTGCTCCAGATAAGACATACCTATAGCAAGAGATGGGGCCTAGCATTACCTGGACCATAGACATAGCAGGATAACTGTGTGCCAAATTCCGGACACCTTGGTTCTGCCTCATTACAGTCTATTATATATCCACAGCATTGTTATACAATAGCCATTACTGATTTGCTTCTCATTCTCCTCCCTTTCCAAAGACATCTACACCCATTATTTTCCAAATGCTCTTCTTCTAAAACTAGATAAAGGGGCTGGGAAAATAGACCTTGAATGCTATTCTTCCCTCCATTGGTATTAAAAATGGTTTATACCCTTTACTTGGTGTTTGCACCAAATAAGACATACCTTTGGCAAAGAACGGGGCCTAGCATTAACTGGACTTTGACATAGAAAAATAATAATTAAATCTAAAAAACTAAAATTAAATACACAACAGCTTACCAGTCCCCAGATGGGGTGGCTGTGTTCATTTTTATTTTTTAGTCTTATGCCCCATACACACGGTCGGATTTTCTGACAGAAAATGTCCTATCGGACAATGTTGTCGGAAATTCCAACCGTGTGTAGGCTCCATCGGACTTTTTCCGTCGGATTTTCCGACGGACAAAATTTTATCTCCTGCTCTCAAATTTTCCGACAACAAAGTCCTATCGGACTTTTTCCGATCATGTGTAGCGAATTCCGACGGACAAAGTGCCACGCATGCTCAGATCACATTACAAGACCAAAGATATTGGCTACTAGCCTCTACGTAGTTCTGTCGTACGCAACGAACGTCACCACGTTCAGGATGATTGGATTTTCTGACAACTTTGTCCGACCGTGTGTATGCAACACCAGTGTCGGACAAAATCCGTCGGAAAAAATCTGATGGATTTTGTGGTCGGAATTTCCGACCGTGTGTACGGGGCATAAGAATACTTTCAGCAGATACACCTTTTGACCTTGCCAAAAATGCAGTGTCCTGTCATTTCCTGTGAGTTAAACTGGAAGTGCAAACAACATCATCTATTTTCTGTTGAAGTCCAACCTAGTTGACAACTATGGCTCCCCCCATAGATACAGTGGAGGAGTGACTGTCATCATAAGGCAATAAGGGTGTTATTCACAAGATTACCAAGTGATAATAAAAAAATGGTTAAAAATATAAAATGTATGCAAGCACCCCATCTAAGAACTGGTACAGTAAGCATCAATATATTACATTTTAGTTTTTTGGTTTAATTCCATTTTTAAATCAAATTAAAAGTCTGCCTCCAATACAACAGCCAACAGTACCATCGTGATATAGAAGAGTGGTGCTGATAAGAATGACGTGTCATAAGACAGCTGTGCCTGTGGAAGGAAAGCCCTGTGTAGTGATATTCCGGGCTTGATGTTCCCACGTTGTTCCATGTTCATGAGCAGAACAATGCCTGGCTATTGACCCTGAATATTCAGATGTAGCCTCAGTGATGAAGGGACAGGTCTTAGTTTAATGGTGCGGTGACAGTACTTGAAACGATGCATCAAGTGATGTGAAGAAGCAAAAACCTACCTCTCAGGTAGCAAGAGTTTGTGGAATGTCCTCAAATAATTGTATAAGTTTGCATAAGGCTGTGTGTGCGTTTACACATGTTGGTAAAGCGTACATGCATTGTAAGGGACACAACAACCTTCCAATGTACCACAACACATACATATGAGTAAACATGCATTGTGGTGCACTCCATTGGCTAAAAAATGGATCAGATAAGTGTATTAATACACTAAAGTGCAAGTCTAGGCAAATTACAAAAAAAAAAAAAATATTTAGTATGTCTCTGCAATACATGTAAAAATGCTGCAAGTATTACAAAAAAAAACCTGTTGATTTGCTAAACATTCAGTGAACTCAACTTCTTGTAGTGAAGTGCCTCTAAAACAGTGTTATCAGCCCTGCCTGACTTCTTTTCTGCTAGAATACAGAATTCTTTCCCCTCTCCTTATCTCCATAAAGGGAAAATGTTTTGTAGTTCAGCATTAAATAACTGGGCAGAGCTGACAAGGTCTATTCGGTTTTCAGTGCAGCACAGGTTGAGTGCACAGGAAGTTCTGAGCTCACTGGATTGCTCACAGATGAGAAGGTACCGTATTTTTCATACGTGCAGCATTGGTAAAGAAATCTACTGCATATGTTTTTTGGTTTTTTTTTTGCTCAGACATAGGAAATTATTGAGCTAATGCAACACAGTGCATGTTAAAATGTAATTATACACAGGGCCGTCTTTAATATTGATTGGACCCTGGGCAAACCTTTTCTTGCCCCCCCCCCCCCCCCCCCCCCCCCCCCCACCCCCCCCCCCCCCCCCCCTATGCAATTTCACTCTCCACCTGCTCTGAGACATACAATAAATAGCAGCTAGACTCAAAATCAGTTTACTGAGTCAGATCAGGCAGCGATTGCGATGGGGTTGCCAGAGGTACAGTGTATCACTACTTCTCACTGACTGGCTGCTAGAGGTTACAGCACACTTTATGGCTCACTGATTATTTGCTAGAGGTTACAGCACATGACTTCTGCTTGTTGACTGGTTACTAGAGATTACTGTACATCAATACTGCTCACTGATTGGTTGCTAGAGGTTACCGGACATCCTTACCACTCACAAATTGGTTGCTAGAGGTTACTGAACATTATTACTTCTTACTGATTGGTTGCTTAAAATTACTGCATATCCTTCCCACTCAATGATTGTTTGCAAGAGGTTAGTGCACATCATTACTGTTCACTGATTGGTTGCTAAAGGTTATAGCACATCATCTCCTCACTGCCTGCACACCATGGACTGGGGAGACGAGAGGACCCATCAATCGACAGAAAACTCCCACGGTTCCTAGGACTCCTAGGATCAGCTGCAATGCCGGGGGAGGGGATGTGATCAGCGAAAATGCTGGGGAGTTGATGGGATCAGTGGCAGTGGTGAGGGGGATGGGATTAGTTAGGAAGCAGTACACTGTGGCAAATTCTGAATCATGTAGAGCAAAGCTGGAAATCTTTGGCAAGTATATAGTGAGGGATGTAAAGCCTTGCGCAAACTGTTGGCGCTATATAAATCATGTATAATAATAATAATAAAAAAGAGGTATTTCTACACTGACACCAATGCAATAGGAGCATTTACACCAACCACCAGTGTAAGAGGGAATATACAATGACCACCATGTAAGGTGACACTTCTACACGACCACCAATGTTGGGGGGGAGTTACAATGAGCACCAATATAAAGGGTGATTTACACTAACCACCAATGTAAGGGCAATTTTGCACTTAACACCAATGTAAAGAGGAAATGTACACTGATCACCAATATTACATAGTTACATAGTAGGTGAGGTTGAAAAAAGACACAAGTCCATCAAGTCCAACCTATGTGCATGATTATATGTCAGTATTACATTGTATATCCCTGTATGTTGCAGTCATTCAGGTGCTTATCTAATAGTTTTTTTAAATTATCAATGCCCCTCGCTGAAACCACCGCCTGTGAAAAGGAAATTCCACATCCTTCCTGCTCTTACAGTAAAGAACCTTCTATGCAGTTAAAGGTTAAACCTTTTTTCTTCTAATTTTAGTGAGTGGCCGTGTATCTTGTTAAGCTCCCTTCCGCAAAATTTTTTAATCCCTATTGTGGGGTCACCAGTATGGTATTTGTAAATTGAAATCATATTCCCTTTTAAGCGTCTCTTCTCCAGAGAGAATAAGTTCAGTGCGTACAACCTTTCTTCATAATCATAACTAATATCCTCCAGTCCATTTATTAGCTTTGTTGCCCTTTTCTGTACTCGCTCCATTTCCAGTACATCCTTCCTGAGGACTGGTGCCCAGAACTGGACAGCATACTCCAGGTGCGGCCGGACCAGAGTCCTGTAGAGCGGGAGAATTATTGTTTTATCTCTGGAGTTAATCCCCTTTTTAATGCATGCCAATATTCTGTTTGCTTTGTTAGCAGCAGCTTGGCATTGCATGCCATTGCTGAGCCTATCATCTACTAGGACCCCCAGGTCCTTTTCCATCCTAGATTCCCCCAGAGGTTCTCCCCCCAGTGAGTCAATTGCATTCATATTTTTGCCACCCAAATGCATTATTTTACATTTTTCTACATTAAAGAGGAAGTAAACGCTGATGGGTTTTACTTCCTCTTTTGCTCCCTGTATAGCCTGCAAAAGAAAAGCATAATGGGCTAGTATGCATCATATACTAGCCCATTATGTACCACTTACCTGCAAAAGAATCCAGCGACATCCCTTGTGTGGGCAGGGTCCATCTTCTTGCCCTCTTCCTTCGGGGCAGCGTACTCCGGCTCTGTGATTTGCCGGAGCCGCGTGACGTCACTCCCGCACGGGAGCCGCGACCTGCGGCATATGCTAGGGAAGAAATGGCCTTTAGTTTTGTTTCTTCCCTGCACATGCGCCGTAGCCATTTCAGGCGGACTACAAGTGAAATATCTCCTAAACGGCGCACGTTTAGGAGATATTTCCACTACCTATAGGTAAGCCTTATTCTAGGCTTACCTATAGGTAAAAGTACGAAAAGTGGGTTTACAACCACTTTAAACCTCATTTGCCATGTAGTTGCCCAAACCATTAATTTGTTCAAATCTTCTTGCAAGGTTTCCACATTCTGCAGAAAAGTTATTGCCCTGCTTAACTTAGTATCATCCGTAAATACAGAGATTGAACTGTTTACCCCATCCTCCAGGTCATTTATGAACAAATTAAAACAGGATTGGTCCCAGGACAGAACCCCACTACCCACCCCTGACCATTCCAAGGATTCCCCATTTATCATTAGGAATTTACACTGACAATCAATGTAATGGGGGATTTCACATTAACAACCCATCAAGGTGATTTCTACACTGGCCACCAATGTGAGGGGGGATTTACACTCACCACCAATTTAAAGGGGTTTTCTACATGGGCCACAAATGCAAGGGAGGATTTAAAACTGACCACAAATGCAAGTTTGGATTTTTTTTTTTACTGATTACCAATATAAAAAGAGGAGTTACTTCACTGGCCACAATGTAATGGGGATTTACGCTGACCACTAATGTAATAAGATAATTCACAGTAACCAGTGTAAGGAGAAATTGACAATGATCACCAATGTAAGGGGGCATTCACACTGGCCACTAGTGTGAATGAAAGTATTCTACACAAAGCCCCATTGTAATGAGAAGATTTACACTGACCACCAATGTAAGTGAGACATTTAGCCTGCGTTCACATTTGTGTGTGTTGGGAACGCATGAAAAATCGCTTTCCTGACACCACAGAAATTAAGCATTAATTGCTAATGACACCTAATGCATCTGCTGAGATGTTCGTATTCACATGCACCAAAATTCAGGGTGCTGTGGCACCATGTTATTTTGAAAAAGGGTTCCAATTTGCTTACCTTTGCAGAACAGGCTGATGTTAGGCTTAATGACCACAGTTGTAGGCAGGACTTTCAAGCATGCCCCTTTACCTCTTCGGTGGGCAGCATTCAACAGAAGAAGTGATGATGGATTTGACCTCAGGGGGGCATGATATACATATGAATGTCGGCTCTATTTACATATCAATGCAGCCTGCCCACGGCTATTTACATTTTAATGCCACAGCTATTTACATATCAATGCAGATTATTTACATGTAATACAGGGTCTGCAGGTGAGTCATCAGGGCAATAGGGCAGAGCTAACTTGCATTAATAACAGAACTTCAAACTGAGATATCGGGACACAGCACGGGACTAAAACTTCAAGGGACAAGAGAATTTAAACTAGGATATTTGGCAAGTATGAGGCAGCTGCTTTGGGCCCCGCAACAATGATGGGGCCCAGGGAAATTTCTCCTTTTGCCCTGCCTTAAAGACATCCCTGATTATACACATAGGTATGAATAAGCCTTTATATTGCAGTGCATAGTAAGAAGACAAGAACTAATCACTCACCAGAACTGTGATTTCCTTCCTCTAAATCTTTCCCCTTCTTACTTTTTCTGAAACCTGAGAATACAACACATCAAACAAGATTGCTAATATGATAACACTTAAAAATAAAACTCATATTATAATAGTAGTTATAATGGTAGTATAATGTTTTTCAGTATAAGGATAACACTTAATATTTGTACTAGCCATGTTGCATTTTATATACAGATTTAAATATGCATTCACCGGACACTTTATTAGGTACACCTGTTGAATTGCTTGGTAACACAAATTGCTAAACAGCCAATCACATGGCAGCAACTCAATGCATTTAGGCATCTAGATGTGGTGAAGACGATTTGCTGAAGTTCAAACTGAGCATCAGAATGGAGAAGAAAGGGGGTTTAAGTGACTTTGAACGTTGCATGGTTGTTGGTGCCAAACGGGCTGGTCTGAGTATTTCAAAAACTGCTGATCCACTGGGATTTTCATGCACAACCATCTCTAGGGCTTACAGAGAATGGTCCAAAAAAGAGAAAATATCCAGTGAGCGGAAATTGTGTGGACGAAAATTCCTTGTTGATGTCAGAGGAAAATGGACAGACTGGTTACAGATTATAGAAGGCAATAGTAACTCAAATAACCAATTGTTACAACCAAGGTATGCAGAATACCATCTCTGAACGCACACACATTGAACCTTGAAGCAGATGGGCTACAGCAGCAGAAGACCACACTGGGTGTTACTCCTGTAGCTAAGAACAGGAAACCTAGGCTACAGTTCGCACAGTTCCATTTGACAATGAAAGATTGGAAAAACATTTCCTGATCTGATGAGTCTCGATTTCAGGTGCGACATTCAGATGGTAGGGTCAGAATTTGGTGTAAACAACATGAAAGCATGGATCCATTCTGCTTTGTATCAACAGTTCAGGCTGGTGGTAGAAAATTGTGGGGGATATTTTCTTGGCACTCTTTGGGCCCCTTAGTACAAATTGAGCAATGTTTGAATGCAGCGGCCCACCTGAGTATTATTGCTGACATGTCCATCCCTTTATGACTACAGTGTACCCATCTTCTGATGGCTCTTCCAGCAGGATAATGCACCATGTCACAAAGCTTCAATCATCTCACCACTGGTTTCTTGAACATGACAATGAGGTCACTGTACTCCAATGGCCTCCACAATCACCAGATCCCAATCCAAAAGAGCACTTTTGGGATGTGGTGGAACAAAAGATTTGCATCATAGATGTGCAGCCAACAAATCTGCAGCAATATGGACCAAAATCTCTGAAAAAAATGTCCAACACCTTGTTGAATGTATTTTATGAAGAATTAAGGGAGTTCTAAATTCTAAAGGGGTCCAACCTGGTACTAGCAAGGTGTACCTAATAAAGTGACCAGTGAGTAATATATATATATATATATATATATATATATATATATATATATACATACACACACACACACACACACACACTATATATATATATATATATATATACACATACACACAATTTAAATAAATTACTGATGCTGTTCTAGAATTATACATTTTCAGTACAAGGATAATGCTTAATATATAAATGAATTGTCACATAATAAAGAAAAATGATATGTACAGCTACATTTCACCCCATTTTGAAGGTTGGCAGGTCCATAGGGTAAGAGGAAAGCAAGTGTCTTGTGGGGTTTCTTCTGACCGTGCTGGGGCCCGTTTAAGCTCAAATAAACATAGCCTCCACCTAAGGACATTCATTTGAAGTACGACTAAAGGCCCGTACACACGATTAGACTTTTTGACAACAAAAATGTAAATTAGCTGTTTTGATGCAACATCCGACAGTGTGTGCGCTCCATCGAACAAACTTTTTTGTTTTTCATCAGACTTTTGTTGGCTGTGCGAACAGACAAACTTTCCGGCAACAAAAGTCCGATGGAGCAAAGTCCAAACGTGTGTACAGAAAACCATAGGACTTTTGTACAAAGTACAAACATGCATGCTCAGAACCAATGCAAAAGATCAGACAACAATACAGAAGTTGACCAAAGGTGGCGGTAAAGAGCAGAAAAAACACGTGATTTGGTGAAAGTTGGCTGAAAAAGTCCTGCCCTGTGTATGCAATACAAGTTCAGGGCCGAGGCCCTTTGTACAAACTTTCCCGTGGATTTTTTTACAAAGTCCAATCGTGTGTATGAGGCTTTACACTATGCACTAGAGACCACATAAACTAAGGTGAACCAGACTTTTCTATATTCTCCGCAATTCAGTGCCCACCACAGTAAGGTGACCAGATTTTTTAAATGAAATCCGGGGACATATTTTTTTTTTTACTAGTAATGGCGGCAATTAGCGACTCTCTGCCCGTCGCCGCTGCCGCCTGCCTCACAGCCTGTCAAGTCTTACTCTCCGGGCCCCAGCTACTACTGGGTGGGGAGCAGAGGAAGATCACTCCGACTCATCCCCTTCATTCCAAAGGAGGACAAAGCAGTGGTAGTTGGAACAGTCATCAATTCTCGACTGGACTACGCTAACTCCCTTTACATAGGATTACCCCAATATCAACTTGCGCGCTTACAACTTATCCAAAACACTGCGGCAAGACTGATAACAGGGAAAAAACCCTGGGAATCCATCTCCCCTTCCCTGAGGAACCTACATTGGCTAAACGTAAGGAATCAGGTCGCATTCAAGACCCTCTGCCTCACCCACAAATGCACACATGGAAACGCTCCGCAATACCTTCGCGAGAAAATAAAACACTACACACCAAATCGCAGTCTTCGATCGGCTAATCAAAATCTTCTCCTCATTCCTAAATCCCGCTACAAATCAAAGGGGGAACGGAGATTCGCTGTCCAGGGACCACGGCTATGGAACGCTCTACCAATCGACATTCGCATGGAAGTAAACCATCAGGCCTTCAGGAAAAAACTCAAGACCCACCTCTTCTAGAAGCTTGATAACCATACGCCAATACAGCACCTTGAGGCGATTCAGTTCGCATTGTAGCGCTATACAAGTTATTCATTCATTCATTCAGGGAAGGCAAGGAGATGGGCAGGTGGCTGGCCGGGACTTTAGCCAAGGCAGAAGAACATGCGAGCAGGAGCGGAATGGGCATGCCCCCGAAACTAAAGAAATATTCTCTCCGCTCCAACCAGCACATGATCATCAAGAAGGGGCACAGATAATGAAAAAAAAATACACCTCACCCCCTAAGCTAGTAGGAGCTGCAGAGCAGATTTTTTAAAGTCTGCACTGACTGTCTTTGAAATTGCCCCAGCCCCTGTTCAAATCCAATCTGGGGACAAAACCGGGGACAGACTTGGTTCGGGGACAGTGTCCTCAATCCGGGGACTGTCCCCGGAAACCGGGGATGTCTGGTGACCCTACACCACAGGGAAGACTAGAATACAATGTTAATGAATTTGCTGAAGTGCAGGGTGAATACTCAATGCACCAGTGTTTGCCAGGCATCAGGAACACAATGGGGTTGATTTACTAAAGCCGGACACTGCAAAATCTGGTGCAGCTGTGCATTGAAACCAATTAGCTTCCAGATTTTAGCCTAGACTCACATTGCTTCTGGTTAGAAATCGTGGGAGTTCAGCTGATTCAACCCGGCAATGCAGTGTGACTTCAGGGGCGATTTGACAGACATCTGTGCGGGTTCATGCACAGATGTCTATACAAATCTCCCCCCAAAATCGCCAAAAGTAGTACAGGAACTACTTTTGGGGATCGGTACAGCACCGCAAAGTTGGCGCCGCACCGATTCAGACGGTGCCATTGCTGGCAATAGCTGCTATTTGGCATGCGATTTGACATGTCACCAATGTGAACCTAGGCTCATTGTCAAAGCTTAATTGAACAAGCTGAAGTTAGAAGTTGATTGGCTACTATGCAGAGCTGCACCAGATTTTGCACTCTCCAGTCCTAGGAAATCAAACCCCCTCTTTTTTTTTATAAATATTTGCACTCAAGATTCACACAACTTACACCCAGGATTCACACTAGCACCATAAGCTGTGGATTTAATAATGATTGGCAGGGGCTCCCTGAGACCTGAAAGTTATTTCAAGGGTTCCCCGCTGTTAAATAGGTTTACAAAGGCTGCCACTATGGAGCGTCCTCCTGTAAAGCTCATTCGTTAAGCATATGAATGTTTTTTTTCCCATAGAATTTGACTTATTTTAGAAACAGAATTTGTAGAGTTTCAAACAAAAAAAAAACTTTGGTGAAAGTTTTTATCTTCAGTATTAAATCAAACACCATCTCCTGTATCTAGCAAAAATTGTGAAAGTGTTAATGCAATCTGAGTACCAGTATACAGGTTCAAGGTGCCTAGTGTGGTTAGTAGGTCTTGCTGTGAAATTTCAAAATCTACTATCCATTGAGCTACCACTAACAGTAGGTTAACTATTTGCCTACTGGGCACTTTTAACCCCTTCCTGCCCAGGCCAATTTTTAGCTTTCAGCGCTGTTGCAATTTGAATGACAATTGCGCGGTCCTGCAACACTGTACCCAAACTAAATATTTTTCACACAAATTCTTTTGGTGGGATTTAATCACCACTGGGTTTTCTACTTTTTGCTAAATAAACAGATAAAGACCAAAATTAAAAAAAAAAAATAATACTTTTTTATAGTTTGTTGCAAACAGGTACATTTTCTCTTTCACTGATGTGTGTTGATGAGGTTGCACTGATGGGCACATTGATAGGCTGCACTGATGGGCATGGATAGGCTACACTGATGGGCATTGATGAGGCGGCACTGGTGGGCATTGATGGGCACTGATAGGTGACACTGGGCACTGATTGGCAGCATTGGTGGGCACTGATATGCAGCACTAGTGGGCACTGTTGGGACTGCACTGATATTCAGGACACTGATAATCAGTTCCCTGATCATCAGTGTACATGTCTCTTTTACACAAGCCGGTTATCAGCTCTCTTCATCTCAGTAAAGAGTGCTGATAGCCGGCTTCTGTTTACCTCCGTGACTAATTGGACACAGTTGATCACATGGTAAAGAGCCGCTGATTGGCACTTTACCTCAATCTGTGATCAGCAGTGTCCAGAGGACACCCCTGCTGCGGGGTGTGGCAGGCGCGATCACCGGAGACCGTCATATGGCCTCCCAGAACTGGACGACTACGCTGTAGCTGTAGTGGAACTTTACCCATAACAGCTTGATGAAAAATAATGTTCTTCAGCAAGGAATATACGTTCCACATTAATAATCATGCTACCAAAATGAGTGTGTGTTACTGTTTCTTCTTACTGGAGGCTGCCATTTTGATAAAGCCCAGTGAACAAGCAGTGAACAGCAGTGAATCTTTAGGCTGTCAGTAAAACGGCCTCTACAAATTCGGCACAGTGCAGAGCAGGTGAGACAGTGTATTATGGGATTTTAAACAGTATAGGTACTGATTTTTTTATGTTTTACATAGCTCAACCTGCAAAAGGGGCCAGCCTGAAGTGATCCAGCAAGACTTATTTTTCTGACTTTTTTCTGACTTATTTGTACATGTCTCTTGTACAAATTAACTTGACTTGTTAAAGTCAACCCAAAACTTGGGTGACTGGTGCCATCTGGGACAAGAAGTGAGGAGACAGGTGAGAAGCTCAGGCAGCTTTTTTGCTGTCTGTGAACCTATGCTGAGATGTCCCCTTATTTCTAATCTCATTTAACCACTTCAGCCCCGGACCATTTGGCAGCCAAAGGACCAGAGGTCTTTTTGCAATTCGGCACTGCGTCGCTTTAACTAACAATTGCGCGGTCATGCGACGTGGCTCCAAAACAAAATTGGCGTCCTTTTTTCCCACAAATAGAGCTTTCTTTTGGTGGTATTTGATCGCCCCTGCGGTTTTTATTTTTTGCGCTATAAACAAAAATAGAGCGACAATTTTGAAAAAAATGCAATATTTTTTACTTTTTGCTATAATAAATATCCCCAAAAAATATATAAAAAAACATTTTTTTTTCCTCAGTTTAGGCCGATACGTATTCTTCTACATATTTTTGGTAAAAAAAAAAAATCGCAATTAGCGATTATTGATTAGTTTGCGCAAAAGTTATAGCGTTTACAAAATAGGGGATAGTTTTATAGCATTTTTATTAATATTTTTTTTTTATTAGTAATGGCGGCGATCAGCGATTTTTATTGTGACTGCGACATTTTGGCGGACACATCGGACATTTTTGACACATTTTTGGGACATTTGTCATTTATACAGAAATCAGTGCTATTTAAATAGCACTGATTCCTATGTAAATGACAGTTGTAGTTAGGGGGTTAACCACAAGGGGGCGGGGAGGAGTCAGTGTGACGTGATGTGTTGTGTTTACTGTAGGGGGGCGTGGCTGTACGTCTGACGTCATTGATCGGCGTTCCCGATGACAGGGAACCGCCGATCACTGACAGTCAGTGTAGGAAGCGCGGGGAGAGGTTTGTTTACATAGACCTCTCCCCGTTCTTCCGCTCCGTAACCCGATCGCGGGATACCAGCGGCGATCGGGTCCGCTGGTCCCGCGGCCGGGGTCACGGAGCTCCCGACCGGGTCGCGACCCACGGGCAGGCAAATGCACGATCACGTACAGGTACGTGATTCTGCCTGCCCGTGCCATTCTGCTGACGTATATATGCAGTGGCCGGTCGGGAAGCGGTTAAAGTGTTTGTTAACTCAGATATAACACTCAATACCAGCCCCTCTATTAGAGCCTGGCATAGCACACTGTAGAAGTCTTTTATAAAAATGAGCATTGTAAATATCTGTGTAGCGCTTGGTTGCTACTAGTAACTACCGCGTTTCCCCAAAAATAAGCCCGGGTCTTATATTAATTTTGTCAGTAAAAGACACAGTAGGGCTTATTTTCGGGGTAGGTCTTACCATGTAATGTGCCGTCTTCTCTCCCCCTCTCTCTCCCTGCCTGACAGGAATCCCCAGTGTGAACCGAGTTACAATGCTTGTAAAATCCAATTTATTACATTAATATATAATGTACAATGTGTGTGTTTCTGTAATATAAATCGTGCCAAATACCGTCATTATAGTGCCACTCTGTGCTTCTGTGACCCACCGGAGCTCTCTTCCCCACAATTATATTACAGAAACACACACATTGTACATTATATTCTACTGTAATAGAGTGGATTATAGGATTTTACAAGCATTTTAAACTAGGGCTTATTTTGGGGGTAGGGCTTATATTCCAGCCCTGCTGGAAAATAACGCTAGGTCTTATTTTCAGGGTAGGTATTATTTTCGGGGAAACAGGGTAACATCCACCATGTCACCCTGCTGCCAGACCTCCATCTATCACTTCTGAGACAATGAACAGTCATTTGCGTTGTTTTGTTTTGTTTATTGGGGAATATAACTTGGTCTGGGGAAAGTAAATACGAGATGCCCATAGAACAATTGCTTTGCAATCATATTTAAGAATTTGAACGAAAGGTTGAGCCGTGAAGTACTGATGTACACATAATATCTACAGGCACTTCCCAGCATAAGACCATGCAGACTATTTATCCTCCTCTGCGTATCTCCTGCATTCTGTTGCTCCCAGGACTTCCACCCGCCTGCACAATCTTCCACTGTAGATCATTACTCTTCCTGTCACATCATCCTCTTTTGACAAAAGAGACCACTCTGAACAGTCTCAGTTGCTGGCTAGAATTGGTTGCACTGTTACTAGGCCAGAGGTTTGCAGTACCTCTCCCCGGCAGCCAAGTAATTTAGTAGCATGTGCTAAACTGGCCTGCAAATCCTGTGCCCTCAGGCCGCAGCAACTTGACACTTTCCCCACATTCTCTCCTCTGGCCTCGCACCCAGCTCCCCTGGCCTGCCTCATCCAGAACTCCACTGTGGTCCACTCACCGACCTTCTTCTGCCCCCAGTCCATGATGGGTAACTTTAACTGGACATATGTTCCGGCAGCTTCTCCAGCCCCTCTGTTCCAGAACACTTCATCCATGACCGTGTAAAGATGAAGATCCCTCCCAGCTCTCCCGGGCTCCTCCACTAGGCCTTGCATCCCCCCAGATGGGGATGGGGCCCCTGCTGCTGCCGCCTAGTACTCCATTCTCCACATCTCCTGGCCGACAACCCCTCCTCCAGTGGGCTGTTACCCCAGCTTATATGGGAGGCCTGCCCCCTGCAAAATCCAGTTGGGGATTGGTCAGAGCTCCTCACTGCCACTCCAGTCCTAGGTCCTGCCCCTCTTCCAGATCATTCTTCCTGGAAGCAGGGGAGGCGCCTCAGAACTAAAGCACAGGTGGTCACATTCACTGCTGCACTAACCACTCCCTGCCCCTACACAAGCAGGCCTAGCCTGAAGCATAGGCCTACCCAAATTTACCTGCGCTGACTGTTTCCCTCACAAAATATTCACTGTAGCACCTACCTATGGTAGAGGGTACTACACCTGTTTAGAACTATCTCAGGCCTGTCACATGACTCGCGGCCACTGTATACATCCGATGGATGGCTTCTGCAGGAGGGGCCGAGATCTCCCTCTGACGTCTGATCACATGGCCGCTCAGCCCCTCCTGAAGTAGCCCTGGAAATCGGCCAAGAGTCACATGACCAGCCTGAAGATCACGCTAAATCAGTATTTACAATATTCGTTTATTTGTACTAATAGCGACGGGATGGGGGGCGGAGACAGAGACAAGGAACTGACAGGCAGGGAGGAGGGGGGGGGGGGGAGGGGGAGAGAGGATAGCAGAGAGGACAGCTGTGGATGACAAAGGTATGTACACTGACCATGGTGGTCAGGGCTCAGCAGCCCTGATTTACATGGTCAGCTCAGAGAAGTTCATACATTATATATATATATAAATACAGGAAGTGGCAGGTTCAGGTAGGGGGCAGATTACATAGATTACACAAGAACTGTGCTGTTTAATCTGCTTTTAGGGACCAGGATCTGTATTTTTTATTTTGGGTTAACACTTTAAGTGAATTAATATCTCCCCAACAGGGACTAATATTTAAAAAACAAGTTGTGGATTTGTTTTACTATAAACTAGGGATGAGCTCCGGTGTGTTCGCATGCCCCACATGCAGAGCCCGCCAGGAAGTTGGCGCAGCGCTGCGCTAATCACAGGCAGAGAGACATTGCGCGATCTCTGCAGCCGCGCATCGGGGTAATGTCTCACTGCCTGTGATTAGTGCAGCGCTGCACGGACTTCCTGGCGGGCTCTGCACGTGGAGCATGCAAACACGCCAGAGCTCATCCTTACTAGAAACTGTTAAATAACATCAGTGATTCATTGACGTGCAGAGCTGTAAACAGAGTAAAAACAAACTTCAACAGTTGAACACCTTGAACAATTTATGTTTTTTTTTTTTTTTCCTTCTACACTTCTCCTTAACAGTTCAGTCCTAATAAGAAGAATTTAACAAATGTCACTTTCTAAACAAATGAACATTATAGAAAAAAAAGCAAGACCTTTTTTACCACTGGGCACAGTAGACATATACTTTACCTATAGACATATAAGCATATTTACACAGTGTCAAAATATTTAAGTCAGAGTAGAACCAATAAAACACAATATTCTAAGGCCTAGTACACACAATCATAAAACTGGACAAATAATACCGATTTCAAAGCAATTATACGATAATCTGATCATTAGTACACAGCTTTCGAGAGCCAATTCTGACAGTTAATCTGAAATTATCCGAAGGGACAAACACAAAAATGTTTCTCGTACAATTTACGTTTAATCACTACAGTATTAGTCTGAAAAGAAATCGGAAGAGCAAGCCCACAAATGCTCAGATATGAAATAACACATTTCAATACAATATAACACATTACATCACTTCAGAAGTTGTATTCTACCATACGAGAATTTTCACAATTTCGAGTAACCGCTTCATTTCCGACTAGCGTGCAAAAAAAATTCGCATGGGGATTGTATGTTGCACATGCTCTATATAATTAAATAACTTAAGAAATAAAAGACACAACCACCAGTATGGCATTTAATTGGCTGCGGCACCTTTATTGGTATAATAAATAAATAATTTTATTTAATAAGATCAATCATCAGTAAACAATAAATTCTATTCAAAATATTATTTTATTAATAACCAACTCTAAATTCGCTCAGTTATATAACTCGAGCATTAATGAAAAATTCATAAAACAAAGTCCCCCCTTGATTCAAGGGTGACATAACCAAATAATGGTGCCTGCGACAAGGGTGGGAAGGGAGGGGAAGCAATTCCAGTCACTTCAGGTAAACTGAGAGCAGGCTTGGACACAGGGGGTTTATATAGCCTCTCCACACCTGTAGCTCACGTTTTTCCCGCTCTGCTGCCCTGTGACAAGCCTGCACACTTTTTTTTTTTTTTTTTTTATTTAAATATAATATAATAACTTTTTGTTTTTTTTTTTTTTTTTTATTAAATATAATCCAGACACTATCCTAATTCTTGCCATTAAAGAGGCAACCACAATCCCATGTTGCGGGCCCTTTAATTGTGCCCGCTTTCATGGGGATTGTATGTTGCACATGCTCTATATAATTAAATAACTTAAGAAATAAAATACACAATCACCAGTATGGCATTTAATTGGCCGCAGCACTTTTATTGGTATAATAAATAAATAATTTTATTTAATAAGATCAATCATCAGTAAACAATAAATTCTATTCAAAATATTATTTTATTAATAACCAACTCTAAATTCGCTCAGTTATATAACTCGAGCATTAATGAAAAATTCATAAAACAAAGTCCCCCACCAGCCGGGTTTGTTGAAAACAAACCAAGGCTACCCCAGCACCGCGGCCTGCTCAATACAAGTCTGAAGGCCTAGATTAAATATATCTAATCCAACATCTGAAAGATGAATACCATCTTGTCTATAGAGACCTGGGAAACCTCCTTCCAAGTCAATATGATGGAAAGAAAATCATCCTAGTAATGGCAAGAATTTTTCTAGAGAATGGTTAATTCTACGCCTAACTTTTTCAAGGGGTTTTTCACCAGCTGAATCCAACCAGTGCAAACGAGAAACCATTTCTGAAAAAAACTATACATGTGTGTGGAAATTAAAGTTTCAAAATCTGTAAATCATGTTTAATCCGAAACATCAAATCTAAAGTTTTAATTCTTCCAACGTCATTACCACCAAGATGCAGAACTAAAATATTTGGAGAAGGCCAGGAATGAAATAAAGTAGAAAGGTGAAAGAAAAGATCAGTCCATTGTAGCCCTCTGATGCCTTTCCAGAGAATCTGAAAATTATATGAAGGTAAAGACAGGTTGGAACCATAGCAACGTTGAGAAGCCCTCTTATGAGCCCAGTATATATATGAGTGACCAACTATCCAAATGAAAGATTTTGTACCTAAAATCAGAGAGATAGATTAGGGCGAATGTAAATATTAAATCTGCTAGATTCCCATCTACCTAAACGCATAATTACAGAATCACTCAGACCCAATCTAGCAGCTTCAGTGGTGGCTCCAATCCGAAAAGAATGAGAGGAAAATTTGAATGACGAAAGACCTAAATGATTAAAACAGAGTTTTAGAACTGAAGAAAACTGAAACTTTGTCAATGGAGAGGAGTCTAAATGAACTAAGAAATGACTTCCAAATTTTGGTCTGCCAGAGAAATATTTATTTAAGATTAAAACAGGACAGATAACGGAGTCGCCACAGGCCAATAGATTGAGCCAGCAACCTTTGCCCACCAAGTCAGTTTTGGATGTCCTTATAAAGATCTGGACTTTATCTACTGCAAAATGGACCTCTGAAACTAACAAACCATCGAAACTGTGTTTGTTGCTGGGCAACATCTCTGAAATACGTAACGCAGCAAAAAACATCAAAACAAATGCTGCATGAAAAAGTAAAGCCTCGTATTCAGATGTGCAGACCCAAGGTGTGGCCAAACACAGCCTAGACAGCACTTCGATTGTAATTGGTCTACGTGTATCCTGTACTGATCCTCCCTTTCTTAAACCTTTTAAAGCCTGTCTAACAGAAAAGAAACTATTGCAGGCAGGGAGGCCCTGCAACTTAAAGAAAAAGGAAACCCCGGCCATCGTTTTACTAATATGGTTAATAGAAAAATGATCCTGTAATAGAGAGCAGAGAAAAGCTAAAATGGAACTCTCCGTAGACCGTGACCCCAGGAAATCAGAACCATCATTAAATGTTTTCCATTTTTTCCATGCGACCGAATAATCAGACCATGTTTTTGGAGCGATTGAATTTTGAATGGCTCGAAAAACCGGATTCAGACTAGATCCCACAGATGACTCGGACAGTGACAACCCATCATATCTGCCTTGGGCAACAGCTGCCTGAAGCGAACCATCTGTAACCCAGATAAAGCATCTGCGATGACATTGGATTCACCTGGTATATGTTTAGCTTTTATCCAAATATTAAATTTCAAGCATAGGAGCACCAAGTATCTTAATAATCTTATGACGGGCAAAGATTTAGATGAAAGGCAGTTTAATGCAAACATAACGCCCTTATTATCTGTGTGAATAATAATGCGTTTATTCGCAAACTGCTGCCCCCAAATCTCTAATGCGACGACCACCGGAAAAATTTCCAACAAAACTACATTTTTAATATAACGATTTGAGATCCAGAAAGGGGCCACGAGCCACAGCACCAATGCGAACGAAAAATAGCTGCAAAGCCATGTGATCCAGCTGCGTCAGTAAAAAGCTTAAAATCAGCTGCAAACACAAAATCGCTCTGAAAAAGAGATCTACCATTGAAATCTATTAGAAATTTAGACCATACCATTAAATCGTCCTTCATCTCACAAGTCAATCTAATATGAGAAAAAGGAGATTTAAATCCCGACGTGGCCATCGACAATCGTCTGGAAAAGATTCTGCCCATCGGCATAATTCGTGTAGCAAAAGCTAAAAGGCCTAAAAAGGATTGAAACTCTTTCAATAACACCTTTCTCCTACGAATTAAAAAAGAGATTTGTGATTCTAATCTACTAATTTTCTCAACTGGTAGTTTATATTGAAATAGCAAAGTATTGATCTCTATGCCCAGAAACTCAATGATAGGAGACGGGAGGACAGTTTTACCTCTAGCTAATGGAATACCAAAATATGTAGCCATACGGAAGAATAATTCTAAAATGAGGGGACATATAGAAGAACTCGGGGGACCAATAAACAAAAAATCATCGAGATAATGAATTATTCCAGAATGTCCTGACTCAAAAATCATTACCCATTGGAGAAATGAAGCAAAAATTTCAAAATAATAACAAGACAGCGAACACCCCATAGGGAGGTATTTGTCATAAAAGAAAAAACCTTCAAAGCAAAAACCTAAAGAATTATGCGATTCGGGAGCTATAGGCAACAGTCTGAAAGCTGATTGTACATCTGCTTTAGCCAATAACGCACCACGACCAAATTTTCTGATTATCTGAATAGCGTCGTCAAAGGTAGCATATGTAACCGCAGCAGATGAAGTGTCAATCTCATCATTCAGAGAATTGCCAGAAGGGAATGAAAGATGATGGATAAGAATTAGGCTCTTTCTTGGGAATTAAACCTAAAGGAGAAACCCGGAAATCCCTAAAAGGTGGGGTACTAAAAGGGCCAGCAATTCTATTCGCTGAGATTTCTTTAATTAACTTATCCTTAACCATCTCAGAATTGGTAAAAAACGATTTTAAGTTATCAACCAACTGACAGCCAGAACCTTGAAAAATAGGCAGCTGAAAACCAGACGAGAAACCCTCAGTTAACACCCGGGCCTTCTCCTTGTCTGGATATAGCGCCAGCCATGGGAGCATTGCGGACAGCCTCACTGGTGTGCAGACTTTTCGCATGCTCCCTATTGACTTGTCCTGCTGAAACTCTTTTAAAACATTTAACTACTGGATGATTGCCAAAACAGAAGGAACACTCATGTCGGTAACGACATGAAGCTAACCATTTGCATTGCGATTCATTGTAAGCATAGCATGTGCCTTTTTTGTAAGCTGAATTTGGGGTACTTTGTATAAATTGTGGCTGTGGTCTATTAAAATTTTGTTTTTGCAGAGTAAGTAAATTTAACCACAAACCAACATCTTTGTTTCCCCATTTAAGACTAGGATAGATTGCAATTTTTTGGCGAAAGGATTCGTCATAATTAAACCAACCCATGCCGCCAAAACTTTTGTATGCCTCCAGAATATGTTCTAAATGTTGAAAAAGCCCTGCGCATTTCTCTGGGTGTCTCTCCCCCATTACAGCGGAAAATATGCAGAAAGCCTGTAGCCAATTAAAGAAAGACCTGGAGACAGGGCGCCGTCTAGCATCCTCCATGTTATCATCAGATTTTTTATCCAATTTAGATAAGAATTCTTTGGACACTGGTAATAATGATAACAAATCCAAAAATTCTCCTTTCCATATCTTTTCTTTAATAGCAACTGGCAAATGAAAACCTAATGGAGACATTTCACATGGCAATACCTCCTTAAAACAAGTTTCTGGTATAGCAGGAGCTAAACTGATATTTTTAGGAGTGTTAATAGACATTAAAGAGTTAATATCAGTTTCCGCAGGAATAGAAGACCAAACATTAGCAGGGGAAGGAGATGTATATTCAGGCTGAGTAGCAACTAGATGTTCATTAAACTTAGCTAGTGATAAAAGCAATTGACTCATCAAATCATTATTAGCAGACTCACCAGCCAGACTAGTCTCAGCAGGATTGCAAATAACTGGGATCTGGGCTCCAGCCGTTTCTGTCTGAATGTCTTCCACTAGACCTGTAAGGAGTGAAGAAGAAACAGGGGCCCTCCCCGCATCCAGCCTGGATGGCCTGGATGCGAGAGAAGCCGCAGTTCTAGCCTGTGATACCTGCCTGGAGTGCTGTCCGTGTAGCTGGGGTGACCTCTCTGCTTGAGGCGGCAACATGCGCTGTGAAGCTGGCTGCAATGTAACAAAACTGTGCCGTACCTGCTCCTCCCCCTGTCCATCATTGCCAGGGGATATGGACGAGCGCCGAGCCCGGCCTCTGCCTCTGCTAGAGCGGATAGGAGATGGCGAGAAGGCCCGCCTACTCTTCTTACCGCGCTGACTAGAACTCTGAGCCTTCTGCGCTGCCATCCCCCGCTCCCCTGAGGAGATAGAGCTGCTTTCCTGCACTAGCGCCGGCCTTACCACCGCTCGTTCTTCAGGTAAGCCTTGCTGAGTGTCTGTCATAGATGAGGAGCGCTGGCTGTCTGTGAGAATGACCTGCTGGAAAACGTCCTCAGCTTCAGGTGTACTCAGGCATAACTGCTGTTCCGCAGGTGTAGTCACTGCTGTATCACTCCCAGCTGATAAGGCTAAACACCTCTGCAGCCATTCATTACCCCCCTCAGCCTCAGCCCGCTCTAATACCCTGCGCACCAGTGACGTCATGCTGGCTATTTGAAATTGCCGCTGACAGGCAGTGAAGCAATTCCAGTCACTTAAGGTAAACTGAGAGCAGGCTTGTGACACAGGGGGTTTATATAGCCTCTCCACACCTGTAGCTCACGTTTTTCCCGCTCTGCTGCCCTGTGACAAGCCTGCACACTTTATTTTTTTATTTTTTTTTTTTTTTTAAAATATAATATAAATAACTTTAATTTGTTTTGTTTTTTTTTTTTTATAAGAATTTTTTTTTTAAATATAATCCAGACACTATCCTAATTCTTGCCATTAAAGAGGCAACCACAATCCCATGTTGCGGGCCCTTTAATTGTGCCCGCTTTCATTAGGCCCCGAGCTGGCCTGTGCTGCGCTGCCGCCGCTTCCTATAAACATGCCCTAGGCACAATCTTTGAAGGGGGGCCCGCGCTACCCGTGAATTGGGGCCCCCGGCTTTGCAGAGCGCACAGAGGGCACGGGAGGATTTATTCCCGATCTAGCCAGCAGAGAGGGGGCGGGCCGGGAGCTCCACTGACCCCGCCCCATGTAGCCTGTATGCTCGGTTACAGCAGTGATCGGAGTGGGCACATGGGGGCACACAAATTCCTTAAACGGCCCTGGTTCCAGTTTACATCTAGTTTACCTAAATGCATTACACCATAGCCATTGGTTTGAAGTCCTGTTTCAGTTTTTTTTTTTTCACTTATAAGGAACTCTGTAACCATTACATTTACTTCTCCAACACGTGTGAGCACCCACCATCAACCTATGGCCGTTGTTAGTGTTAGTTAGCAGGAAAACTAGAATCTGATCTGTGATCTCCCTTCAACTGCCATTTGTAATGAGCAAGATGATCTATCATCAGCTGAAACACCTGTGACTTTTATCTTTTTAAGGCCCCTTTCACACATGCGGACCGTATGTCCGTTTTTCATCCATCCGTTTTTGGATGAAAAACTGACATACATGCCTGTCTATGGTATAGCGGGTGTCAGCGGATGAGCATCCGCTGACACCCGCTATGGTCCGCCTCTGCTATTGTCCGATTCTTCAGACGGAGGAAAACCCTATTTTTTCATCCTTCTGCAGAGCGCATCAACACGGACAGACGGTCCATGTTCATCCGATTCTCCATAGGAGAACTGACAGGGCGGTCCCTGCACAGTGTGCAGGGACCGCCCTGTCATCCACTGGCTCAGCGGGGATCAGCTGATCGATCCCCGCTGAGCAGCGGATCTTCACGGGGCGGATCAATACGGATCCGCCCCGTGTGAAAAGGGCCTAAGGCCTCATGCACATTGGACGGTAAAATAACATTAAAAAACATCAGTAGCTTTGCAGTGAGTTTTTCAACTTTTTTGCAATAGCGTTTTTAGTGTTTATTAGCTTTATTTAGCGCTTTGCTGCATTAGCGTTTTAGCAGGGTTTTTTTCCAAGAAAAAAAAACATTTTTTTTTCAATGGATCAAAAACATTTTTGAGCGATTGACGATGTTTATCAGCGTTACAGCGTTTTTACAGCTGAAAAACGTCTCTCAGAACCCACTAGTTTTGGGTTTTTTTTTACTGCTCAAAAACGCCACTGCCCAAAACTGCTGATAACAGCCTATGTGTGCGTGGACACATAGGATAACATGATGGAGAGTTTAATGACTGTAGAAAAAAGCATCTACAGCTAAAAACAGCTGCTGTAAAAACGTCAAAAAAAGGTCTCAGGTGTGAATGGGGAGCAGGTGTGTTACATTTGGTGTTATCGCTCTCACTCTCTCATACTGGTCACTGGAAGTTCAACATGACACCTCATGTCAAAGAACTCTCTGAGAATCTGAAAAAAATAATTGTTGCTCTACATAATACACATTTATATAGTAATAAAAAGAATATACACATTTTATTTTTATTTTTTTTAATAGTATCGTCACATATAAGCCAACGGCTCTGCTGCTCTCTCTGAGCCAATGAAGAAGGAGAGAGCCGAGAGAGTCACTGTTCTTGTGCATATCGCTGGATAGAGATCGGGCGTAAAAATAAGGGGGGAGCAGGGCTGGAGTTGTATACAGAAGGTGTTTTACTTTAATGCAGAGAATGCATTGGTGAATAAACCTTCTGCCTTTACAGCCACTTTAAGTACAAATAGTGTTTACAAAAACTCTTATGCAAAGACTCAAAGCAGGTGTAACAATGTCCTTAATAAAAAAAATGTCTTCAAAACTGTGTTCTGTTAACTAAATTTACTCTTTATTCATTATAGATTTAGTAAAAAAAGGGTAAAGCCTCAGTAATATTGTTGTTGCTTTCTGCATTTCCCCTGAGGAGATTCACCCTGTTCATTTGTCCAGCTGATTACTGGAATGCAAGTGAAGAAATATCAAAAATTGTGAGTTGTAACCGGAACAGGTATAGAGTGGACATCTTCCACTGGGGACACTTGTTCCAGTGACTGTCTAAAAAATTATTTTTCTTACTTTAAAGAGCTTTCTTCTCACTTCTTTAAATTGTATATTTTGTTCAAGAGAGGAACAAAATAGGTCACATTTGACATATAATATATATATATATATATATATATATATATATATATAGACAGTATCAGTATTACAAAGTCCTACAAAGACAGATTCGTCACATACATTTTATGTAGACAAAGCTACTGAATATGTCACCATCATTGAACCTCAATACCAGAACAAGGTCATTCAGTGCCCAGAAGGAAAAATGCCAAACTGTATACTCCCCCACCTAGGTGTGTATGCCTGACCATCTGACACACTCATTTTGTATCAGATTGGATCTTATGGGACGGAGTGAATATATTCTAAATGATCGGCTCTTGGAAAATGACAAGAGCTAGCACATTTTTCTTATTAGACATTGAATCTAGCCATGCGTTGCCAATTTTACTGGTAGAAATGACAATGCTACAAGATAGCCAAAAACATGAAGTATATTATGGAAGCGCAATAAGGCTAGGTTCACACTTGGGCATCTACATCTTTTTAGCATTCTAACATTTTTTCTCCTCTTAAAGTGGAGGGCCGGGCAAAAAAAAAAATTAAAAGTCAGCAGCTACAAATACTGCAGCTGCTGACTTTTAATAATCGGACACTTACCTGTCCCGGGGTCCAGCGATGCGGGGGAACGAGACCCCCCCCCCCCTCGTTCCCCGCTCCGCTCACGACGCCGGCATTCTTACTGTGGGAACCCGGCTGGGCTTCACAGCCGGGCACCCACTGCGCATGCGCGAGCGGCGCCGTGCGCCGTGATTCGACGCTCACTCATCTGGGACACATGACATGTCCCAGATGACTGTGCGTTGCCTACAGGAAGTGACTTTTAGCCCGGGCAATGAAGGTGGCAGACTTCGAGGGACCCCCTAGCAACAGGCATTTAGAGGTGAGTAAAAATTTTTTTTTTTTCCAATTATTTTTTTTTTATTTTTTTTATGATTTTTAAGCCCCTTTTTGTTTTTTGGTTGCAACCCCACTTTAAAGTCCTCTTAGTAATTATGGGCTCCCCTTAAAGCAGGGGTGCCCAACATGTGGCCCGCGGAGCCCACTGATGTGGCCCGCGACCTCCTGCTCTGGGATGGAATAGAATAGAAAACTGTTATTAATAGTAACTTTATTACTAAAATCACAGTGTATATATGGGCATATCTGTTCTGCAGTGGTTACTGGGCTGCTTTCAAACTGATCCGCAGGTACAGAGCAGTGCACCTCAGGGTTACCTGCACTGAGCCATAGGCCCCTTTCACACAGTCAGTCCAACCCAATTGGACCCTTCATTCACCTCTAAGGAGTAGCAGATGTAAATGGACTTGTGTTCGTTTATAAACGCCTACCTCCAATCCGATCCACAAAAAAAAAAAGTAGAGTGGGCTCTATAGAGTAGAGTGGGCTGCCATGCACCCGCTCCACTCATTGTGGCCCGCGACCGGTTACCAAGTCGCTTAGGTGGCCCTCACTCTTCAAAAGGTTGGGCACCCCTGCCTTAAAGTCTATAAAGCAAAAATGCATTAAAAGCAACCTTCTGCCAATTGTATGGAAGTGCATTGAATACATGTGAACAGACCCCATAGACAATAGAGGATTCTTTTCATGAATTGTTGCGTGACAGCCAAATTGTAACAAATCGCCTAGGTGTGAATGAGACTTACAGTAAAGTCCCCTTCACACTTAAGCTGAGTGTCCTTTCAAGGGGTTTTTTTTTTTTTTTTTGAGTGCATGTACAGGCATATTTATTTCAGGCTTGAGCATTTTGTTATTTTATTATTTTTAGCCAATTAGAGCTAGTTAGTTACTAGGCAAGAAAACAACAGAAAAAATGTTTTGCTTTGCTAATTTTTTAAGTGCTCTTTTTTTAAGTGAAGTCTATTATAGCCAAAACACTGACTCTGCCCCAAAAGAAGCTCATCTAATTTTTTAAAGTATTTGTCTTGTAGACATCAGGAACTTAGACCACCAGAGCATGGGGGAGAAGGTCATGCAGTGATTAGCCTAGCAGCATAGAAGTAAATCTACTTTACTAAAACCCCCAGACCTAAACAAGCAAATAACTAATGCAGTGCAGGTGCAGTCTCACTGCAAGGGAGAATTTTAGGTTTCCCAAAGTTGAACTTTAAAATCACACTTCAAATCGTTGAGGTGATAACGGGGTCCAAGACTTTATTATACAATTCAAATCCTCCATAGCCCTGAGGTGATTTGTAGGCAAAAGTGACTGTGATAATATAAAAAGAAGAAAAACTATTGAGGATGCAAATTAAGAGCTGATGTATGTACAGAGATCAGCAATACCACTGACACTGCACTAATTAAAAAAAAAAAAAAAAAGAGAAACAGAAGTGTATTAGAAACTGTACACACGGTATTAAATACTGTGTACACCGCCTGCACATTTATATGAGACTATGTGTGTGTGTGTATATATATATATATATATATATATATATATATATATATATATATATATATATATATATACAGTATATATATATATATATATATATTTATTTATTAATACACCGCTTGAAGTGTATTACAATTTACAAGCAGTACACCACAGAATGCACTGTAGATATAGGCTACACTGGAGTTTACAGTAGTGCTCATAAGTTTACATACCCTGGCAGAATTTATGATTTCTTGGCCATTTTTCAGAGAAAATGAATGATAACACAAAAACTTTTCTTTCACTCATGGTTAGTGTTTGGCTGAAGCCATTTATTATTGATCAACTGTGTTTACTCCTTTTAAATCATAATCACAACAGAAACTAACCAAATGACCTTGATCAAAAGTTTACATACCCTGGTGATTTTGGCCTGATAACATGCACACAAGTTGACACAAAGGGATTTGAATGACTATTAAAGGTAACCATCCTCACCTGTAATCTGTTTGCTTGTAATTAGTGTGTGTGTGTATAAAAGGTCAATGAGTTTCTGGACTCCTGACAGACCTTTGCATCTTTCATCCAGTGCTGCACTGAGGTTTCTGGATTCTGAGTCATGGGGAAAGCAAAAGAATTGTCAAAGGATCTGCGGGAAAAGGTAGTTTAATTGTATACAACAGGAAAGGGGTATAAAAATATATCTAAGGAATTGAGAATGCCAATCAGAAGTGTTCAAACTTTAATCAAGAAGTGGAAAATGAGGGGTTCTGTTGAAACCAAACCACGGTCAGGTAGACCAACTAAAATGTCAGCCACAAATGCCAGGAAAATTTTTCGGGATGCAAAGAAAAACCCACAAATAACTTCAGGTGAAATACAGAACTCTCTGAAAACATGTGTTGTGGCTGTTTCAAGATGCACAATAAGGAGGCACTTGAAGAAAGGTTGAGTGGCCAGAAGAAAGCCATTACTATGCAAAAGCCACAAAGCATCCCGCTTACAATACGCCAAACAGCACAGAGACAACCCTCAAACCTTCTGGCGCAAAGTCATTTGGAGTGATGAGACCAAAATTTAGCTTTTTGGCCACAACCATAAACGCTTCATTTGGAGAGTCAACAAGGCCTATGATGAAAGGTACACCATTCTTACTGTGAAACATGGAGGTGGAAAGCTGATGTTTTGGGGATGTGTGGGCTACAAAGGCACAGGAAATGTGGTCAAAATTGATGGCAAGATGAATGCAGCATGTGATCGAAAAATGCTGGAGGAACATTTGCATTCTTCAGCCAGAAAGCTGCGTATGGGACATACTTGGACATTCCAACATGACAATGATCCAAAACACAAGGCCAAGTTGACCTGTCATTGGCTACAGCAGAATAAAGTGAAGGTTCTGGAGTGGCCATGTCATGAAGGCTCCATCAGTGGCCGGCGACGTGATGATCCTGCCAGTAATCGGCGCCTCAGCATCCCTGGTTCCCGTTCTCGGTTGCCATTGCGCATGCGCGAGCGCGCGCGTGCACGCGCGCGCCCGCAGACGAGGGCGCGCCCCCATTGGCGCCAATGAGGTTATTTAAACCCGTCTGTCACTGACGGTCCCCGCTGTCTGCTCTACAGCGTTCTGTGTGTATACCTGATCTGAAGTCTGTTTACCTGTGTTTGACCCGGCTATCCTTGACCATCCGCTCTGTCCCTGTATATCGACCTTGGCTTGTCTGTGACCATCCTCTTGTCTTCTCCACCTGTACTGCGCTGCCAGCCTGATACCTGACCCGGCCCGTTTGACCATCCAAGTCTACCTGTTGTTCCAGTCTGCATACAGATCCAAGTCTGCCTGTTGTTCCAGCTTGCACACAGCTACAGCTTACCTGTTGTTCCAGTCTGCATACAGATCCAAGTCTGCCTGTTGTTCCAGCCTGCACACAGCTACAGCTTACCAGTTGTTCCAGTCTGCATACAGATCCAAGTCTGCCTGTTGTTCCAGCCTGCACACAGCTACAGCTTACCTGTTGTTCCAGTCTGCATACAGATCCAAGTCTGCCTGTTGTTCCAGCCTGCACACAGCTACAGCTTACCTGTTGTTCCAGTCTGCATACAGATCCAAGTCTGCCTGTTGTTCCAGCCTGCACACAGCTACAGCTTACCTATTGTTCCAGTCTGCATACAGATCCAAGTCTGCCTGTTGTTCCAGCCTGCACACAGCTCCAGCTTACCTGTTGTTCCAGTCTGCATACAGATCCAAGTCTGCCTGTTGTTCCAGCCTGCACACAGCTACAGCTTACCTGTTGTTCCAGTCGGCATACAGATCCAAGTCTGCCTGTTGTTCCAGCCTGCACACAGCTACAGCTTACCTGTTGTTCCAGTCTGCCTACAGAACCTGCCTACCTGCAGAGGCCTACTTACCCCCACCGCTGAGCTGATCCAGGGAGCTCTTGTACCGGTCTTGCTGTTCCTGCCAGGCACCTGTGCCCCTCCTGACTCCTGGTCCTACTGTCACATCATCAGGGGACCGGCGAGCGGGAGCCGCAAGGGAGGCCCTTCTCTGCTAATCAGACTCACCACTACCAGGGGGCGTGACAGTAGCAGACAGCCATGTCTGAGTCTGAGCAGGGGGCCTCTCCTATGGAAGGACTGTGCCAACACCTGGCGGGACTGACCGAGGCGGTAAAGAACCTTCAGCAGGGATACACCCGGTTGGAAGAACGGGTGCTGGCCCTACCACCAACAGCCCCATCCGGGGTAAGTCCAGGTCCGTCGGTGGTAATGCTCCCTCCAGAGCCCCGGGTACCAATCCCCGAGAGGTTCTCGGGGGCCCGCAACCTTTTTCGGGACTTCCGTAATTCCTGTGAACTGTTTTTTGCACTGCAGCCACGCACCTTCTCCCTGGAAGCCACCAAGGTGGGCTTCGTGATCTCCCTACTTTCCGGAGACCCGCGGACCTGGGCCCACCGCCTCCTAGAGCAGAAGGACCCCGCATTGGCCGGTCTTACTTCATTCTTTGACACCATGGCCCAACTCTACGAAGATCCCCAACTCTCCGTAACCGCAGAGACCACTCTGCGCACCCTCCAGCAGGGGCGAAGGCCCGTAGAGGATTATGTAGCGGACTTTAGGCGCTGGGGTGCGGACACACAGTGGAACGACGCGGCCCTGCGTCACCAGTTCCGCCTAGGACTTTCTGAGGCACTAAAGGACGAGCTGGCAAGAGTTGGGGTGCCCCAGACCCTGGACACTCGGATCAACCTGGCCATTCAGATTGACCGACGGCTAAGGGAACGCAGGACGGAACGTGCATCCAGTTTTTCTCGTCCTACCTGGATGCTCCCCAAAGCCCCAAGTCACCTGCAAACCGGCTCTGCCCACCGACCTGCACCTCTTCCTGACTCCTCAGAGCCCATGCAGCTGGGGCTCCTGAGGCCCTCTCTAACCCCAGAGGAACGTCAACGACGTCGGGTCAACAACTTGTGCCTCTACTGCGGTGAGCCCGGGCACTACGTAAGGAACTGCCCGGCCAAGGCTCGTAAGTGCCCTCTCATGCCTGCCAGCCCTCTGGACTCCTCAACCCAGATCTCCTCTCACCTTGCCCTCTCTGTCTCATTTCAGCTTCCGGGAAGAACCCTCCAAGTACCCGCCATTATTGATTCCGGGGCATGCAGCTGCTTCATGGACTCCTCATTTGCTGCCCAACACCGGATCCCCCTCCAGTCTAAGGCCCAGGGACTGTCAGTTTACCTGGCGGATGGCTCCTCCATCCGGTCAGGCCCGGTAACGCAGGAGACCACCCCACTGCCCATGACCATCTCGGGCAACCATCAGGAACTTCTTTGTCTGGACATTATCTCCTCTCCATTATCCCCTATAATCCTGGGCATGCCGTGGCTGAAGGCCCACAACCCAGTTATCGACTGGGCCACTGGGATGGTCTCCTTCTCCTCTCTATACTGTCAGATGTCTTGCGGACTTTCTAATTCCTCCCAGTTGGCTACTCTGCTAAGTATGGACTCTGAGGTGGACCTCCGTCAGGCCATTCCCCAAGCCTACCACGAATACCTGGACGTTTTTAGTAAACAGGCAGCAGAGGTGCTCCCACCTCATAGGGCTTATGATTGCCCCATCAAACTATTTCCTGGAGCGGAGATCCCCTTTGGAAGGGTCTTCCCCCTGACAGAGGTGGAGCAAGGCAAGCTGAAAGAATATATTGAGGAGAATCTCCGGAAGGGCTTCATCCGCCCGTCTACCTCTCCTGCGGGTGCGGGCATATTCTTCGTGGAGAAGAAAGACCACACCCTCCGGCCCTGTGTGGACTATAGAGAACTAAACAACATAACGGTTAAGAACCGTTATCCTCTCCCACTGGTCCCCGAATTATTCCAGAGACTTGGTACGGCCACCATCTTTACGAAACTTGACCTTCGGGGGGCCTACAACCTGGTTCGTATTAAAGATGGGGACGAGTGGAAGACGGCCTTTCGGACACGTTATGGGCATTACGAATATCTCGTGATGCCCTTCGGCCTATGCAATGCCCCCGCTACCTTCCAATACTTTATTAACGATGTACTCCGGGACTTCCTGGACTTGTTTGCCGTTGTATATTTAGACGATATCTTGATCTTCTCTTCCTCTCTAGAATCTCACCGCAGACATGTCAAGGAGGTCCTGGGTCGGCTCCGTATCCACGGTCTGTATGCTAAGGCAGAGAAATGCCAATTTGAACAGGAGAGTATTCCCTTCCTTGGGCTGATCATTTCAAGTACGGGCATCAAAATGGATCCCCAGAAGATCTCTGCCATCTTGGAATGGCCTACTCCGGCAGACAAGAAGGGCATTCAACGGTTTATTGGCTTTGCCAATTTTTACCGTAAATTTATCAGAGGGTTCTCCGCCATTGTGGCACCCATCACCCAGCTGACCAAGCAAGGGACCCGGTTTCGGTGGTCTTCCGAGGCCCAGGAGGCTTTTGATGCCCTTAAAACCCTGTTTACTTCGGCACCCATCCTCAGGCACCCGGATTCCTCTCTACCCTTTACCTTGGAGGTAGATGCCTCCGAAATCGCGGTGGGAGCTATCCTATCCCAGAGGCAGGGGGACAAGTCCCTGCTGCACCCAGTCGCCTTCTTCTCCCGCAAACTGTCCTTGGCCGAGAGGAACTATGATGTGGGCGACCGGGAACTACTGGCGATCAAGGCCGCCCTGGAAGAATGGCGATACCTCCTGGAGGGGGCCTCTCACCCCATTCTAATATTTACTGACCACAAGAATCTGGAATATTTGAAGTCAGCAAAAAGGTTGAAACCCAGACAAGCCAGGTGGGCGCTCTTCTTTTCCCGCTTCACCTTTCATGTGACATATCGGCCCGGATCCAAGAATGTCAAACCAGACGCCCTGTCCAGGATGTACCACAAGCACCAGGAAGAAGCCTCCCCTGACACTATTCCGGCCCCTGGAAACTTTCTCCTTCTTCAAGAGGACTTGCTGTCCCGGTTCAAACGTGCCTCAGCAGGGCAAAGGCCCACTTCTGAAACCCAGCTACAGAAGAAGGATGGTCTACTCTGGTACGGGGACAAGATCTACACCCCAGAACAACTTCGGGTAACAGCTATGGAGCTGTGCCATGACCACGCTTTGGCCGGTCACTTCGGTGTCGCCAAAACCACCGACCTGGTACAGCATACCTTCTGGTGGCCTCAATTGCGGGCCGACTGTAAGAAGTTTGTGGACACTTGCCCTACCTGCACCCGGAACAAGAATCCCAAGACCAGGGCCTGGGGTCTCCTTAAGCCCCTGTCCGTCCCAGATCGCCCCTGGAGAATGATCTCTTTAGATTTCATTGTGGAGTTACCCCCAGCAGAGGGCCACACGACGATCTTCGTGATCGTCGATCGTCTGTCTAAAATGGCTCACTTCATCCCTATGAAGGGCACCCCCTCAGCTCCGGAGACGGCACGGGTCTTTATCAGGGAAATTGTCCGCCTTCACGGGGTACCAGCTAATATCGTCTCGGACCGAGGGGTGCAATTCACCTCTCGATTCTGGAGGTCCCTGTGCCAGTCCTTGGATATCGAACTCGCTCTCTCATCTGCCTACCACCCTCAGTCTAATGGGCAGACGGAGCGGACCAATCAGACCCTAGAGCAGTACCTGCGCTGTTTCTCCTCCTTTGCCCAAGATGACTGGATCTCCCTTCTGCCCCTGGCCGAGTTCGCCTATAACAACGCCACCCACTCCGCCACCAAACAGACCCCCTTTTTTGCTAACTATGGGTTTCACCCGGCATTCCTGCCTAACTCGCTTCCTGACTGCACTGTGCCAGCAGTCCAAGAACGGATCCAGTTCTTCTCCACCAATAACCAACTTCTCCAGGAAACCATGACCAGGACTCAGGAATATAATAAAACCGTGTTTGACAAGAAGAGACGGGGGGAATTGGTGCTTGTTCCGGGTGAAACCGTATGGCTATCCACCACCAACTTAAAATTGGCTTGCCCTTCACGGAAACTGGGCCCCAAGTTCTTGGGCCCCTTCCCGGTCAAGAGGAGGATCAACGAGGTGGCTTACGAATTGGAACTTCCGGATTCACTGAAGATTAACCCGGTGTTCCATGTGTCCTTGCTGAAGCCCTCGGTTAGTAACCCTTTTCCCAATAGGAGGGCCATCCCTCCTGACCCAGTCCTGGTGGACGGGGAAGAGGAGTTCGAGGTGGAGGCCATCCTTAATGTCAGAAGAAGCCAGAACCAAAACCAGTTTCTAATCAAGTGGAAGGGGTACGGCCCCGAGGAAAACTCTTGGGAGCCCGAGGAGAACATCCACGCTAAGAGTCTAGTCCAGTCCTTTAAAAGGGCCCATCCTGAGAAATTTGCCCCGAAGGGCATCCGGAGGCTGCCCCTTAGGGGGGGGCAATGTCATGAAGGCTCCATCAGTGGCCGGCGACGTGATGATCCTGCCAGTAATCGGCGCCTCAGCATCCCTGGTTCCCGTTCTCGGTTGCCATTGCGCATGCGCGAGCGCGCGCGTGCACGCGCGCGCCCGCAGACGAGGGCGCGCCCCCATTGGCGCCAATGAGGTTATTTAAACCCGTCTGTCACTGACGGTCCCCGCTGTCTGCTCTACAGCGTTCTGTGTGTATACCTGATCTGAAGTCTGTTTACCTGTGTTTGACCCGGCTATCCTTGACCATCCGCTCTGTCCCTGTATATCGACCTTGGCTTGTCTGTGACCATCCTCTTGTCTTCTCCACCTGTACTGCGCTGCCAGCCTGATACCTGACCCGGCCCGTTTGACCATCCAAGTCTACCTGTTGTTCCAGTCTGCATACAGATCCAAGTCTGCCTGTTGTTCCAGCCTGCACACAGCTACAGCTTACCTGTTGTTCCAGTCTGCATACAGATCCAAGTCTGCCTGTTGTTCCAGCCTGCACACAGCTACAGCTTACCAGTTGTTCCAGTCTGCATACAGATCCAAGTCTGCCTGTTGTTCCAGCCTGCACACAGCTACAGCTTACCTGTTGTTCCAGTCTGCATACAGATCCAAGTCTGCCTGTTGTTCCAGCCTGCACACAGCTACAGCTTACCTGTTGTTCCAGTCTGCATACAGATCCAAGTCTGCCTGTTGTTCCAGCCTGCACACAGCTACAGCTTACCTATTGTTCCAGTCTGCATACAGATCCAAGTCTGCCTGTTGTTCCAGCCTGCACACAGCTCCAGCTTACCTGTTGTTCCAGTCTGCATACAGATCCAAGTCTGCCTGTTGTTCCAGCCTGCACACAGCTACAGCTTACCTGTTGTTCCAGTCGGCATACAGATCCAAGTCTGCCTGTTGTTCCAGCCTGCACACAGCTACAGCTTACCTGTTGTTCCAGTCTGCCTACAGAACCTGCCTACCTGCAGAGGCCTACTTACCCCCACCGCTGAGCTGATCCAGGGAGCTCTTGTACCGGCCTTGCTGTTCCTGCCAGGCACCTGTGCCCCTCCTGACTCCTGGTCCTACTGTCACATCATCAGGGGACCGGCGAGCGGGAGCCGCAAGGGAGGCCCTTCTCTGCTAATCAGACTCACCACTACCAGGGGGCGTGACAGGCCATCTCAGTCTCCTGACCTCAATATAATTGAGCCACTGAGATCTCAAACGCACAGTTCATGCAAGACAGCCCAAGAATTTCCAGGAATTGGAGGTTTTTTGCCCAGAGGAATGGGCAGCTTTACGATCTGAGAAGATAAAGAGCCCCATCCACAAATACCACAAAAGACTTCAAGCTGTCATTGATGTTAAAGGGGGCAATACACAGTATTAAGAACTGGGGTATGTAAAATTTGATCAAGGTCATTTGGGTAGTTTCTGTTGTGATTATGATTTAAAAAGAGTAAACACAGTTGATTGATAATAAATGGCTTTAGCCAAACACTAACCACGAGTGAAAGAAAAGTTTTTGTGCTATCATTCATATTCTCTGTAAAATGACCAAGAAAGCATAAATTCTGCCCAGGTATGTAAACTTATGAGCATAACTATATATATACACAGGACTGTATATATATATATATATATATATATGTGTCCCAATATGTCATGAGAGTGCGTGTCCCAATAGAAAATAAATGGTAGGAGGATGCACGCAACACCGTACTGGTAAAAGTCTCTGCATGGGTGACTGAGATCTGCACCCTGCGTTAATGTGCCTTTGCACTTGTGTTTGGAGGTGGTGGTAAAAGTGCCATGTGTGTGTTTTTTACCACCCCCAACCATTCCCCCTCATACTGCAAAGCACCAGATGGGCATAATATATGCTGTGGCCATGATGCTTTTTGTGCAACAAAAATAATTTCTGCTGTTACATTCAGCCACCGCCTGCCCCCGTTTTCCCAGGATCTCCCATTCCATCAGGTCAGGATGCCAGCGCACAAAGGAGAAGGAACATAGCCAGAAGCTATGAGGATTTCATCACTTCCAGTTTCAGTTCTGTATTTGCCTGGCTGATACCAGTCAGGAAAGCAGCCAATCAAAACTGATCAGCTACCTTGGAGGGCAGAGGAGAGATCAAGGGTTTAATAAACCCCAGATCTCTACATAAAAAGGACCTGTCAATGCCTGAGGTATCACAAGGGATGGGTGGGGGTAGGGTAAGGGGTAAGGGAAGGGGTCGGGAGGTGGGGGAAGGGGGTCGGGTGGACTCAGGGATGGGGTAAGGGGCTCCATGAATTCTATTAGCAGGCTGGTAATCAGTAGAGCATAGCCAGTCAGCTCATACTCAGCACAGCCAGTGCTGTCCCTCCACCAGGGGGCTCTATGGAGACACTCAGCCAGGAAAGCTAAGGGTACTGGAACATAAGAGGGATAGACACAGATTGAGTCCAGCAGTTTTAAACATGCCATATCCTCCTGGTGAATAGGAGTTTTGGTCACCCAGGACAGTGCCAGCCTGAGCCACACAGACTCCAGCCATGAAGTGCAGGTAGTGGAGGGGGGAGAAGCCTACCTCAAATGTATGCCCAATTAGTATGCAGATAATGAAGAAGCTGATCCACTGCGTCTGGTCCTGTCCCTCCTTCACAGGAGAGCCCTGTCTTCCCTGGGACCATTCTGCCCACTTAACCTGCCTTCTTCCTGCTCTGACAGCTGGACCCACTAATAATTATTAAATTATTACACTGCTGGCATTGTCCTCACTGTCCTGGCTGTCAGCCTATCTCTTGGATAACAAGCGGCACCCCTTCCCACTTATTGAAAGCACTGCACCTGGGGAAGTTGCCCCTCCTGCCCCTCACTCACCCTTGTCCTGGCTCCGTCGATCCTTATTATCTGTCGAACATTTTATCATTACCAGGTTGAGTAGTACCCTTTGCTTCCTCCAGTTTCTTAAACTTTTCATAGGGAGCCCATACAAAAATTTGTCTTACCTTTATTCACAGGGGAAAGGCGTAAAGAAAAGAAGATGTTGTCTGCGTTCCAATAGGGGTAGGGGCATTAGGGATCCTTAGACTATAGAAAGATTGGTGCATCTGAGAAGGGAAACAGTAGAGAGAGAGGGTATGTAGGTTGGGAGAAGGAAAGTGAAGAGGATGTTGGGATTGGAGTACGGGAGGAGGGGAAGGGGGAGAAGGACATCCACAATTTCAGAGATCTTTTCCCATACTTGTCTAAGGGCAAGAAATTCTTTACTTCTTGCTATGTCTCCAAAACAGGACGTGAAAGAAAATCTTCCCAAAAGGACAGAGGCAGGGATCTTACCCATTTTCTATTCTATACAAAACTTTAAAAAGTTTCGTTTTGGAGATTCTTTAAATTCTCATTACCCTCCATGTACCAGATGGAATTTCAAATCAGGATGAAACCAGATATTTTTGCGCTAAAAAAGTATTATAGACAGACTACGTTCTGATCCTTGCAAAAGATCGGCACAGATGCATTCCAGGATGAGCTTGGAGATCCCTGCAGTTCCATGCAGCCAGCCATTTGTCATTGATTTGAACAGGCTGCCTACACAAACCTGCAGGAAACAACTGTACATCCCACAGTAAAGACGGCCCTTTGCACAGATGTGAAGATTGGCAAGCCCGTGTGAATGAGGCCTAAAAGGTGCAAAGCAATTTGATGACATTACATTGGTAGGTGCTCTGCTTGGAACTTTACTGGAGTCATATAACATGCATAACATTTATGAGTTCAACCAGCACACATACAAATGTGACCACACATGTGACCAGGGAGAGAGTTGAGATCCCTAAAGAAATTCCTGTAATTTCAGATGTAACAGAAGGTTATGTTACTGGCTGCAGTACTGTTTTATTTCCACAAGATGGCGGTAGCCAAGTATGCTTTAGTTAGCTTTTGACTGACCTTGGGAGATGTGGCACTATGGGAGATGTGGTCTATAGGAGGATCTGAGCCACGGCCATCAGTGGGGGACCAACTACAATACCCTGTGATACCTGAGAGCAGGAGGAGTCTGATAAAAGGAAAAGCCCAGGAAAGATTGAGTGTCAGGGCTGGGCTCAGCCCTTCCTTCTCTGAGCTGGCCGCTCAGCTGTCGGCTAATTGCCAGCTCCTATCTCTCCACAGGTACTCAGCTGTTGATGATATCCTGCTCAGAAGTCCTGCCTACTTAAGCCATCCAGCCCAGAGGCTCTCTGCCTTTGCCTTAGTCAACATCACAGAGACGCTCTCTTACATTCCTGTTAAAAGACTTGCTTGGCTGACATTTCTTCTGGCTCCAGATCCTACTTGCTGTTTTGCTACGCTCATTTCCGGCTCCCTGACGTTTGGCTTGTCTGACTATCCGTTCCAGTTCCTGAACTCTGGCTATGTTTTGACTATGTTTGTTCCATTTAATTTTATTATTAAACATGTGTGATTTAACTATACTTCTGTCTAAGTCTGATTTCATGGTTTCTGACAGTGAGGCAGTTGGGGAGCATGTCAACTGAAGAGAGGATGGGAGAAGAAGAGAAGTGCTGTCTGTGTCAAGCTGTGTTGTGCTGAGACTCGTTGGACCCTGCTGTATCGTGAACCAGGTGCCTGAACCAAGCTAAGTCCGCTGAACCATCAGCTGTTCCAATGCCTACTTTAAAATGCCAGTTCGTGACCCGGGCTGCCATATCCCAGACCCGCTGGGGAACCGCAGAAGAGAAATGCTAAGGTATTCACCATTTTACCTGCCATCTGCGACGGTCATCTACAAAAAGGGGTCCCCTCCGTTCATCCAACCAACTGCCACAAGAGAGTTACAGAAGGAGAGACAGAAAGTGGTGAGCGGGTCAAAGACCATTTGCAAGAAACTGCAGATGTAACCCTGCACACACTGTCATGTTAACTGCTCAAATTGTTGCTAGGCTTGTGTGCTTGCTGAGGTTTACAGAAAGGTATACTGGTGGTGTCAGTAAGATTGAAGTCTCATACAGGGCTGGACAAATCTACCAGCTACTGGGGGTAGGGCTACATGAAGAACAAGAAATAAATTAATATTCTTTAACCCTATAGCTGTATTGTTGCTTGGGGTTAGTGATGGATCCAAGAATTTAGATAAAAAGAATATCTTACAGAAAAGCAGTGTCCATTAGATTTTTTTCTTTTGAATAGTATTCCTCTTTATCTCTACTTTTCTGAAAATAATGAGATATTGCACAGCAAAGGAGAAGAATAATTCACATGGCATCTGCAAGGTAATTAGGTTTGTGACTGTGCATTTATGAAGCTGACATCCTAGTATTTATAATAAATGTCCAAAAAATGGGTCGGCTTTTGGTAGCACATAATGTACTTTTGAAGTGTATCAGTGGAAATAAAGACAGGACAGTTTTTAATCTAAAGGCATTCAGTATAGTGATATACGGTAAGTATATTTGTCCTGTACACAGTAATGTACGCTGATTATACACTGGTAATTATTTAAAGTAATGCAGTGTACAAGTTAAAGACACATTATAACCCATTGTTAGCCTAATGCAGTCAGTAGGTGGTGTAAAAACTCTGCTCAGGGTCAGCGAGCCCAGATTACATCCTCTGTCATATGATACTACATTACATTCAAAGAACATGTAAAAATACACATATTTTTACACCTGTGGGTTCTTGCCAGATTTAAGTATGTATATACATTAAATGTATTAGAAGAATAACAGGAGTAACAACGGCTCCTGGGCCTGCATCCCTAAGGCTACTGTCACACTGGGGTAAGGGGGCGTTAGCGGGAAAGTGCCGCTAGTTTTAGCAGAGCTTTAATGCTGTTATAGCTGCGCTTTTCGGCCACTAGCAGGGTGCTTTTAACCCCCCCGTTAGTGCCCGATAAAGGGTTAAAATCGCTGCTGCCTGTCGATTTCAATGGCAGGGATGGTGCGGGAGCGGTGTACAGTGCTTGCAGGACTTTTTTTCCTGTCTTGCAAGCACACCACCCCAGTGTGAAAGCTTTCAGGCTTTCACACTGGGGAGGCTTGAGAGGCGCTTTTCAGGTGCTATATTAAGCGCAAAAACACCTGAAAAGCGCCTCAATGGGAAAGGGGTCCAATTCAAGGAAACCTCTTTCTTTCATCACAGTACCAATGATGATGGCACCATCATTGTATATTTATGAGGTCAATAAGATATCTATGTTCAGAAGAATGTCACATCCAGTTAGCTATTTGTATAGTGGACATTGCTTATAATTTTGATATTTCTTGGAGTCTTGACTTTTTTGGTGATATATATTTTTTTGTTAAAAGACAAACATTCAGCAAGAAATGAAATATACAAGTCTTGTACTTGTTGCCTCTGGATGGTGGTGTTTGCAGTGGCTGAGTCAGCCCATGTAAGCATGGTGCACTCACCGTGACTTATTTTGTATTTTTTGTTTATTATTTTAATATTGATATTCATTGTTGCACATTTTTTTTAATCTTTTCTGCACCTTACTCAGCACCTATATAGTATGGTGCAAAGAGTTGATATTAAGCACTAGCATGTTATAGATATTGCATATTGAATTAGTTTAACACCAGGGCTCAAGTCCTGCGGGAACGCATGGGAACGAAGTTCCTGTACTTTTTCGACAACAGGAACTCAGTTCCCATTAGCAGCCATGTCCTGCAAGACTTTGAAGTATGCAAGCTGTGTGGCAGGTTTTACACCGACACAGCTCGCAATAGTAAGTGCCGCACACCTGACCATTCAGGCATTGTCAGTAGGGGGGCCCCATGACATCTTCCGCTTCGATCTACCTGTCAATCACAGCTAGCTGACAGGTAGATCAGGTCCCTGCTGCTAAGAGATTGTATTTAGTCAGACCTCTCGTGATGCGCTCCTCCACGCCGGCCCCACCTGATTTTCTGTCTTCTCACCCCCCCCAGTCTCCTGCATACTTGCGAGTGGATCTTGGGTGGGAGTTCCCCACACTTTCTTCCCAAGGACTTGACCCCTGTTTAACACATATACATTTACATATGCAAATGTTGAAACAATTGGTTTAAACACATATACACACATGTTATAATTTGTGGTATTCACCTTTTTAGATTGTAAAGTTTTTGTGTGTGGATTAGCGCTATTCTTATCGCTTTACACTATTCTGCAGAAAGTTGCTGATGCTGACTGAGAGACTTTCATCTGGGGATCTGGTCTGGCATCACTGGAAAAGGTGTCTGAAAGATATTGGAAGGAGGCGTCTAACTATCCAAGGACATTAGTACAGTACAGTACAGACTAGAGTGAGAGATCCCTGAGGCTGTGCGCTGCTACTGTCTTCCGAGTGCTAAAGTCAGCTTTGCTCAAAGAGGACAGTGTGCTTGCTGTCCTAGTCAGTCCACTAACTGCTTGTGCAAGGACTCTGGTCGGTATATTAAAAGAAAAATTTGTGTTCTTAAGTTGCTAATAAGTTTACTGTAGTATCCCACAGTTACCCTACACCTATCCAAGTTCAAGTTTTGCAATAAATTACCAGAAAAGCATCCTTCTAGACTGTTCATTGAGCCAAAGGAGTGACAGTGACTGCATGGATGTGGGTGAAACTACGGGAAAAAACCCTGGGACCTTAAAACTGCAGGCTCCTTCGGGAGTGATCGCTACAAACATATTGTACATAAAACAAAATAAAGGAAAGCTTCACATTGGATCTCTTAGCCAATGCATAGCTTATTACCCCACTTGGAGCTGAGCTTGATTATGGGGGTTATTTACTAAAGGCAAATCCACTTTGCACTGCAAGTGCACTTTCAAGTCGCTGTAGATCCGAGGGGGAGATGCAAGGAAAATAAAAAAACAGCATTTTAGCTTGCACATGATTGGATGATAAAATCAGCAGAGCTTCCACTCATTTCATATCTACCCCTTAGATTTAGAGCGACTGCACTTCCAAGTGCACTTTCAGTGCACTTTCGTAAATAACCCCCTATGTCAGGGGTCTTCAAACTATGGCCCTCCAGTTGTTCAGGAACTACAATTCCCATCATGCCTAGTCATGTCTGTGAATGTCAGAGTTTTACAATGCCTCATGGGACGTGTAGTTCTGCAACAGCTGGAGGGCCGTAGTTTGAGGCTCCCTGCCCTATGTGTTGTTGCGAAGTGGAAATATCGACACCTGGCTCTGAGTAGGACTGGGGATGTATATCTGTAAAAAAACAACAGGTTTTACATAAAATAGTCTCGTCTGTCTGTGTTAGGACAGCCCAGATACCTCACTTGGATACCCAGGTTGATAATGAGTAATATTCCGTATAAAGTGTGTAAAGTTTTTCATCCACGTTTCTGCTTGTAGACCCTTTTTATCACTCTACAAAGTGACTTTCCTTCATGCACTGCTTTCTGCAGTAGCTGACTTTAAAATATTTGTCTCAGCCATCTGTCTTAAGACATTCCCCATAATAGCTGTTATGGGTAGAAATGCTGAAAGCAGAAGCTAATTACAACAGCTGAGACACCAATGACATATCAGATCCATGTTCTAACATTGCTGGACTTCACCATCACTCCATCTGCTACCATAACATGTAAGGCTATCCATACTTGAGCATGGTGTACTCTGATAAACTGGCTTTACCCACAGACCAATTTTGTTATGAAACTCTATAGCTGTACATAAGAATTCACCTAGACCTAGCTAAAATGGAACTCAGGATACAGGGAAACATTGTAAAGCCCCCTCATTGTTTCTCCCAATACCTACATTGGTTTATAATACAAAAATTATAGCAAAATGAATGTGCCCCTAACTTTTCTCCAGTTGAAAAGTCCTACCTCCTTACATAATTTTGCAGCTAAATACTTCTGTAAATGTTTTATGGTCCCTTTCTCTGGGAATAAATGTGGAATGCAGAACTGACATGCCCTGGCTGAGCTAATATCTATACATAATTCATAACATCTGTTGGGAATAAATTCAGTTGATAATTATTACTCCACTAAAAGTAGAAGTAGATCACTGCCGTCATTTTAAGACTAAAATCCCTGATCTTACAGCGGGAACTGATGTACATTACTTCGTTTTAGGAAGGTGCATTTTAAGACA
>CM053028.1:449638804-449700410 GCA_028564925.1 Lithobates sylvaticus | reverse complement strand
CTATTCTCCTCCATTGATCAGACTTCTGCTGACACAACCCCATGTACAGCCATTTACTGGGAAGATCAGTGTGTTAGTGTTTCTCCTCCCCCAGCGCTCTAAGATCCTTATGCAGCTCAGAACAGAGGGTATGTGATCATTTGAAAGAAAGAAAATAAAAAAAAATATATTTATAATGCTATATATATATATATATATATATATATATATATATATATATATATATATATATATATATATAATATATATACACATATTGTATACACAAATATTATATATTGCACTGAATGGTAAGGTGAGGCAATGGTAAATGAATGATAAAAAAAAGTTTTCATGTCAATATTGATCAATAGAAGCCCCCTATAGCCACAGTGAAAATAGACTCTTCAGTGCCAATGAACAGTTTTGCCAGTTGGGTAACATTTCAATAAAGTTTGTAAGTCTCACTAATGTGAAGCCCTGTCCCTTTCCCGAGTAGCCCTGTCCCTTTCCCGAGTAGCTCTGTTCCCTGCACCTGCTGTTCAATAGCCATTGTGGAAATGTGATGAGAAATGTCTCAACTGCCATTTCTGTTTACAGAAGACAGGAACAGCAGTTTTCATAAGACTGAGAAAATTCAGTTTCTAATGAAGCATTAAAATACTTTAGAACATTAGTTTTCCCTTTCTTTTAATTTCTTCTAGTTCTTCATATCTAAGACAAATTCTGAGTCCTAATCACTCTAAACATATTCACTGATCTTACCAGGCCATTCAAGAATAATTTTCTTTTTTTTTATTATCATTTCATAATTATTTTAGAAATAATTAATACCTTACCATTATTATTTACGTATTTACCAGTCATTGCCTCAAACCCCTACCAACCTCCCTTTCTCTACCCCTAATAGAAAATAAGACACAGTAAGCTACCCTTCAGTTATTACTTTATAATGTACACTTTAATAAGTCTTTCTGATTGTAAACGGACATGTTTATCCAACCTGACATACTTTGATATTTGCTAAACTTTCAATAAATTTTGATTGTGAAAAATAAATAAAAATAGAATAGTGTAGCTGCTCACTTATGTTGTGGGATCATCGGAATTTGCCCCACTGCAGTATAGCCACAAAGGACTACATGCAACACTGTGCCAGACTATACTTGATATTGCATACTATTTGATTTAAAACAAAAGTAGACTCACCTCAATTCATTAACGATAAACAGTACAGTAGCATAACAGCAGAGTTGCTGGAGTGTTATGCCCCGTACACACGGTCGGAATTTCCGACGGAAAATGTCCTATCGGACCACGTTGTCGGAAAATCCGACCGTGTGTGGGTGCCATCGGACTTTTTCAGTCGGAATTTCCGTCTGAAAAAATTTGAGATCCTGCTCTCAAATTTTCCGACAACAAAGTCCGATCAGACTTTTTACGATCGTGTGTAGCGAATTCCGATGGACAAAATGCCACGCATGCTCAGATAAAATTACAAGACCAAAGCTATTGGCTACTAGCCTCTATGTAGTTCCGTCATACGCAACGAACATCACCACGTTCAGAATGATCGGATTTTCCGACAACTTTGTCTGACCGTGTGTATGCAACACCAGTGTCCGACAAAATCCGTTGGAAAAAATCAGACGGATTTTGTGGTCGGAATTTCCGAACGTGTGTATGGGGCATTAAACTTCCATTGAGGGATTCACATTGAAATGCCAACAAAAATAACCTAAATGTACTGATGCATTTTGCCTTGTCTGGAGTCAGAATTTCAAGATTTTTATTTAATTTTTTAAAGCTTTTTTTTCAGGTAGAACGTAAAATCCTGGTTAATTTCAACATATCTTGTCTACTTTTTAAAAACATTTGTACAGTCAACCATCCTAATTTATTTACAGAGCAGAAAAATAAAAGTCTCAGGGTAGGGATGCAGTTCTGGTTGGGTGATCACAGCCAACATATGGCCAATGAAGCTTATCACTAGTTATAAATTACTCCCAATCTTCCAAGAGTTATATTTAGTTACTTTATAAGTGCAAATATAGCTGCACGGTACAACATACTCTGATGTGACAGATGGAGATTTACAGTGATTTGGTGTTAAGGAATGTACAATCTGTAACAATAGTGCCTGTCAAAGTATAAGTCGATAAGAATGTCGCCATAGAAGATTGTTACAGCTTGTATGCTCATTGAAGACAGCCAACTCATTTTTTCCAAGGGTAATATCTGTGCAGTATTTCCTTATAAAATCCTATAAACCCTCTGTGTTGCAGGAGAATAGGCTGTAACAACTGTTGCAGATTTTATTGATCAATATTGTACATTGTAACAATATCATTGTTCCAATGTAGTTTAATCAATTCTTTGATCTACACGTTAGCTCTAGTAACCTCATAAGTGAAAAACAATATTTATATTTTAAAAACCCGGATTTTTGTTTAACATTTTATGCACCCTTAGGTAATCCTATCTCTAATTAATGCCATCCTCTCCTTTTACCTTTGGCTTTTTTTTTTTTTTTGCAATTTTTTAATGCATCTTTTGATTGCATCTTTATGCATCTTTTGATTGCCTCATTTGCCTTCTATATGTACGTATTACCTCGGTATCAGAATTTTTAACAACGTTTCGGCCTAATCCAGTGGAGGCTGGTGCTCCTCAGCTTCACAGTGGCTTCTCCTGCGTCCCCGCCTCCTTTGCACCCCCAACCCACCCTTTTTTTAAGCCAATTAGAGCCTCTGCCTTTTAATCATGTGCTTCTGAGAAAAAAAAAAAACTTGGAATCCATGCGTTAGGGTCCGGGCGCATTATGGGTGGGCCGTTACTGGCTAATCAATGAGCCTATCATTGAAATTGATGAAACTGCAATGGTCTATGAGGGGTATACAGATGCGGGTGCTGAAGTGGTTTAGATAAGTGTTGTAATAATAATTTAAAAGAGGTGCCACATACTATGGCAATTGCATTTTACTGGATTTTTCCATAATATGTTTTATTGACACTGGTTGCAGAATATGTTGTATTTCTGTGCACAGTGTACATTTAATGGGGAATACCAAATTCAATTTCTCATCTTGGGAGAATAAAACTGTCATTTCACTGTTGATGTACTTTTCTCAATGCATAGAATTTGTAGATAACATACTGGCTAACAAAAAGGTAATTGCAAAGGGCAGTAATCCTAATCCATGTAAACAAATAAGATTTCACTATTAGTCATCCACGAGCAGTCACAATAATCAAAGACAATGCTGACTGGTTAATATGGATTGCATATTTTAAAGTACACTGTTAACATTGATCTTTGGCTTGATGGAGATAGGGTTGCCACCTGTCCAGGATTCACCTGGACAGTTTGGGTTTTGAATCATGTTTCAGGGTTTCAGTCCACCTGAAACCTGGACACATTATTCAGACCAGGCTGTGGCTCCCCAAGTAATCAATAGTCATACACAAATCTGTTGCCGCTGTTTGGGGGCAGGTTTGGCATCACTGAAGGGTGGGGTGATGATGACAGCAAGGGCAATTTGGCCACACCCACTGACGCCCTCTGTGCGCTACATTACTACTCTCCTTGGGGCACCCAAATGTGTCCCAGGTCTTTTATAATACTATAGTGTTTACTGCAAAAAAAATTGCCCTGTGCCAAAAAAGTGTTCGGGTTTGGCTTAAAGAAAACGTGGCAACCCTAGATGGAGAATAGAATATATATTTATAGTTTTTGGTTCGAATCCCAACCACGGCACTACCTGCACTGAGTTTGCATGTTCTCCTTGTGCCTCCGTGGGTTTCCTCTGGGCATTCCAGCTTCCTCCTACACTCCAAAGACATGTTGGTAGGTTAATTGGATTGGTCCTAATATGTGTATGGATGCATTTAATTTTGAGACCTTAAAATCTAATGCCACGTACACATGATCTGATTTTCCGTTGCATACACACGGTCACACAAAAGTTCTCTGAACTTTCGACCGTCAAGAACGTGGTGACGTATAACACTACGACGAGACCAGAAAATTAAGTTCAATGCTTCAGAGCATGCGTCAAATTGTTTCTGAGCATGCGCAGGAATTTTGCGCGTTGGAATTGGTACAGACGATCGGAATTTCCGATCGGAACTTTTTCCGACCGAAAAATTGAGAACCTACTCTCAATCTTTTGCTGGAGGGAATTCCGCCAGCAAAAGTCCGATAGAGCATACACACGGTCGGAATTTCCAACCAAAAGCTCACATCGGACTTTCCGAATTTCCGATCGTGTGTACGGGGCATAAGGTTTCAAAATCAAACGCATACATACACATATTAGATAGTAAGCTTCTTAAGGGCGGGTACTGATGTAAATGTACAATATAATACAGCATTAAAATACTGCATATATTGTCTGCGCTATTAAAATACCTGTAATAAAATAATTCAATTAAATAATCTCTCTTATGTATATTCCAGTATTTGGTTTTACTTTTTGTTTCTCCTGCTTCCATTATCTAAATAAAACCCTTTGCCCGCCAATGACCAGATCAATATAACTAAATAGCTGCCCTACCAGTATATACAGTATAGGATTCACACCATAAATTGCACATAACTGCATGTTTTTGACTGCAGGTTTAAAATGCATTTGAATGTGTTATGTGCTGCATTCACAGTGCATTTTCCTTTACACTTTTAGGCTGGACTTTCTTGGCTTAAAGGGGCGCAGTGCGGTGCGTTTGAAGTTCATTTGAAGTGTGTTCCCTGCACTTGCAGTGCAGAAAAATGCAGCATGCTCTACTTTTTTTAACTGCATTGTACTGCACTGCATGTTCATAGGATTACCTTGATTTTGGGCTGTCAGTGCAGTTGGAGTGCAGTTAAAAAATGGCTTGGTTCACACCTAAGCAGTTTGCTTTTGATCTGTTTCTGCATTAGTTTTTGCGGTGCATTTTGCGTTTTTTCACGCGGGTTTTTGATGCATTTTAGATGCGTTTTGCATTTTTTCATGCTTTTTTTGGCCAATTTGTTGTTGGATGGATCAAAGAATGCAAGTTGCAACAAAATTGTGGCAAAATCGCAGCAAAAATGCATTTCATGCTTTTCTGCAGCTTCTCCTTTGAAGTCTATTAAACCAAAAACTCACCGTTTTGCTTTTTAAAAAGTCCCTGACCCTTTCCAAAAACGCGGCAGCTGAAAAAAAGCTTAGATGTGAATTTGTCCCAAAGGAAACCATGTTTAATGGACTGTAGTGCATTTCTGCAAAAAGCATTGAATAACGCATAGGTGTGAACCAAGCCTAAATGAAGAAGACCTGTACAGTATGTAGAGGGGTTCTACGGAAGTAACACAGGTTGCATTAGACAACATACAACAAACCAGTATGTAGACGAGTACTCACATAGGCAATACACACACAGGTAGATGGGCAGAAATGGAAAGCACAGGAATGCCAGTAATATCTTCTGCCATGAAGAGAGACGATGGTGCAGTGCCATAGTGCATGTCAGCCAGCATGAAATTGTCTACACTCTGTTTCCTGGTTTCTAACTCAAGTTATTTACAGCACGAACTTTAAACTTCATTGTGAGTTAAACTTTATAGATATGAAATACATATGACGTAAAGTCAACACAGCCCTTTTTAGTCGTCAGCTTGGGTGTGCTCATTTGACCTTTGGTTTCACTGATAAATTCGTAGACCAAACTCCTCTTTGTAGTGTGTAATTATCTTATAACAAGATAAAAAAGAATCATTTTTTTTATTAATACAAATTAAATAAGATCTGAACTTTTACTAAGTTGAATGTTTCTATATTGTATAATATCCATTATCCTGACTTGAGCAAAAGTGTAAGCACTGTACATCCTTTATAATAGATGCAGAGCAGGGGTGACATCAGTGCAAAAGTCACTTGATGACATTCACCAGGCAGAAATCTTTGCAGATTATTATTATTATTATTATTATACAGGGTTTATATAACGCCAACAGTTTACGCAGCGCTTTACAATATAAAAAGGGAGACAATACAGTTATAACACAATAAAATACAAGAGGATTAGGAGGGCCCTGCTCAGAAGAGTTTACAATCTAATGCAGATGTAACAAAACATCATTTAATTACATTATGGATACATTATTAACCACTTCAGCCCCGGACCAATTGGCAGCCAAAGGACCAGGCCCCTTTTTGCGATTCGGCACTGCGTCGATTTAACTGACAATTGCGCGGTCGTGCGACGTGGCTCCCAAACAAAATTGGCATCCTTTTTTTTCCCACAAATAGAGCTTTCTTTTGGTGGTATTTGATCGCCCCTGCGGTTTTTATTTTTTGCGCTATAAACAAAAATAGAGCGACAATTTTGAAAAAAATGCAAAATTTTTTGCTTTTTGCTATAAGAAATATCCCCAAAAAAAATATATAAAAATTTTTTTTTTTCTTCAGTTTAGGCCGATACGTATTCTTCTACATATTTTTGGTAAAAAAAACGCAATTAGCGATTATTGATTGGTTTGCGCAAAAGTTATAGCGTTTACAAAATAGGGGATAGTTTTATAGCATTTTTATTAATATTTTTTTTTTTAATAGTAATGGCGGCGATCAGCGATTTTTATTGTGACTGCGACATTATGGCGGACACATCGGACATTTTTGACATATTTTTGGGACCATTGTCATTTATACAGCAATCAATGCTATTTAAATGCATTGATTCCTGTATAAATGACAGTTGTAGTGAAAGAGTTAACCACTAGGGGGAGGGGAGGGGTTATGGGCTGTGACGTATGTGTGTTTTTTTACATTAGGGGGCGGGGCTGACGTCTGACGTCATTGATCGGCTTTCCCGATGACCGGGAACAGACAATCAATAAAAAGGCAGAGTAGGAAGCGCGGGGAGAGGTTTGTTTACACATACCTCTCCCCGTTCTTCAGCTCCGTGACCCGATCGTGGGACACCAGCGGCGATCGGGTCCGCTGGTCCCGCGGCTGGGGTCACGGAGCTCCCGACCGGTCGCGAGCGCGCCGCTGGCGACCCACGGGCAGGCATTTAAAGGGGACGTACAGGTACGTGCTTTTGCCTGCCCGTGCCATTCTGCTGACGTATACATGCAGTGGGCGGTCGGGAAGCGGTTAAACGTATTTTAGGTGATTCATCTGTTTGAACTAATATTTAGGCATACCAGCAAAGTACACTTCTAATAAACAAAATCTGTAGAAAAATTACCCATTTTTGTACCATGCTTAAAATGTGGTAAATCTATTTGCTGATGCCTATGCTCACTGACCATGAGAGCTCTGTAAAGGGATATCAGGTCTCTTTTCTAGATGCATGAAGATTCAGGTTCCAGGAGATCCTGGATTGTTTTTTTTCCTATTTTTGGCTGGTTATGAGAGGTTCCAGGAGAGGAGCTAAAGGCTTGTGTGGGGATGTGAATGTGGACAAAGGGCTTGAGAAGCTAACATGCTGACATGAGCATACCTGGGTTCAGTTTAAGACGGTTTACGAAACATGGCTTCATACTGAATCTGAACCCCATTGAAGTCAATGTTAATGTCAAGTTAAAAAACAGTAATAGTCATGTTATAGGCTAATACGCAAAGGATTGTCAAACAAATGGCATGGGGGGCGGCTGGACACCGGCCTGGGGGGCAGGTACCAAATTAAAAATAAATTAGGGAAATTCCAATTGGTAAGGAGCAATTAAAAAAAAACATTGAACAATTCCTTTAATCGATTAACCTCCGGAAGGCTTTACCCTCGTTATGATCAGGCCATTTTTTGCTATTTTTCACTGTGCTTCTCTAACTGGTAATTGCACGGTCAGACTTTTTTTTTATAGAGCTGGCTGCAGTATCTCCTTGCTTTCAGTTTTAATTTTAAATGGTAACTGAAAGCAGGGCAAAATCCAGCCAGAATCTTTGTGTGGTGTTTACAAGCACACAGATCTCTGTGCTGTGATTGGCCATAGCAGGTATACAACCAAAATCATTAAGCAAAGTATGGGTGTGTTGTGTTGCCTGGGGGAGCCGCCTGCCAGCAGTAAATGCACATGCCTGGGAGATTCCTTCACCCTGCCTGTTATGTGGTTTATCTGTGCAAAATACATGACCTGCTACAGCAAAGCTGACATTTACAAAGAAAAAAATGCCTTCAAAATTGCCATCAAGTTATGGCTTTGGCCATTTTACTTCTGGTTGTAACTTCTGGGGTTCCCTTTATCTATAGCAGACCCATATCGTAGATGAGGTTCTAGCATAGATACATAGACATTAATGGGGGAGCCACACAAAAAAATGTATACGATTCTCTCTAAAAATACATACCAGACGCTTATTAATGATGAGGGTCTGGTAAAAAGGCAAAGGGGACCCAATGCATAAAGAAACAAACAAAAAGGGCAAGTAGCCCCACAAATTCCATACCAGATGCTTATCTGAGCATGCAGCCTGGCAGGATGAGCTTGCCTTCCCCTCCCTAAACTATACCAGGCCACATGCCCTCACTTGGGGAACTCCCTGGGAAAGTACCTTGTCCACATGTTGATGGGAAAAATGGTCTTTTCCCTTCAACCCTGTCCCACTGGTTGTGAGGGTCTATGAGCAGGGGCTTACTGGAATCTGGAAGACTTTAACAATAAGGGGGAAACCAAATATTGCCCCTCCCCATGCAGTCGAGTAAGGGGCACATAGTACCTAAACAGTAAATAAAGACACAGTTTTTGACAAGCCCTTTATTAAAAAAAAAAAAAAGGCCCACATTTTACATCCATTATCAATCACATCATCCAGTGATGAAGATCTATGCTAATCTCAATGAACAGTGCCTACCAAAAGGAAAAAATCCCACCAACCGACATACATGTGGAATCCCATCACTGACTAACACCAAATTATATTTCCTGGGTCACCGCTTCTAGTAAACAAAGAGGTGGAGTCTCCCAGGTGGCACCATTGAACAAATGTGGCCATGTGGCCATATTTGGTCAGTGTTGTCACACTATCTTAGCCACTTTACACACATGGCTGGGGATTCCTGGCACCCACCAATTCCATAGCAACTATTGCCAAATGGGCTAAAAGTCCAACATTTGGACAAACACCTTAACAGCCAAAGTTTGGTCTACACAAATGTTGGGACTGAACCATGAGCTCATCTCTAGTATACGAAGTGTGTCTAAAAAGTTTAGTGAATGGTCCAATATCTCAACGGCAACATGGGCCAGGTGTGCGAGTATGCATATGGCTATCCAGAAACACGTCGAAAAGCGATACCTAGCATGGGGTACACATGAAAGTCAGGGTAAACCCACTACGGGAAATTGAACATAGTCAGTGTTAGAGGTAGGGTTAAGTTCTGCTACAAAGTGGGGAAAATGACGATGGAGATGCATGAAATGTTGGTGCAAGTGTACGGGACAAAAGCCGCAAGCAGAAAATGTGTTTATGACTAGCTAAAATGCTTTTTTTGATGGGAAGGAAATGACTGAGGATGATAGTGTTACCAGTGCGATCCCGAATACAAGCAGCAATCGATGGAATGGTCTTCCCCCACAACCCAAAAAGAGTCGCCTGCAAAAGACCAAGGTCAAGACAATGTTGATCGCCTTCTTCAACAACAATGGCTACAGTTGTACAGAACTGGACAGTGGATGTTGCTGCACGATAACTTGCCTACACACTGTGCAATCCATGTGCGCCAATTCTTGGCTCAGCGTGGCGTACCTGTTCTCGATTATCTACCGTACTCCCCTGATCTGGTGCCTGCGGATTTCTTTCTGTTTCCCTGCCTGAAGAACGTCATGAAAGGCGCACATTTTGTGGATGTGACAGCAATTCAAGAATGTGTGATAGGGATTCTGTGATCGATTCCTAAAAATGCCTTTGCTAACAGTTTCCAGAATCTTTATGAATGTTGCCAAAAGTGTGTTGTGAAGAATGGCAATTATTTTGAAGGCCAATAAAGATAATTTGTTTGTATCTTCTGTTTTGTTTGCTTTCTGATACCACTGAACTTTTTACATTTAATAAGCTTTTATTGTTTTATCAACACAATTTAAACAGAATAAACAAGAACATGACCAGGTGCCCTTCAAAAGGCATTCTGGTTTGATAAATTTGTTTTGTACAGAAAATACAGTGCATTCCATGTTGTATATATGGGTAATCTGGGAATAAGTCATTATCGTAAAGTTCTAGACCTTGTACTAACATTAGATCAAATGCAATTCCTGACAGTCTGGACACCCCTATGGGAACACACTATGACCCGAGGCCAAGGAAATCTTTGTGTCTAAATTGATCGTTTGGGTATTTTCAGTACAATGGCATTGATGTACTTTCAATTCCCTGAGAGTATTGGATAATATCTGTGCTCATATTAGGAAGCTAGAATACTGGTGGTTTCTCAGTATGGCTATATACAGCTGAATAAAGGTACAGATGAGAGTGAGGAAGACGAAAGAGAGGGGGGAAGTCAGAAGAAGAGAGGGAGGGGTTTCTCGGATGTAGAGTAATGTCTCCTGGTAATCTAGACAATGGAGAATTTCTCGTATGTATCAAAGGTTTTGGCTTGCATCTCCTCCATAAGCATAATATCGTTTATCACGCCCACCCATTCTATAAGGGATGGGGGGTAGGTGGTTTTCCAGTGTCTGGGAATTACCAACTGCACTGAGAATTTTTTGTAAAAGGTTACGCTTTTGGGATTTTATTGTGCCAGGAAGTATGGAAAGGAGGGCAATGTATGGGGAGGGTGTGAGCGGTTTGTCATATATTTCGGTGTAGATTTGAAAGATCTGCGCCCAAAATGTGCGAATCTCATCACATTCCCACCAGATGTGATAGTACGTACCCTTCACGAATTACATCTCCAGCAGACATCGGAAACTGAAGGGAACATGATCTTTAGGTTCGTTGGCACTTGATACCATCTGGACACCGTTTTGTAGTTTTTTCTTGGGTGTAGATCGAGATAGACGACTTATGGGTGAAGAGAAAAGCTTTACCCCAGTCTGCCTCTGATATGTCCATCACGGGCTCCTCTGACCAGGCCTTAGTGTACTTAGGTAAAGTGCCATGAATATGATCTAGGATCAGTCTGTAAATCGCTGAAAGAGTGTGTCAAGGTATTTCTGAGACTGTGCATAGCTGTTCAAAGCCAGTCAGGGGTCTGTGGATTTGTTGTGAGTCGTGGAGGCGGGTCAGCCACGTTATATTGGAGGCTGTAGTGGTATGGTTTGTCACAAAGGTACCATGGGTGCTATCGACAAATTTTTTGCCATGGGCCAGGTGGATCTGTTGTAAGTATCCCCCTGGTAGGGCCGGGTTGTCAAATAGGGGGGTGAGTGGACTCGGTTCAGTGGATAGTGAGTAGCCCTCCCTTCTGCGGTACCAGATTAGTAGAGCGTCTCTGGTGAGGGGGTATAACGTTGGGAGAGATTTGTAAGTACCGTCATAGCCCCATAATAGTGCTTGAAGATTAACTGGGGACATGTCTTGTTCCACCGTGGTGGAAGCTTTAATCCAATGGCGAGGGAACCACTCCAGAAGTAGGGAGACGACTGTGGATGTATGGTAGAGCTCAAAATCTGGTAAGCTGACCCCGCCATTGGTTGTGGGGGGGCATAAAAGCTTGTGTTTCAATCCAGACAAAGCGAATGGCCATGGAACGAAGGGTGCAGAAAAAAAAGAGGATGGAAGTCAGTAGGGCTTGAAATATATATAATAATTAGGGAAGTATATCCATTTTTAGTATATTCATGCGACCAAACCATGATACTAGGAGGTCCAATCTGCTTTCGGTGAGGCGTCTGAGTTTTGTGAGCAACGGGCTAAAGTTTAGGGCATATGTAGCTGGTATGTGTGCTGGGATGGCTGTGCCTAGGTATGAGATTGATTTTGATTGCCATTGAAAGGAGAAGTTGGCCTTAAGGGAGGAGAGGGTGGTTTGTGTTAAGGAGAGGTTCAGGGCTTCAGTTTTGCAAATGTTCAGTTTGTAGTTGCTGAAATGTCCGAACCTATGGATCTTAGAGAGTATGGCTGGAATGCTAATGTGGAGTTGGGTCACATAAAGGAGGAGATCATCCGCATATAGGGAAAGTTTGCATTGGGAGGAAGGGGTTTGTATGTATATTAGGATTCGCTCTGTGCCATTGGCGATAGTGAGCTTCTCTGAATGGGTTCCGTTCACTACGATTGTAGCAGAGGGTCTGGAGTAAAGGGACATGATGCGTGAGAGCATATTTGGGCCTAATCCTATCCGAGAGAGGGTGGTTTGGAGGAAGGACCAACTGACCCTGTCAAAAGCCTTCTCCGCGTCACAGGAGAGAAGGCAGGTCTGTAGGTGATTGCGTTGGGCATAAGCGATGACATGTAAGGTCTTAGTGGTGTTGTCCCTGGCTTCGCGTCCATGGACAAAAGCCACCTGGTCAGTGGCGTCTCCAGCTTTCATTTTAGGGGGGGCACATGGGGGGACAGGGACAAAATTAGGGGGGCAACTATAAAATGCAATTTTACTACGATCCCCAGGGTGGCAGAAGAGATATATGTCACCAGCATACCAAGTAAATATAAGGGTCCAAAGCAGTGGGAGAACTATCAGGTTTGCAAAGGTTGTCTTGTCTGCCTTGGTGTTCTGCCACTGTGGTGTTCCCCAGCTATTGACAGTGCTGGTCTGGCATCTGTCTCCTTGGAAGCGGCAGCAGTCTATTAGGCCCTAGTGCTGGTGACATTATGGGTGCATGCAGGGGAAGGCTGGCACTATTGGTTGTAGAGAGCCGAGCCCCTAGCTGGTCACCTATCAGCAGTAATGCTGTATAACCTTCTCTGTTGACATTCTGATCGGGATGTGATCCAGGTGATGCTCCCAGTCAGATCTAATAAACACAGTATTTATTAGCATCAACAGTACAACCATATCCACCGTATGTTCAGCAGCCATGTGGGCTCTTTGCCTGTAAGGTGTGGGCTCTATGCCTGAAAGGTGTGGGCTCTATGCCTGTAAGGTGTGGGCTCTATGCCTGTAAGGTGTGGGCTCTATGCCTGTAAGGTGTGGGCTCCATGCCTGTAAGGTGTGGGCTCTATGCCTGTAAGGTGTCGGCTCTATGCCTGTAAGGTGTGGGCTCTATGCCTGTAAGGTGTGGGCTCTATGTCTGTAAGGTGTGGGCTCTATGCCTGTAAGGTGTGGGCTCTATGCCTGTAAGGTGTGGGCTCTATGCCTGTAAGGTGTGGGCTCCATGCCTGTAAGGTGTGGGCTCTATGCCTGTAAGGTGTGGGCTCTATGTCTGTAAGGTGTGGGCTCTATGCCTGTAAGGTGTGGGCTTTGATCAATAAAACCACTATGATATTTAACAATAGGATTTGACTAGGAGCATCACCTGGATTGCATCACGATCAGCATGTCAGAGAAGGCTGCACTGCTGCTAAGCAACCTGCAGGGAGGTCAACTGTCTACAACCATTAGAGATGGGCTTGGGTGTGTTTGAAACCCCACATGCCCGATCCCACCAGGAAGCCGACACTGCACAAGGCTAATCGCAGGCAGTGAGACATTCCTGATCTGTGCAGCAAAGGACCAGGAAATGTCTCACTGCCTGTGATTAGCGCTGTGCAGTGTGGGCTTTCTGGCGGGGTCGGGCATGTGGGATTTTGAACATGCCCTGCCCATCTCTAACAACAAACTGTGCTGGCCCTCCTGTACATTAGCCCCATAAAGTAACCAGCACTGGGTTCCAATGTGCCGCCGCTGCCATGGAGACAGAGACCAGCGCTGTGAATAGCCGGGACAGGACAGCAACTCTGGTAGTTCCACCACTGGTCCACACTGGGAGGATTCCCCCATCCACCTATAATGTGTAGATGGGAGAATTGGATCATTTTTTTTTTTTTCTTAATGCAACCTACTAGTTAAATTAAAAAAGTGATCAATGTATGGGCTGCCTAAGTGCTAAGACCAGCCATAGGCAGTTTAAATCTCAGCTGGTTCATCGGGAACTGGCTGAGATTTGAACCATTAATGAGCAGGCTGAATGTACCAAGTTGATCGATCAAATTGGGAACAACCAGCCTGACAGATACTCTTATGATTATCACTAGTGGTTGCCATAGCCACTAGTGATAATGACTGTTTGTTGGGAGAATACAATTGCTGGGCAGGAAGGATATTCCCCTTGTCACCACTGTCTGTGTTGATGGGGGAATCATGCAAGTTTCTTTCCTGCACTCTGTGGATGCAGGAAAGAAATTTGCTTAGTCTATTACCTGCCTAACTGAAAGTGAAAGTAAGTTGTGAAGGTCTTGAAAGAACAGGAGAGGGGAGGGACAGATGGTGGAGAGAAGAGATGGAGATAATGCAGTTCAGTGATTACAGTGTACTGCAGTGCACACACTTACCCACGCGTCCAGGCTAGAAGAATACTCCCCCTCTCAATAGAGACCGTGTTACTCCAGCAGCGGCCTGAGTAAGATGTGGCACATCCGCTACGAATGCAAACGATTTTTTTTTTGATTTTTTTTTGGGGGGGGCACATGGTGGGGCACAGCAAAATTTTGGGGGGGTCAGGGCCCCCTCTGGCCCCCCCCTAGGGACGCCATTGCACCTGGTCCTTATGAACCAGCTCCGACAATAGGGGTGAAAGGCAATTTGCAAGAATCTTGGCGAACAAAATTAAATCTATATTCAGGAGGGATAGAGGTCTATAGTTTGAGCAAAGGAAGGGTCTTTGCCCATTTTCGGGATAACTACGATTTGGCCTTGAAGTAGGGTGGCAGAGGGGGTGTGAGTCTTGTGGCGTTAAATGCTTTTGCTAGTAGAGGGGCCAGTATCAGAGCAAACATTTTATAGAAGGTGATGAGAACCCGTCGGGACCAGGACTTTTGCCATTTTTAAGACTTTTTATGGCTAGTTGGAATTCAGTTTCGGACAGTGCGGACTCTAAGTCTGCACTGTCCGACGCTGGGATGGTTGGAAGTGCGGTTTCTTGGACATATGATGGTAAATCTTTGCTGATTTGCCAGTTTGAGAGAGGGATGTTGGTGCCTGGGGGGTAAGGTTATCTAGGGCGGAGTAGTATTGTTGAAATTCTTCGGCTATGGGCGAGTTGGTGAGTATTTTACCTTTAGATGAAGAATTGATGAAGGGAATGGACTTCCGTATGTGTCTGGGGTGTAGTACATTCACTATGTGTCTACCACACTTGTTGGCCTGAGAGTAGTGGGCGAATCGCCCCCTGTCTCTTGCCACCAAGGAGCGTTCCGCGAGAATTCGTAGGAGATCTTTCCTGGCATTAGTTAATTCTAGGTGCGTGGTGGGGTCAGGGGATCGTTTATGAGACTCTTCTAAGGAGGCTATAGTGGCTAAAAGGCATGATACATCAGCCGTGCATGCTCATTTAAGTCGGGATTCATGTTGAATAAATTTACCCCTGAGGACACACTTAAGTGCTTCCCACTTCGTAAGCGGATTAGTATCATCATGGGCATGATCTTTTACGAAGTCTCTGATGGTGTGTATGATGTTTTGGGTGCAGACTGAGTCAGATAACAGGTTGTCATTCAACCTCATAGAGAATCTTTTCCTGTGTGTGGGTATGCATCCAAGACTCGTGTGAATTGGGGCATTGTCAGACCAGAGAGTAAGGCCTATTGATGTGGTGGGGGAATAGTCTAGTAAAGATTGGGAGATGAAAATGTAGTCTAGTCTACTGTACGAGAAGTGTGCGGGCGAGTAATATGTGTAGTCTTTGGTCGTGGGATGTAGCACTCGCCACACGTCTACCAGCGATAAGTCAGAGAGAAGTAATCGGATTTTGGTCAGAGAGGCTGGGGAGATTGAGGACTTACCAGTCGATGAGTCTAGACGAGGTATCAAGGCGGCATTGAGGTCACCTCCCAGGATCATGTTGGTTGTGCCAGTTTCAGGCCGGATGTCACCATGGAAAGGAATTGTAGTTGGTCCTGGTTTGGAGAATATATGTTAATTATGGTATAGATCACATTCATATATGACAATTTGAGAAAAACATATCTCCCTAGGGGATCAATATAGGGGTCAAGGACATCTGGGGTGAAAGAGACATGGAAGACGATGGAGCAGTTTTTTTTTAAACTAGCAGCTTTAGCCCAGCGCCTGTAGTGAATCACTACGGCCGGGTGCTTTGTTCTCAGTGTGAGAACAAAGTCACTTCCGGCGGGCTACAAAAAGATGGCCGTGGTGACTAATCCCCTTGTGTTCAGTGAAGAGGGGAGGCCCCTCCCCTCTCCACTGAACACACGGAGAAAGACAGGAACTATGCTGATGGGGACACAGATGTAAGGAGGGACTCCTCTGATGGGGACACAGATGTAAGGAGGGACTCCGCTGATGGGAGGACATGATGTAAGGAGGGACTCCACTGATGGGGTACCTGATGTAAGGAGGGACTCCACTGATGGGGTACCTGATGTAAGGAGGGACTCTGCTGGGGGCACTTGATGTATGGAGTGACTCTGCTAGGGGCACCTGATGTGTGGAGGGACTCTGCTGGGGGTACCTAATGTGTGGAGGGACTCTGCTGGGGGCACCTGATGTGTGGAGGAACGCTGCTGGGGGCATCTGATGTGTGGAGGGACTCTGCTGGGGACACCTGATGTAAGGAGGGACTCTGCTGGGGGCACCTGATGTATGGAGGGACTCTGCTGGGGGCACCTGATGTAAGGAGGGATTGTGCTGGGGCACCTGATGTAAGGAGGGACTGTGCTGGGGGCACCTGATGTAAGGAGGGACAGTGCTGGGGGCACCTGATGTAAGGAGGGACTCTGCTGGGGGCACCTGATGTAAGGAGGGACCATGCTGGGGGCACCTGATGTGAGGAGGGACTGTGCTGGGGGCACCTAATGTAAGAAGGGACTGTGCTGGGGGCACCTGATGTAAGGAGGGACTCTGCTGGGGGCACCTGATGTAAGGACGGACTCTGCTGGGGGCACCTGATGTAAGGACGGACTCTGCTGGGGACACCTGATGGCATTTGGTTGCAGGCAACGTGGCAGGTGACATGCTCAGGGCTCCCACTGATTCTGCATTATTGTTGAAAGATTTCATTTTATATTACAATGTAAAAATAGAAATAATGCACTTCAACCATGGTGCCGGGATGATTGAAGTGCTAACACCAGGTGTTTGGATTATCTTTATCTGCTGATTGTTAGATAGATTGATAGAATACACATATTTCTATTGTTGTGTAGGATCTGGGCCTCTCTCCCTCCCTCTCCCTCCATCCTTCGTTCATCTCAGACGCTAACCACACCCCTTAGAGCCACACCTGTTAAGCCTGTTAAGAGGAGAATTTGGTTACGAAGTTTATGGAAATTATACAATATTTGCCTTCCTTTCTCCAGGGTGTTAAGGCCTCTACAATTTAGAGAGGAGACTTTCAAGGAAATTTGTGTAGCCATGGGAGAAAGCTTGGGGTGTATATAGGCAATGATGGGATCAAGGCCCGCTGTCTCGAGGTATGGGGTGGGAGGGGGGTGAAGGGGGGCAGAGCAGCAGCTAGTGTTGGACGGGTAGAAGGTAGAAATGAGAAATAGCATAGGGTGAAGGAGAGAGAGAGAAATAGAAAACCAAGGCCTCGACGGCCAAACTAATAGCGTTGTAATCAACATGTCAGCTAATATCGCTATGGGCACTGAAAGTGGGGGGGTCATGGTCAGTGCATAGAGGGGCCCACACACACCGGGCAACAACAAATAACTTCCCTGAGGGGCTGTGTATAGTATGCATAACAGTAAGATAGTATCTTAAAGGACAAGTCCTGGGAAGATACAGCAAAAACATGGCAATATACAGGGTCCGTTACCGGCACTATATATAATAATACATTATGGTAGGAAGGGGGGAGGGAGGGGGGACCTGGGTTGGGAGTGGGATAACAGTATCCAACAAGGGAGAAATCTTTTTTAAGAGGAAGTCTCATTTTAAGATCAAAACCTGTTTGAGGGAAACAAAAAGTAGGTTAGTAGTTTCCCAATAGAACTGGAAACAGGGAGGGCTTCACAGGTCTGGAGCCTGTGAAGGAAAAAATTTGTCAGTCAAGGTGCACGAGATGACAGTTCATCCGGCTGTTGATTTAGATGCTTCCGACCTGGAACGTTTGTTTTTCTTGGATCTCTTTTGCCAGCCTGTGGAGATGGGGAGTCCAGGGGTGGCTCCGTGTAGTGGCCACTCAGGTATAGGGATTTGTGGTAGTTGAAAGGTCCCAAGGAAATTCGTAAGATCTCTCAATGTACATTGAGGCACCCGGGACAATTAGAGGCACCCGGGATAACAGCACTGAGAGTAAAAGCTGACAAAGAGTTGGATCCTCTAATTGTATTATTATTCATATAAGGGTATGTATCTTTATTTATATCTCTCCCAACCTCCAGGTTTACATCAATATGCTGGGCACTTATCACACACCTTTCAATCAATTTTCTTCTCTCAGTGCACATAGCTGTTTTCCATACCCCACCTGCACTTCCGCCCAACCCACTTCCCTCCCTCCTTTTCTACCTTCCCCCTCTTTTTTCCCTCCTTCCCCCACCATCCCCGGTCCCCCCCTTTGGGCGGGACACCCATTTAGTCGGTGAGTCGAGACTCTCTAAGTTAAAAAATTTACTCCAGCTACTAACAAATGTTGTTATTTCATTGTCTCTATATAAGTAACTATGAGACTATATTTTCTTGTTTTAGATGCTTTGATACCTCCTGAGGAAGCGACTTTGTCGCGAAACTAGTAGAGGACACCATTTCTGCATCTGTACTCATCCCTGCACCCTCAACAATAGGAGTGTAGACCTTTGTCAATTAATCTATTATTGTGTACATCCATGTTATAGCAATACTGAGACTGGTTTGCTTAATTTTTATGTACTTTTTTTTCCAATAAACTATTTTCTAGTTTAATATATATGTTTACAAATTTCTGGGTATCGAGATAGTCCACTATGTACAACAGGTGTTGCATGGTACTATATTTGGAGTAATCCATGCCTATCCGATCTTTTCTTCATTTATTCAATAGGATGTTGATACCCAATAAATATCCACTTTTTTTTTCTATAAAGCAAATTTTTTCCTCAGTTTAGGTCGATATGTATTCTTATACATATTTTTGGTAAAAAAATTGCAATAAGCGTATATTTATTGGTTTGTGCAAAAGTTATAGCGTCTACAAAATAGGGGATAGATTTATAGCATTTTTATTATTATTAATTTGTTTTACTAGTGATAGCGGCGATCTGCAATTTTTATCGTGACTGCGATATTGGGGTGGACATATCGGACACTTTTGACACATTTTTGGGACCATTCACATTTATACAGCGATCCGTGCTATAAAAATGCATTGATTACTGTATAAATGTGACTGGCAGGGAAGGGGTTAACACTGGGGGGTGATCGAGTGGTTAATTATGTTCCTAGGGACTGATTCTAACTGTAGGGGGAAGGGATTCACAAGGGGAGGAGACCGATCGGTGTTCCTCTGTCTGAGAACACACCATCGGTCTCCTTTCCTCTGACAGGACGTGGATCTGTGTATTTACACACACAGATCCACGGTCCTGCTGTGTTACCAGGCAATCGCGGGTGCCTGGCGGACATCGCGGGCATGCACGATTGTCTGGGAGAGTGTCATATGACGCCCTCCCAGAACAAGAGCCGCGCTGCCTGGCCGTCATATGACAGTGGGCGGCGGCAAGCAGCTAATATCCTGGGTGTTAAAAATGGTGGCAGGAACATGTTATATGCAGAGGACAAACAGTAGGGGAGATAGGGGGCATCCCTGCCCATTTCTAATCAGTAATGAGGTTGATGTGGCATGTGGGAATTTCACGGAGGCAGGGGGCGCAGTGTAGAGAGCTTGCATGGCATATAGAAGGGGTCCCTTTATGTCAATGTATCTAAGCATCGCACAGAGAAAAAGCCAACTAAGGTGATCAAATACCTGTTCAGCATCAGGACTAGGGGCCATACCTTCCTCACCTCCTCTATGAAGTATATCAATGAGATCTATGGTCCTGCGGGTGTTGTCTCCTGCCAGCAAAATGAGAGAAGACCCACTTGGTCCTTATGAATCAGGGCTGGAAGATTTTGGAGTAGCCAATTTGCCAACATCTTACTTAATATCTTAAGGTCTGAATTCAAGAAGGCTATGGGCTCATAATTACCACAGTTAGAAGCATCTTTTATCTTTTGGCAGTAATTGTTATATACAATGCTGTGAAAAAGTATTTGCCCCCTTTCTGATTTTTTTTTTTTTTGCATATTTGTCACACTTAAATAACTCAGATCATCAAACAAATTTTATTATTACACAAAGATGACCCAAGTAAATACAAAATGCAGTTTTTAAATGATGTTTTCATTTATTAAGACAAAAAAGCTGTCCAAACCTGCCTGGCCTTATGTGAAAAAGTAATTGCCCCCTAAACCTCATAACTGGTTGAGCTACCCTTGGCGGCAACAACTGCAATCAAGCGTTTGCGATAACTGGCAATGACTCTTTCACACTGCTGTGGAGAAATTTTGGCCCACTCTTCTTTGCAAAATTGTTTTAATTCAGCCACATTGGAGGGTTTTCCAGCATGAACGGCCTTTGTAATGTCATGATACAGCATCTCAATTGGATTAAAGTCCGGCCTTTGACTAGGCCACTCCAAAACCTAAATTTTGCTTTGTTTAAACCATTTGGAGGTGGACTTGCTGTTGTGTTTCGGATCATTGTCCTGCTCCATAACCCAAGTGCACTTGAGCTTGAGGTCAGGACATTCTTCTTTAGAAATTTCTTTTAGAGCTCAGAATTCATGATTCCATCAATTATGGTAAGTCGTACAGGTCCTGAAGCTGCGAAGCAGCCCTAGACCATTATGCTACCACCACCATGTCTGACTGTTGGTATGATGTTCTTGTTATGAAATGCTGTATTAGTTTTATGCCAGATGTAACGGGACGCACACCTTCCAAAAAGTCAAATTTTTGTCTCATCAGTCCACAGAATATTTGCCTAAAAGTCTTGGGGATAATCAAGATGTTTTTTGGTAAATGTGAGATGAGCCTTTGTGTTCTTTTTGGTCAGCAAGGGCTTTGGCCTTGGTACTCTCCCATGGATGCTATTTTTGCATGAACACTGACCTTACCTGAGGCAAGTGAGGCCTGCAGTTCTTTAGATGTTGTTCTGGGTTCTTTTATGGCCTCCTGGATGAGTCGTCGTTGTGCTCTTGGAGACATTTTGGTTGGCCGGCCACTCCTGGTAAGGTTCACCACTGTTCCAAGTTATCTCCATTTGTGGATAACGGCTCTCACCGTAGTTTGCTGGCGTTCCAAAGCATTATAAATGGCTTTGTAATCTTTTGCAGACGGATACATGTCAATGACTTTGTTTCTCATCTGAATTCAATTTTTTTTTTTTACAGGTTACACGTTTAGAGTTACAGAGGAGGTCTAGTGCTAGAATTATTGCTCTAACGATCGTGGCATATGTAACCTGTGTGTATCTGGCTCTAATACTAACCAGTGCCTTCCCAGCCACTGACTAGTATCTCTCCCCAGCCTGTCCCCACACACCCTCTCACCTGCTGATCTGTGAATGGGGGAATCACTCCCGCAGTGTTATTGTGTTCTGCCAGTGAATAAAATGATTAGTGTTGCTAACTATAGCTGGCAGCACTGATTGTTTTGGGGAAAACCTGACAGGCTGGTTGTACTCAAGTCGGTTAATAGGTTGACTTGTGTAAAACCAGCTAGCCCATACATAGATCGACTATGGCTGGTCTCTGCTTAATTGGTGTAATTTCAATCCATGTATGGCCCGCTTAACCACTACGCAGTTCCTAAACATCCTTCCACAAACCTTTACATTTTTCCTTCCTAGATTACTTCATACTCCTCTCCTATACATAGTGCCCACTGTCATACTCTCCACACTTCTCTCCTGTACATACTGCTCACTGTCATACCCTCCACACTTCTCTCCTATACATAGCGCCTGCTGTCAAATCCTACACACTCCTCTCCTGTACATAGTGCTCGCTGTCATACACTTCTCTCCTGTACATAGTGCCCACTGTCATATCCTCCACACTCCTCTCCTATACATAGTGCCCACCGTCATACCCTCCACACTCCTCTCCTTTACATACTGCTCACTGTCATACCCTCCAAACTCCTCTCCTATACATAGTGCCCACTGTCATACCCTCCACACACTCCTCTCCTGTACATACTCCTCACTGTCATACCCTCCATACTCTTCTCCTGTACATAGTGCCCACCGTCATACCCTCCACACTCCTCTCCTGTAATTACTGCTTACTGTCCTACTCTCCACACTTCTCTCTTGTACATAGTGCCCACTGTCATATCCTCCACACTCCTCTCCTATACATAGTGCCCACCGTCATACCCTCCACACTCCTCTCCTTTACATACTGCTCACTGTCATACCCTCCAAACTCCTCTCCTATACATAGTGCCCACTGTCATACCCTCCACACTCCTCTCCTGTACATACTACTCACTGTCATACCCTCCATACTCTTCTCCTGTACATAGTGCCCACCGTCATACCCTCCACACTCCTCTCCTGTAATTACTGCTTACTGTCCTACTCTCCACACTTCTCTCCTGTACATAGTGCCCACTGTCATACCCTCCACACTCCTCTCCTGTATATATTGCTCACTGTTATACCCTCCACACTCTTCTCTTATACATAGTGCCCACTGTCATACCCTCTACACTCCTCTGCTGTGCATACTGCCCAATGTCATACCCTTGACACTTCTCTCCTGTACATAGTGCCCACTGTCATACCCTCCACACTCCTCTCCGGTACATACTACCCTCTGTCATACCCCCACACTCCTCTCCTGTACATACTGCTCACTGTCATACCCTTCACACTCCTCTCCTGTACATACTGCCCACTGTCATACCCTCCACACTCCTATCCGGTAAAAACTACTGTCATACCCCCCACACTCCTCTCCTGTACATACTGCCCACTGGCATACCCTCCACACTCCTCTGCTGTGCATACTGCCCACTGTCATACCCTCTGCACTCCTTCCATGTACATAGTGCCCACTGTTAGACCCTCCACATTCCTCTCCCTCACCTGCACATACTTCACACTTTTATAACATCCATACTCCTCCCCTATGCCTCTTACCCACAAAAACAGTTCTTTAAAATTATACTGAATATCCTCAATGTTACCAGCTTTAGAATGGGCACACTTTTGTTAGTTCAACTAAAGGAAATGTCAGTCCTCATATTTGTTCTGCCCCATTATTAGTACTTATTTAATTTTGTAATTACTATTGTGATGTATAGAGGAACATAGGGAATGTCAGCTACTCTAAATATAGCACTTGTAAAAAAAAAAGTGTCCCTGAAAATATTTTTGAAATGTTGGCAACTATGCACTTAGGCACTGCCCAAGGGCCACAGGGGCCCCATGAGAGGCTCCTGTGATATTAAAGCGGTAGTAAACCTTTCTAACATTACTACTTTTTAGAGGCCCTGAGGTAGGTTATGCCATAATGTACAAGTATGCACAGCATATTAGCACATTAGGGTACACTTCAATTGTCAGACTGAGCCCTCCAGTGCTGTGCTGTGATCAATCCAGCGGGGCCCGGGCGCTTCCATCTTCACCCGGTCTTCCTTCCGGGTTCTGTGCCTTCGGTCACTTGCCTTGACCGGGCTGCGTTGATGTCATTCCCACGTATGCTCATGTGCATCCTCTTTCTCTCATCCCCTCTTTCTCTTAAGGAAGGCGCGCAGTGACGTCACCACACTACCACCAAGGAGGACGGGCTCCAGTATCTGGCCGGCCGGCGGATCATTTTAAAGCGCTCCATAGGAGTTTTCGATGTAAGTTTTTACTATGTTATTTTAATAAAATCTCAAACGGAATTATGCTATGGTTGGTTTCTGTTTTGTATTCCACATTTGGATGGCATTGAGCGAAAGGAGGCTTAAGGCCATCTCCACTCCTAAGTGATAAAGCTGTGGATCCGGAGGAGGAGACCAGGGATATCCATAGCACCCTGCTATTTACAGTGCTCTGCAGATTGGGAGCTTCTTTCGTGTTGAAAGTGTGACACCCCTATATCACTACTGCGGGAGGCTATATGAATAAGAGAGGGAGATACCAGGGACACCTGTACCAGTCTGCCGGTTATTATTCATCATAAAGCTTACATGCTTTACCTTTCGGTAAGCGCATATGATATCCATGGTGTCGGGGTCATTTCTTCACTATATGCATTTATGAGTCACCGTGGTGCATATTTTCAAGCTGAATTTGGATGCATGTAGAGTCATTTCTTATTTGTGCAATTTTGTGCCATTATGTGGCTGTGACTTTTGTTCTTACCATCATCAGAGGACTTTTTTACAGTGCTCCTTTTTGACCAACTTTTTGAACACTCTGTTCATGTATATGTATACCATCCCATATTACTGACATTATTTGAATTCATTTTGATTATGTCTATATATATGAGTTAATCAGGATAAATATACAGTGTCATATTTTGGCGCCGCTCCTTCTCTGCTTATATTGTTTATAGTGTGTGTATCCCACTTTGAGCGGCAGCCTTCTTTGTAAATCATTATTGTTTGACTAGCTAATAGCGCGGTTTTATTTTCTCCATATAACAAAAAATTTTTGCATTTTTATTTATTTATTTATTGTTTATAAAAGGACCGAACAAAATCCTCAGCACCAGGCCCATGCTGTTCTTAATCTGGCCCTGCTACAAACTGACAAGTCCACCAGGTTAAAAAAAAAAAAGGTAAAGTGGTTCTAAATGCAGAAAGTATTTTTTTTAATCTTAATGCATTGCAGTGCAGCTACCCCCCCCCCCCCCACCCTTTTTATACTTACCTGAGCCAGATCAGTGATGTGCTTGAGAGCAGCAGCTCTCTCCCTCCTCATTGGCTGAGAGACAGCAGCAGAAGCAATTGGTTCCTTCTGCTGCCAGTGAGAAAGGAGGGGAGTGGGGCCAAGCCACGATCTATGTGTCTTATGGACACACATAGTAGGGCTCAGGAGCAAGCACGTACGAGTGCCCCCAAGGCAGGAGTGCCAGCGGAGAACACGAAAAGAGGAAGATCAGGGCCGCTCTGTGCAAAACCATTGCACAGACCAGGCAAGTAAAACATTTTTTTTTTTTTTTTATTAAAATAACAAATAACATTTGAGCATTTACAGTCACTTTAAAGATTGTCAAAAGAAAAAGAAGCAACAAAGACAACAAAAGTTATTGCAACAAACGAAGGTTAAGGCACTATTTATTTTTTATTTTAGGCTTAGTTACAGTTTAAGCACAGATTCTATTTTGACGTTAGAGACATCATCGGTGTGGCTGACATGATCAGAATGTAAAATTGGTTAGACATTATCGACAGAATGGGTTATCAAGGCTTATGGGTATGACTATGCTGGTAAAATGTAAAAAAAAAACATTTTGTGGTAACTTTGATTGAGTTAGATCACTTTGTTTTGTTTGTTTTTACTTCGTATTTTATCAAGTAATACCAAGTGTTAGGTTCACTAATATTTTTGATCATAACAATGATATCTTGTCTATCAGCTGTACTGCATGTCCCTTCCCAGTAATTACTGTCAGAGAGGGCCAGAGGGGAATCTTTTTGCCCTTGAAAACATACTGCAGCTGCATCAGGAATGTAAAGCTTGAAGGAAACATCAGTATTTGCAGGTAAAATGCCTTCCAACGGCTGCACCAACTTATAGTGCTTGGCCCAGTTAGAGTATGTCAGTGGAAACACGGGCCATCCTACTGCAGGGTTGGTACATATAATGAGATAATTGCATAAGTACGTATAGTTACCATTATCATTTTTATCAGTCTTGATAAAAACCGTTAAAACATAGGTTCCTGCCTGAGGAAGGCAAACATTTATGTCCACTTTGTTCTCTTCCTCTGTTGTGAATACATGCCTGTTCTCCATTTCCGATGTCATTTGTACTTCATCAGATTGTAAGGTACAAAAAAAATGTAATTTCTTCTTCAACGTAAAATGTATAGTAAGGAACCCTTCATCCGTATAAATCACTGGATCTGCATGTGAAGGGTTCACAAGCCCTGCTTTTTCAGTTAGCCTGTTCGGGCCTACAGGATTATGGATGCACTTTGGAATCCTCATGCTGCTGTCAATGTGTTTGCAGTCAATTCTGTATTCTATAACCAACTGCAATTCTTTTTCAACATCAGCTTTTTGGGCAAAAATATTAAGGACATGCTGACCAGGCTGTTGAGGATAAACATCAAGCTTCATTCCATTGTCCAACAATGTGAGTATACCAGGACTTTCTTGCTCATTGAGTTTGAAAAGGAATTTCAGATCATTGCAGCTCTCAATAGCAATAGAGACTTTCCCTTTCACTAGAGATATCACAAAAGTAAGACAATTAAATGGGTAAGGCATGGTAATTAAAAAAGACAATCTACACTGTAAGGACAATATGTAATAAATTTACACCATTTCTATTAAAACTGGGAAACAGAATATAAACCATGGTGTAAAGAGTTACGCAAATAGTTGGTGCTATATAAATTCTTATTATTATTATTAATAATAATAATAATCATAATAATACACCAGTGTTGGATGAGACATTCTACCTACTAGAGCAGGCATCACTAAATGGTGGACCGCGGTCTAGATCCGGACCCAGCAACAGTCCTATCCAGACCACATTCTTGTCAAATAGTTGCCTTATGCCCCGTACACACGGTCGGATTTTCCGACGGAAAATGTCCTATCAGACGTGTGTAGGCTCCATCGGACTTTTTCCGTCGGATTTTCCGACGGACAAAGTTTTATCTCCTGCTCTCAAATTTTCCGACAACAAAGTCCTATCTGACTTTTTCCGATCGTGTGTAGCGAATTCCGACGGACAAAGTGCCACGCATGCTCAGATCACATTACAAGACCAAAGCTATTGGCTACTAGCCTCTACGTAGTCCCGTCGTAGGCAACAAACGTCACCACGTTCAGAATGATCAGATTTTCTGACAACTTTGTCCGACCGTGTGTATGCAACACCAGTGTCGGACAAAATCCATCGGAAAAAATCCAACCGTGTGTACGGGGCATTAGTGTCCTCTCCCCACTACCGACTCACCTTTCCACCGCTGCCACTATCATGCTGTCTGTCCCTTTTATAACATTGTCTGACATCCAAGTCTGTCCCTTTTTATAACAAAGCAGCAACCCCCCCCCCCCTTTCCTCCCCCTTCCCCACACTGTCCTATCGTATTCAGTGTTGGGATGTTATGAAAGGGACAGGAGTCTGGAATATGGAGGAAGGACTGTGATTGGGGGGATCTGTGATGAGGGGGGTTTGTGATGAGGGGGGTCTGTGATTGAGGGGAATCTGTGATGGGGTCTGTGATGAGGGGACTGTGATTGGGGGGGTCTGTGTATAAAGGGGGTCTATGATTGGGGGGTCTGTGATGAGGGGAGTTTGTGTGTGTAGGGGTCTCTGATGTAAAAGGGGGGATCTGTGATGTGAAGGGGGGACTGAGGACACTGATGTAATGTAAGGGCTTGTTCACACTTGTGCAGAGATCTATGTTTTTCTGCACTAGAAAAACACAGGTCTCTGGAAGGGCAATAGAAAACAATTGTTTTCTATGTGTTCTGTTCACACTGCAACAGTGCCCCTGGGTGCTGAGTAGTATGGTGCAAAAAGCATACTGCGTGCATTTTTCTGCAATGTATTGGAGCTCACCTGAAGGCTCCATGTACAGTTTGTTTCTATGCATCTCAACTGAGCTGCATTGCATAACTGAATTTTTTCATATTTCAGTAAAGATGAAAGAAAAAAATGAACAAAGTGAGATGCACATAAATGTGCACTGTCACACCAGTTCCTGGATCTCATACTAAGAGAACCTTGAATTTTAATATAAGGGCCAGTATGTTTGGACCCTAATGCTGAGGGTGGACTGTGACATGCACGGGAGGCTGTGATGTGAAGGATCATAGAGTCATAGCACCAGCACTCGGACCGCCGCTGGAAGAAAAGTTTACTGACTGGACCCCCATGAATTTTATTTCAGTACCCCTGTACTAGAGGATACTCTGGTGGACCCTGACTCTACCTTGCCCCTGAATAATTTTTGACATTCCACTAAACCTGAAAACCGACTTTATTGTTGTATGTTATCACGTTGCATTCTAAATTAGGTACAACCAATTAAATGTACAAATGATAAACACCAAATGTTAGTATTTTTATTCCTGACTTTAGGTTCACACTGTAGTGATGTCAGACATTGCATATGATTCGCACAGGCACTGCAACACCGATCACATGCGATGTCTGTGCAGTGCGAGTTCAGCCATACAGTTGTGCAATCTCTGAACTGATCCGGGGGTGTCGTTAACATTGTATTGACACCTGTAGAGGTTCCCAGAGGGCAGTGGGAACTGCCTGCAGGAGAGATGCTGTGCGGGAACCGGTGCTGAAATCGCGCTGGTTCCCGCATCGCTACAGTGTGAACCCAGACTGAAAGTTTGAAGACCTGTTCATACTGATGTGGCAAAGTAGCATGGAGTAAACTGTGCATTTTACAATATGTTGTTACAACACAGGTTAATGCACGATCCTCAGTGTGTTGCCACGCCATTTATCTCATGTTCTGCATGCAAACTATTTTAAATTAGACGTTTTAGCTAGAGATAGACTTTAACAACTAACCTTTAAAGTACAATAAAAGTCGCCTGTATGACAGTCTAGACAAGTTACAAATCCAGTTATTATTTGATGCAGAAGTCTTAAAGTAAACAAAAAAATTTCCTTTACCCTCCATGATGGAGGCAAACCCACCTTCATTCATCCTATTACACCCCCACTCCCCAACGCTGCAGCTCACAGTGGGAGGGTTTCAGCAACAGAGTCAGTACTGTCAATCCAGAAAACAGTGGGCCAGATACTGATTGACAAGCTTTAGGCTTGTTAATCTGCAGTAACAATATCAATAGCCATGCACCCTTCAACATTTTTCATCCCGCAATAGTGCAAATAGGCAACACCTACAGTGCCTTGAAAAAGTATTCGTACCCCTTGAAATTTTTCACATTTTGTCATGTTACAACCAAAACTGTAAATGTATTTTATTGGGATTTTATGTGATAGACCAACACAAAGTGGCACATAATTGTGAAGAGGAAGGAAAATGATAAATGGTGTAGCGCCATAACCCCTGCGGGGCGGCTATGTATTTTCTGGGCTTACCGATTACCTCCTCCTTGTAGCTCGTCATTCGTTGTCTAGGGGTTCCCAGGTTTAGTACCCAGTAATTTCAGAGGCCGATACTCAAAGTCCTTTTTAGGATTTTTATTTGCAAAAACTGTTCAACACAACACAGTCTCTTAGTTGGGAATAGAGCATGGGTGATAAAGATCAGGCACTTTAGAACTGCTGACATCAAATAAATGTCTCCTTAGATAGCCCAGAGAGTAGCCACTCGCAACTGGACTCTTCACTGTTGGATAAACCCTTGTCTGTAGGTTTAGCAACCAACAAGTGATTAAGAATTAGCACAGTCTCTGTCACAGACTAGGTTGTAACCGAAGGATGGGTTAGGAACTTTTCCTATGGTACCTGGATCTTCCAGACGTTTAAGCGATACCGTAGAAAATGTGGTTTCACTAGTGTCCATACAGCTCAGGTCCCAGGCTCTTACCGAGCAGCCAGCTTCATGGCCCTCCTCCGAAGAGTCCTCCCCTGGTCGCCTTTACGAGTTGCCGTGCCTCTCCAATCCTGAGAGGACACCGGGACACTTCAGAATTCTCCTTCAGTTACTGGGCCTCGAACTAGCCAGTTCCGAGGCTCGGGAACGGACGGATCCCCACCCCAGACCATGAGGGCCTCTGGGGCTGGTCAGGGTGACCAGGCTTACGGGGGCAGCAGACACTCCTGGGTCCGGGACCCCTCATGGGGCTGGTCCAGACCGGAACCAGGAATCAAAAGAGCAAGCCGACCCCTAGACACGTGACTCCAGCATCTTAAATACCCCTTCCCGGAATACACAGCGGGGCCAGACGCGCCCACTGATTGGCTTAGAGAAATATTGGTACCTAACAAGTCCAACCAGGCTGCGTTCTCAGCCTGTCATAGGTGTTCACCTCACCTATGACCAGGCAGAACTCCAGTACAGCCCAGCCAAACTGACGCCAAAGTAAAAACCTAGAACAATTAACCCCCAGAACTCAGTTACAGTTCTGGAAAAAACTAAGTTTACAAAATAGCGCACACTTTAGAAAAGTGTCGGCGCTACAATGGTTTTCAATTTTTTTTACAAATAAACATGTGAAAAGTGTTGCGTGCATTTGTATTCAGCCCCCCTGAATCAATATTTTGCAGAACCACCTTTCACTGCAGTTACAGCTGCTAGTCTTTTTGGGGATGTCTCTACCAGCTTTGCACAGCTAGTGAGTGACATTTTTGCCCATTCTTCTTTGCAAACTCACTCAAGCTCTGTCAGATTGGATGGAGAGCGTATGTGAACAGCAATTTTTAAGTCTTGCCACAAATTCTCAATTGGATTTAGGTCTGGACTTTGACTGGGCCATTCTAACACATGAATATCCTTTGATCTAAACCATTCCTTTGTAGCTCTGGCTGTATGTTTAGGGTCGTTGTCCTACTGGAATGTGAACCTCCGCCCCAGTCTCAAGTCTTTTGCAGATTCTAATAGGTTTTCTTCTAAGATTGCCCTGTATTTGTCTCCATCCATCTTCCCATCAACTCTGACCAGCTTCGCTGTCACTGCTGAAGAAAATCATTCCCACAACATGATGCTGCCACCACCATGTTTCACGGTGGGGATGGTGTGTTCAGGGTGAAGGGCAGTGTTCGTTTTCTGCCACACATAGCGTTTTGCTTCTTAGGCCAAAAAGTTCAATGTTGGTCTCATCTGACCAGAGCACCTTCTTCCACATGTTTGCTGTGTCACCCACATGGCTTCTCGCAAACTGCAAACGTGATTTCTTATGGCTTTCTTTCAACAACCGCTTTCTTCTTGCCTGTCTTCCATAAAGGCCAGATTTGTGTTGTGTACGACTAATAGTTGTCCTGTGGACAGATTCTCACACCTGAGCTGTGGATTTCAGTAGCTCCTCCAGAGTTACCATGGGCCTCTTGGCTGCTTCTCTGATGAATGCTGTCCTTGCATGGTCTGTCATTTTTTTTTAACAAGAAAAGTATTTTATTCAGATCTTTACAGTACAAGCGATGCAAATATACAATTTGTCACATGAACAATATTATACAAAGTGACATAGAAACCATCATTAGTGATATCCATAGGATAGATGGGAGCAAAATCCTTATATCATATTAAATATTAGTACAGTAGTTAGATATTCCAGCCCAATTTCCCAGGAATGGCTCATGGGGGGGGGCGGGGGGGAGGAGAAGAGGGGTCGGTCTGTCAGTTTAGGTGGACGGCCATGTCTTGGTAGGTTTGCAGTTGTGCCATACTCTTTCCATTTTGGGATGCTGGATTGAACAGTGCTGAGAGTTTTTTGAAAGCTTGGGATATTTTTTTTTTTATAACCTAACCCTGCTTTAAACGTCTCCACAACTTTATCCCTGACCTTTCTGGTGTGTTCCTTGGCCTTCATGATGCTGTTTGCTTTGCGATGCTTAGATACATTGACATAAAGGGACCCCTTCTATATGCCATGCAAGCTCTCTACACTGCGCCCCCTGCCTCCGTGAAATTCCCACATGCCACATCAACCTCATTACTGATTAGAAATGGGCAGGGATGCCCCCTATCTCCCCTAGTGTTTGTCCTCTGCATATAACATGTTCCTGACACCATTTTTAACACTCAGGATATTAACTACTTGCCGCCGCCCACTGTCATACGACGGCCAGGCAGCGCAGCTCTTGTTCTAGGGAGCGTCATATGACACCCTCCCAGACAATCGCGCGTGCCCGTTGGCCGCGATGTCCGCCGGGCACCCGAGATTGCCTGGTAACACAGCAGGACCGGGGATCTGTGTGTGTAAATACACAGATCCACGTCCTGTCAGAGGAAAGGAGACCGATGGTGTGTTCTCAGACAGAGGAACACTGATCGGTCTCCTCCCCTTGTGAATCCCCTCCCCCTACAGTTAGAATCAGTCCCTAGGAACATAATTAACCACTCGATCACTCCCCAGTGTTAACCCCTTCCCTGCCAGTCACATTTATACAGTAATCAATGCATTTTTATAGCACGGATCGCTGTGTAAATGTGAATTGGTCCCAAAAATGTGTCAAAAGTGTCCGATATGTCCACCGCAATATCGCAGTCACGATAAAAATCGCAGATCGCCGCCATTACTAGTAAAACAAATTAATAATAATAAAAATGCTATAAATCTATCCCCTATTTTGTAGACGCTATAACTTTTGCACAAACCAATCAATATACGCTTATTGCGATTTTTATTTTACCAAAAATATGTATAAGAATACATATCGAATACATATCGACCTAAACTGTGTTACCATGTCCGTAATTAATATATATTTTTAATGCAGGCAATGTAAGTACCTGAATTTGACCTGGTATCAGTCTTACAGTCCCCTGTACAACAGAGCTCAGACTGGGAGAGGAATAAGCAACACATGAAGCCAACCAGGTTGTACTGCATTATTAAAGTGCTAACAAGAAGCATGCTAATGGAGGAGAGAGCAGAGTGACAGAGAGATCAACTCATCAACGTGCTGCTTCTCCTTAACTCCCCATTGCCAGGCTTAGTATAAGTATTACTTAACTGCAGCAGAAAAAAAAACAGGTCTTCTGCCCTGCCAGATAGTGCTGTGCAGTGTGACACGATTGTATACATCTCAGGACTGGATAGACAAAAATACAAACTACTTAGCAAACGTTTCCAAATTTCTATTTCTTCTGTGTAGTTAGCTGTTTTCCTGGAGTTCGGCAGTAAAAAAGTGATTAGTGCTGATAAATGTAATTTTGGACATATTATAAATAATGTATGTGACCACAGAAGAATGAAAACCCCAAATGTTGACTTGAATGTCTTCCAGTTGGGTGAAGGTGATCTGCTGCATTCATTTTTTTAAATAATTTTTTTGCAGCAAAAGGGAAATTGATCATTGGCAAATATACCATTTGTTCCTTTATAAATACGCCTCAGAGTGTGAAAAAGGACAAAGCAGAGAGTAATAATATAATAAAACATCCCTATATGGTGGCTTCCATTACCATGTACAGTGTTATCCTATTAGCTCAGTAGTAAAGACAGAAGAGTCTAGGTTATTCCAGACTTCACACCCTGATCCAGTCATTTACTCATAGGGTAAATGCTAACATTGATATTTGCTGTATCTTAGGCTCTGATGAAATATATTTACCATCAGAGATGTGGCACAGATACATATCCCACAAAAGGAAAACTTTTAATAAAAGCACCACATTCAAGATATAGTGCATGCGTTATGTGTGAGGTGACTAGGAGTCCTTGTAACATAATATCAACTCTAAATTAAAGCGTTTGCAACCCTAAAAAACTAAAAACAAAATGTAGATCCTGTTCCTTTAAAGCATGTTATACAGCACAGTGCTTGTGCTGTATCATTTGGCCTCCTGTATCACCTGAAATACCTGGCTGATCCTGCCTGGTTCTGCCCTCCCCCCTGTAAACTGACTACGGTATATCATGGCTGCTGAGCCCTGACACCGTCCGTTTATGTGCCTCCGTCATCCATAGCTCTCCTCTGTCCTCCTCTCCCAGTCCCTCCCTGCCTGTCAGCTCTGATTGTTCCCCGGCCCTAACTTCCTGCTGCTATCGTAACTTAGTGTCTGTGCTACAATCTCCTCTGTTATAATAAATTATTTACCCCAGTGTATGTGTTTTGTAAAAAGATATATGCCGCTACATACCTTATTTTACGGTGACGCTCACGTGACCGGCTGCCTTTCCCCACCTGGCTGACATCTCCATTCTCGCCACCACCCCCTTTGCTGTCAGATCCAAAGAGGAGGCCGGTCACATGAGAGCCGCTATAAAATAAGGTATATAGCGGCATATTTTTTTTTAAAACGCCTACACTGGGGCATTCCATCTTTTTGCATCGCATGGTGGGAAATCAGCGACACTTCGTACATTGAGAGATCTTACGAATTTCCTTGGGACCTTTCAACTACCACAAATCCCTATACCTGAGTGGCCACTACACGGAGCCACCCCTGGACTCCCCATCTCCACAGGCTGGCAAAAGAGATCCAAGAAAAACAATCGTTCCAGGTCGGAAGCATCTAAATCAACAGCCGGATGAACTGTCATCTTGTGCACCTTGACTGACAATTTTTTTCCTTCACAGGCTCCAGACCTGTGAAGCCCTCCCTGTTTCCAGTTCTATTGGGAAACTACTAACCTACTTTTTGTTTCCCTCAAACAGGTTTTGATCTTAAAATGAGACTTACTCTTAAAAAAGATTTCTCCCTTGTTGGATACTGTTATCCCACTCCCAACCCAGGTCCCCCCTCCCTCCCCCTTCCTACCATAATGTATTATTATATTTAGTGCCGGTAACCGACCCTGTATATTGCCATGTTTTTGCTGTATCTTCCCAGGACTTGTCCTTTAAGATACTATCTTACTGTTATGCATACTATACACAGCCCCTCAGGGAAGTTATTTGTTGTTGCCCGGTGTGTGTGGGCCCCTCTATGCACTGACCACGACCCCCCCACTTTCAGTGCCCATAGCTATATTAGCTGACATGTTGATTACAACGCTATTAGTTTGGCCGTCGAGGCCTTGGTTTTCTATTTCTCTCTCTCTCCTTCACCCTATGCTATTTCTCATTTCTACCTTCTACCCGTCCAACACTAGCTGCTGCTCTGCCCCCCTTCACCCCCTCCCACCCCATACCTCGAGACAGCGCGCCTTGATCCCATCATTGCCTATATACACCCCAAGCTTTCTCCCATGGCTACACAAATTTCCTTGAAAGTCTCCTCTCTAAATTGTAGAGGCCTTAACACCCCGGAGAAAGGAAGGCAAATATTGTATAATTTCTATAAACTTCGTAACCAAATTCTCCTCTTAACAGGCTTAACAGGTGTGGCTCTAAGGGGGTGTGGTTAGCGTCTGAGATGAACGAAGGATGGAGGGAGAGGGAGAGAGGCCCAGATCCTACACAACAATAGAAATATGTGTATTCTATCAATCTATCTAACAATCAGCAGATAAAGATAATCCAAACACCTGGTGTTAGCATCCCGGCACCATGGTTGAAGTGCATTATTTTTTATTATTACATTGTAATATAAAATGAAATCTTTCAACAATAATGCAGAATCAGTGGGAGCCCTGAGCATGTCACCTGCAACCAAATGCCATCAGGTGTCCCCAGCAGAGTCCGTCCTTACATCAGGTGCCCCCAGCAGAGTCCCTCCTTACATCAGGTGCCCCCAGCAGAGTCCCTCCTTACATCAGGTGCCCCCAGCACAGTCCCTTCTTACATTAGGTGCCCCCAGCACAGTCCCTCCTCACATCAGGTGCCCCCAGCATGGTCCCTCCTTACATCAGGTGCCCCCAGCAGAGTCCCTCCTTACATCAGGTGCCCCCAGCACTGTCCCTCCTTACATCAGGTGCCCCCAGCACAGTCCCTCCTTACATCAGGTGCCCCAGCACAATCCCTCCTTACATCAGGTGCCCCCAGCAGAGTCCCTCCATACATCAGGTGCCCCCAGCAGAGTCCCTCCTTACATCAGGTGTCCCCAGCAGAGTCCCTCCACACATCAGATGCCCCCAGCAGAGTTCCTCCACACATCAGGTGCCCCCAGCAGAGTCCCTCCACACATCAGGTGCACCTAGCAGAGTCCCTCCATACATCAAGTGCCCCCAGCAGAGTCCCTCCTTACATCAGGTACCCCATCAGTGGAGTCCCTCCTTACATCAGGTACCCCATCAGTGGAGTCCCTCCTTACATCAGGTACCCCATCAGTGGAGTCCCTCCTTACATCATGTCCTCCCATCAGCGGAGTCCCTCCTTACATCTGTGTCCCCATCAGCATAGTTCCTGTCTTTCTCCGTGTGTTCAGTGGAGAGGGGAGGGGCCTCCCCTCTTCACTGAACACAAGGGGATTAGTCACCACGGCCATCTTTTTGTAGCCCGCCGGAAGTGACTTTGTTCTCACACTGAGAACAAAGCACCCGGCCGTAGTGATTCACTACAGGCGCTGGGCTAAAGCTGCTAGTTTAAAAAAAAACTGCTCCATCGTCTTCCATGTCTCTTTCACCCCAGATGTCCTTGACCCCTATACTGATCCCCTAGGGAGATATGTTTTTCTCAAATTGTCATATATGAATGTGATCTATACCATAATTAACATATATTCTCCAAACCAGGACCAACTACAATTCCTTTCCTTGGTGACATCCGGCCTGAAACTGGCACAACCAACATGATCCTGGGAGGTGACCTCAATGCCGCCTTGATACCTCGTCTAGACTCATCGACTGGTAAGTCCTCAATCTCCCCAGCCTCTCTGACCAAAATCCGATTACTTCTCTCTGACTTATCGCTGGTAGACGTGTGGCGAGTGCTACATCCCACGACCAAAGACTACACATATTACTCGCCCGCACACTTCTCGTACAGTAGACTAGACTACATTTTCATCTCCCAATTTTTACTAGACTATTCCCCCACCACATCAATAGGCCTTACTCTCTGGTCTGACAATGCCCCAATTCACACGAGTCTTGGATGCATACCCACACACAGGAAAAGATTCTCTATGAGGTTGAATGACAACCTGTTATCTGACTCAGTCTGCACCCAAAACATCATACACACCATCAGAGACTTTGTAAAAGATCATGCCCATGATAATACTAATCCGCTTATGAAGTGGGACGCACTTAAGTGTGTCCTCAGGGGTAAATTTATTCAACATGAATCCCGACTTAAATGAGCATGCACGGCTGATGTATCATGCCTTTTAGCCACTATAGCCTCCTTAGAAGAGTCTCATAAACAATCCCCTGACCCCACCACGCACCTAGAATTAACTAATGCCAGGAAAGATCTCCTACGAATTCTTGCGGAACGCTCCTTGGTGGCAAGAGACAGGGGGCGATTCGCCCACTACTCTCAGGCCAACAAGTGTGATAGACACATAGTGAATGTACTACACCCCAGACACATACGGAAGTCCATTCCCTTCATCAATTCTTCATCTAAAGGTAAAATACTCACCAACTCGGCCATAGCCGAAGAATTTCAACAACACTACTCCGCCCTAGATAACCTTACCCCCCAGGCAACAACATCCCTCTCTCAAACTGGCAAATCAGCAAAGATTTACCATCATATGTCCAAGAAACCATCCCAGCGTCGGACAGTGCAGACTTAGAGTCCGCACTGTCCGAAACTGAATTCCAACTAGCCATAAAAAGTCTTAAAAATGGCAAAAGTCCTGGTCCCGACGGGTTCTCATCACCTTCTATAAAATGTTTGCTCTGATACTGGGCCCTCTACTAGCAAAAGCATTTAACGCCACAAGACTCACACCCCCTCTGCCACCCTACTTCAAGGCCAAATCGTAGTTATCCCGAAAATGGGCAAAGACCCTTCCTTTGCTCAAACTATAGACCTCTATCCCTCCTGAATATAGATTTAATTTTGTTCGCCAAGATTCTTGCAAATTGCCTTTCACCCCTATTGTCGGAGCTGGTTCATAAGGACCAGGTGGCTTTTGTCCATGGACGCGAAGCCAGGGACAACACCACTAAGACCTTACATGTCATCGCTTATGCCCAACGCAATCACCTACAGACCTGCCTTCTCTCCTGTGACGCGGAGAAGGCTTTTGACAGGGTCAGTTGGTCCTTCGTCCAAACCACCCTCTCTCGGATAGGATTAGGCCCAAATATGCTCTCACGCATCATGTCCCTTTACTCCAGACCCTCTGCTACAATCGTAGTGAACGGAACCCATTCAGAGAAGCTCACTATCGCCAATGGCACAGAGCGAATCCTAATATACATACAAACCCCTTCCTCCCAATGCAAACTTTCCCTATATGCGGATGATCTCCTCCTTTATGTGACCCAACTCCACATTAGCATTCCAGCCATACTTTCTAAGATCCATAGGTTCGGACATTTCAGCAACTACAAACTGAACATTTGCAAAACTGAAGCCCCGAACCTCTCCTTAACACAAACCACCCTCTCCTCCCTTAAGGCCAACTTCTCCTTTCAATGGCAATCAAAATCAATCTCATACCTAGGCACAGCCATCCCAGCACACATACCAGCTACATATGCCTTAAACTTTAGCCCGTTGCTCACAAAACTCAGACGCCTCACCGAAAGCAGATTGGACCTCCTAGTATCATGGTTTGGTCGCATGAATATACTAAAAATGGATATACTTCCCTAATTATTATATATATTTCAAGCCCTACTGACTTCCATACTCTTTTTTTTCTGCACCCTTCGTTCCATGGCCATTCGCTTTGTCTGGATTGAAACACAAGCTTTTATGCCCCCCCACAACCAATGGCGGGGTCAGCTTACCAGACTTTGAGCTCTACCATACATCCACAGTCGTCTCCCTACTTCTGGAGTGGTTCCCTCGCCATTGGATTAAAGCTTCCACCACGGTGGAACAAGACATGTCCCCAGTTAATCTTCAAGCACTATTATGGGGCTATGACGGTACTTACAAATCTCTCCCAACGTTATCCCCCCTCACCAGAGACGCTCTACTAATCTGGTACCGCAGAAGGGAGGGCTACTCACTATCCACTGAACCGAGTCCACTCACCCCCCTATTTGACAACCCGGCCCTACCAGGGGGATACTTACAACAGATCCACCTGGCCCATGGCAAAAAATTTGTCGCTAGCACCCATGGTACCTTTGTGACAAACCATACCACTACAGCCTCCAATATAACGTGGCTGACCCGCCTCCACGACTCACAACAAATCCACAGACCCCTGACTGGCTTTGAACAGCTATGCACATTCTCAGAAATACCTCGACACACTCTTTCAGTGATTTACAGACTGATCCTAGATCATACTCATGGCACTTTACCTAAGTACACTAAGGCCTGGTCAGAGGAGCCCGTGATGGACATATCAGAGGCAGACTGGGGTAAAGCTTTTCTCTTCACCCATAAGTCGTCTATCTCGAGCTACACCCAAGAAAAAAACTACAAAACGGTGTCCAGATGGTATCAAGTGCCAACGAACCTAAAGATCATGTTCCCTTCAGTTTCCGATGTCTGCTGGAGATGTAATTCATGAAGGGTACGTACTATCACATCTGGTGGGAATGTGATGAGATTCGCACATTTTGGGCGCAAATCTTTCAAATCTACTCTGAAATATATGACAAACCGCTCACACCCTCCCCGTACATTGCCCTCCTTTCCATACTTTCTGGCACAATAAAATCCCAAAAGCGCAACCTTTTACAAAAAATTCTCAATGCAGTTGGTAATTCCCAGACACTGGAAAACCACCTACCCCCCATCCCTTATAGAATGGGTGGGCGTGATAAACGATATTATGCTTATGGAGGAGATGCAAGCCAAAACCTTTGATACACACGAGAAATTCTCCATTGTCTAGATTACCAGGAGACATTACTCTACATCCGAGAAACCCCTCCCTCTCTTCTTCTGACTTCCCCCCTCTCTTTCGTCTTCCTCGCTCTCATCTGTACCTTTATTCAGCTGTATATAACCATACTGAGAAACCACCAGTATTCTAGCTTCCTAATGTGAGCACAGATATTATCCAATACTCTCAGGGAATTTAAAGTACATCAATACCATTGTACTGAAAATACCCAAACGATCAATTTAGACACATAGATTTCCTTGGCCTCGGGTCATAGTGTGTTCCCATAGGGGTGTCCAGACTGTCAGGAATTGCATTTGATCTAATGTTAGTACAAGGTCTAGAACTTTACAATAATGACTTATTCCCCATATATACAACATGGAATGCACTGTATTTTCTGTACAACACAAATTTATCAAACCAGAATGCCTTTTGAAGGGCATTTGGTCTTGTTCTTGTTTATTCTGTTTAAATTGTGTTGATAAAACAATAAAAGCTTATTGAATGTAAAAAGTTCAGTGGTATCAGAAAGCAAACAAAACAGAATATACAAACAAATTATCTTTATTGGCCTTCAAAATAATTGCCATTCTTCACAACACACTTTTGGCAACATTCATAAAGATTCTGGAAACTGTTAGCAAAGGCATTTTTAGGAATCGATCACAGAATCCCTATCACACATTCTTGAATTGCTGTCACATCCACAAAATGTGCGCCTTTCATGACATTCTTCAGGCAGGGAAACAGAAAGAAGTCCACAGGCACCAGATCAGGGGAGTACGGTAGATAATCAAGAACAGGTACGCCACGCTGAGCCAAGAATTGGCGCACATGGATTGCACAGTGTGTAGGCAAGTTATCGTGCAGCAACATCCACTGTCCAGTTCTGTACAACTGTAGCCATTGTTGTTGAAGAAGGTGATCAACATTGTCTTGACCTTGGTCTTTTGCAGGCGACTCTTTGCGGGGAAGACCACTCCATCGATTGCTGCTTGTATTCGGGATCGCACTGGTAACACTATCATCCTCAGTCATTTCCTTCCCATCAAAAAAAGCATTTTAGCTAGTCATAAACACATTTTCTGCTTGCGGCTTTTGTCCCGTACACTTGCACCAACATTTCATGCATCTCCATCGTCGTTTTCCCCACTTTGTAGCAGAACTTAACCCTACCTCTAACACTGACTATGTTTAATTGCCGTAGTGGGTTTACCCTGACTTTCATGTGTACCCCATGCTAGGTAGCGCTTTTCGACGTGTTTCTGGATAGCCATATGCTAACTCACACACCTGGCCCATGTTGCCGTTGAGATATTGGACCATTCACTAAACTTTTTAGACACACTTCGTATACTAGAGATGAGCTCATGGTTCAGTCCCAACATACGTGTAGACCAAACTTTGGCTGTTAAGGTGTTTGTCCAAATGTTGGACTTTTAGCCCATTTGGCAATAGTTGCTATGGAATTGGTGGGTGCCAGGAATCCCCAGCCATGTGTGTGAAGTGGCTAAGATAGTGTGACAACACTGATCAAATATGGCCACATGGCCACATTTGTTCAATGGAGTCACCTGGAAGACTCCACCTCTTTGTTTACTAGAAGCGTTGCCCCAGGAAATATAATTTGGTGTTAGTCAGTGATGGGATTTCACATGTATGTCAGTTGGTGGGATTTTTTCTTTTTGGTAGGCACTGTTCATTGAGATTAGCATAGATCTTCATCACTGGATGATGTGATTGATAATGGATGTAAAATGTGGGCCTTTTTTTTTTTTTTTTTTTAAATAAAGGGCTTGTCAAAAACTGTGTAAGTGTCTTTATTTACTGTTTAGGTACTATGTGCCCTTTACTTGACTGCATGGGGAGGGACAATATTTGTTTTCCCCCTTATTGTTAAAGTCTTCCAGATTCCAGTAAGCCCCTGCTCATAGACCCTCACAACCAGTGGGACAGGGTTGAAGGGAAAAGACCCTTTTTCCCATCAACATGTGGACAAGGTACTTTCCCAGGGAGTTCCCCCAGTGAGGGCATGTGGCCTGGTATAGTTTAGGGAGGGGAAGGCAAGCTCATCCTGCCAGGCTGCATGCTCAGATAAGCATCTGGTATGGAATTTGTGGGGCTACTTGCCCTTTTTGTTTGTTTCTTTATGCATTGGGTCCCCTTTGCATTTCTACCAGACCCTCATCATTAATAAGCGTCTGGTATGTATTTTTAAAGAGAATCATATACATTTTTTTGTGTGGCTCCCCCATTAATGTCTATGTATCTACGCTAGAACCTCATCTACGATATGGGTCTGCTATAGATAAAGGGAACCCCAGAAGTTACAACCAGAAGTAAAATGGCCAAAGCCATAACTTGATGGCAATTTTGAAGGCATTTTTTTCTTTGTAAATGTCAGCTTTGCTGTAGCAGGTCATGTATTTTGCACAGATAAACCACATAACAGGCAGGGTGAAGGAATCTCCAAGGCATGTGCATTTACTGCTGGCAGGCGGCTCCCCCAGGCAACGCAACACAGCCATACTTTGCTTAATGATTTTGGTTGTATACCTGCTATGGCCAATCACAGCACAGAGATCTGTGTGCTTGTAAACACCACACAAAGATTCTGGCTGGATTTAGCCCTGCTTTCAGTTACCATTTAAAATTAAAACTGAAAGCAAGGAGATACTGCAGCCAGCTCTATAAAAAAAATGTCTGACCGTGCAATTACCAGTTAGAGAAGCACAGTGAAAAATAGCAAAAAATGGCCTGATCATAAAGAGGGTAAAGCCTTCCGGAGTTCAAGCAATTAAAGGAATTGTTCAATGTTTTTTTTTTAATTGCTCCTTACCAATTGGAATTTCCCTATTTTATTTTTGCTTTGGTACCTGCCCCCCAGGCCGGTGTCCAGTCCGCCCCCCATGCCATTTGTTTGACAATCCTTTGCGTATTAGCCTATAACATGACTATTACTGTTTTTTAACTTGACATTAACATTGACTTCAATGGGGTTCAGATTCAGTATGAAGCCATGTTCCGTAAACCGTCTTAAACTGAACCCAGGTATGCTCATGTCAGCATGTTAGCTTCTCAAGCCCTTTGTCCACATTCACAAGCCTTTAGCTCCTCTCCTAGAACCTCATAACCAGCCAAAAATGTGAAAAAAACCAATCCAGGATCTCCTGGAACCTGAATCTTCATGCATCTAGAAAAGAGACCTGATATCCCTTTACAGAGCTCTCATGGTCAGTGAGCATAGGCATCAGCAAATAGATTTACCACATTTTAAGCATGGTACAAAAATGGGTAATTTTTCTACAGGTTTTGTTTAGTAGAAGTGTACTTTGCTGGTATGCCTAAATATGAGTTCAAACAGATGAATCACCTAAAAATAAGTTTAATAATATATCCATAATGTAAGTAAATATTGTTTTATTACATCTGCATTAGATTGTAAGCTCTTCTGAGCAGGGCCCTCTTAATCCTCTTGTATTTTATTGTGTTATAACTGTATTGTCTCCCTTTTTATATTGTAAAGCGCTGCGTAAACTGTTGGCGCTATATAAATCCTGTATAATAATAATAATAATAATAATAATCTGCAAAGATTTCTGCCTGGTGAATGTCATCAAGTGACTTTTGCACTGATGTCACTCCTGCTCTGTATCTATTATAAAGGATGTACAGTGCTTACACTTTTGCTCAAGTCAGGATAATGGATATTATACAATATAGAAACATTCAACTTAGTAAAAGTTCAGATCTTATTTCATTTGTATTAATAAAAAAATGATTCTTTTTTTTATCTTGTTATAAGATAATTACACACTACAAAGAGGAGTTTGGTCTACGAATTTATCAGTGAAACCAAAGGTCAAATGAGCACACCCAAGCTGACGACTAAAAAGGGCTGTGTTGACTTTACGTCATATGTATTTCATATCTATAAAGTTTAACTCACAATGAAGTTTAAAGTTCGTGCTGTAAATAACTTGAGTTAGAAACCAGGAAACAGAGTGTAGACAATTTCATGCTGGCTGACATGCACTATGGCACTGCACCATCGTCTCTCTTCATGGCAGAAGATATTACTTGCAATCCTGTGCTTTCCATTTCTGCCCATCTACCTGTGTGTGTATTGCATATGTGAGTACTTGTCTACATACTGGTTTGTTGTATGTTGTCTAATGCAACCTGTGTTACTTCCGTAGAACCTCTCTGTACAGGTCGTCTTCATTTAGGCTTGGTTCACACCTATGCGTTATTTAATGCTTTTTGCAGAAATGCACTACAGTCCATTAAACATGGTTTCCTTTGGGACAAATTCACATCTAAGCTTTTTTTTCAGCTGCCGCGTTTTTGGAAAGGGTCAGGGACTTTTTTTAAAGCAAAACGGTGAGTTTTTGGTTTAATAGACTTCAAAGGAGAAGCTGCAGAAAAGCATGAAATGCATTTTTGCTGCAATTTTGCTGCGATTTTGCCACAATTTTGTTGCAACTTGCATTCTTTGATCCATCCAACAACAAATTGGCCAAAAAAAGCACGAAAAAATGCAAAGCATCTAAAATTCATCAGAAACGCACATGAAAAAAACGCAAAATGCACCGCAAAAAGTACTGCAGAAACAGATCAAAAGCAAACTGCATAGGTGTGAACCAAGCCATTTTTTAAATGCACTCCAACTGCACTGACAGCCAAAAAAGTAGAGCATGCTGCATTTTTCTGCACTGCAAGTGCAGGGAACACACTTCAAATGAACTTCAAACGCACCGCACTGCGCCCCTTTAAGCCAAGAAAGCCAAGCCCAAAAGTGTAAAGGAAAATGCACTGTGAATGCAGCACATAACACATTCAAATGCATTTTAAACCTGCAGTCAAAAACACGCAGTTATGTGCAATTTATGGTGTGAATCCTATACTGTATATACTGGTATGGCAGCTATTTAGTTATATTGATCTGGTCATTGGCGGGCAAAGGGTTTTATTTAGATAATGGAAGCAGGAGAAACAAAAAGTAAAACCAAATACTGGAATATACATAAGAGAGATTATTTAATTGAATTATTTTATTACAGGTATTTTAATAGCGCAGACAATATATGCAGTACTTTAATGCTGTATTAAATTGTACATTTACATCAGTACCCACCCTTAAGAAGCTTACCATCTAATATGTGTATGTATGCGTTTGATTTTGAAACCTTATGCCCCGTACACACAATCGGAAATTCCACCAGCAAAAGTCTGATGTGAGCTTTTGGTTGGAAATTCCGACCGTGTGTATGCTCTATCGGACTTTTGCTGGAGGAATTCCCTCCAGCAAAAGATTGAGAGCAGGTTCTCAATTTTTCGGTCGGAAAAAGTTCCGATCGGAAATTCCGATCGTCTGTACCAATTCCGACGCGCAAAATTCCTGCGCATGCTCAGAAACAATTTGACGCATGCTCTGAAGCATTGAACTTCATTTTCTGGGCTCGTCGTAGTGTTGTACGTCACCGCGTTCTTGACGGTCGAAAGTTCCGAGAACTTTTGTTTTCTTTAACCACTTCAGCCCCGGACCAATTGTCAGCTTAAGGACCAGAGGTCTTTTTTCAATTTCGCACTGCACTACTTTAACTGGTAATTGTGCGGTCATGCAATTTTGTAACGAAACGAAATTTGCGTCCTTTTCTTCCCACAAATAGAGCTTTCTTTTGATGGTATTTGATTGCCTCTGTGATTTTTATTTTTTGCGATATAAACGGAAAAAAAAAAAAAGAGCGAAAATTTTGAAAAAAAAAGAGATTTTCTACTTTTTGTTATAAGAAAAATCTAATAAACTCAATTTTAGTCAAACATTTGGGCCAAAATGTATTCAGCCACATGTCTTTAGTAAAAAAAATGCCAATAAGCGTATATTGATTGGTTTGCGCAAAAGTTATAGCGTCTACAAACTAGAGTACATTTTCTGGAATTTACACCGCTTTTAATTTATGACTGCCTATTTCATTTCTTGAGGTGCTAAAATGGCAGAGAAGTACAAAACCCCCCCAAATGACCCCATTTTGGAAAGTAGACACCCCAAGCTATTTGCTGAGAGGCATGTTGAGCCCATTGAATATTTTTTTTTTTAGTCCCAAGTGATTGAATAAAGACAAAAATAAAAAATAATTTTTTTTTTTTCTTCAAAAAGTTGTCACTAAATGATATATTGCTCACACATGCCATAGTTATATGTGGAATTGCACCCCAAAATACATTTTGCTGCTTCTCCTGAGTATGGGGATACCACATGTGTGGGACTTTTTGGGAGCCTAGCCGCGTACGGGGCCCCGAAACCCAAGCACCGCCTTCAGGATTTCTAAGGGTGCAAATTTTTGATTTCACTCCTCACTACCTATCACAGTTTCGAAGGCCATAAAATGCCAAAATAGCACAAAACCCCCCCAAATGACCCCATTTTGGAAAGTAGACACCCCAAGCTAGTTGTTGAGAGGCATGGTGAGTATTTTACAGCTCTCATTTGTTTTTGAAAATGAAGAAAGTAAAGAAAAAAAAATTTTTTTTTTTTTTTTTTCAATTTTCAAAACTTTGTGACAAAAAGCGACATCTGCAAAATACTCACAATACCTCTCAGCAAATAGCTTGGGGTGTCTACTTTCCAAAATGGGGTCATTTTGGGGGGTTTTATGCCATCTGGGCATTCCATGGCCTCCGAAACTGTGATTGGCAGTGAGAAGTGAAATAAAAAAATTACTCCCTTAGAAAGCCTGAAGGCGGTGCTTGGTTTTTGGGGTTCCGTACGCAGCTAGGCTCCCAAAAAGTCCCACACATGTGGTATCCCCGTACTCAGGAGAAGCAACAGAATGTATTTTGGGGTGTATTTCCACATATGCCCATGACATGTTTGAGCAATATATCATTTAGTGACAACTTTTTGTAAAAAAAATATATATATTTTTTTTTTTTTTTCATTATTCAATCTCTTGGGACAAAAAAAAAAAAAATATTTAATGGGCTCAACATTGCTCTCAGCAAATAGCTTGGGGTGTCTACTTTCCAAAATGGGGTCATTTGGGGGGGGTTTGAACTGTCCTGGCATTTTATGCACAACATTTAGAAGCCTATGTCACACGTCACCCACTCTTCTAACCACTTGAAGACAAAGCCCTTTCTGACACTTTTTGTTTACATGAAAACATATTTTTTTTTTTGCAAGAAAATTACGTTGAACCCCCAAACACTATATATATTGTTAAAGCAAAGGCCCTACAGATTAAAATGGTGGGTGTTGCATTTTTTTTTTTCCACACAGTATTTGCGCAGCGATTTTTCAAACGCATTTTTTGTGGAAAAAATACACTTTTTTTTATTTTAATGCACTAAAACACACTATATTGCTCAAATTTTTGATGAAATAAAAAATATGATCTTAGGCCGAGTACATGGATACCAAACACGACATGCTTTAAAATTGCGCACAAACACGCAGTGGCGACAAACTACATACATTTTTAAAAGCCTTTAAAAGCCTTTACATGATACCACATTAGATTCACGGAGGAGGTCTACTGCTAAAATTACTGCCCTCGATCTGACCTTCGCGGTGATACCTCACATGCATGCTGCAATTGCTGTTTACATATGACGCCAGACCAACGCTTGTGTACGCCTTTGCGCAAGAGAAGGGGGGGCAGGGGTTCTTTTTTTTTTTTTTTTTAGTTTTTTTTTTATTTATTTAGCTTTTTTATTCTATTTTTAAACTGTTCCATCCATTTTTTTTCTTTGTTATGATTTTTATTGTTATCTCAGGGAATGTAAATATCCCCTATGATAGCAATAGGCAGTGACAGGTACTCTTTTTTTGAAAAAATTGGGGTCTATTAGACCCTAGATCTTTCCTCTGCCCTCAAAGCATCTGACCACACCAAGATTGGTGTGATAAAATGCTTTCCCAATTTCCCAATGGCGCGGTTTATATCCGGGAGGGGGGACATTCCCTCCCACTGCTTGTAAAAGCAGTCTAGAGGCTAATTACCCGCTAGAATTGCTTTTACATGAAAGCCGATCACTGGCTGAAAAGAATGATACCAAGATGATACCTAAACCTGCAGGCATCATTCTGGTATAACCATTCAAAGTCCAGCAACATACTGGACATATATTGTAATCTTTTTTTTTTTCATGCAGCCTCTTGGCTGAACGAAAAAAAGAGATTGATTGGTGGGTATGCCCACCATTAGAATACCTCCCTTCATCCACCCACTTCTAATGATGGGCATACATGCACCATTTATATATGCCGATGCATGGGGGCATCCTCCCGCAAAAGTTATGCCGTGTACACACGGTCGGAATTTCGACCGTATGTACGTGGCATTAGGAGCCAATCGCTCCTCCGCCCCCCCTGCTGCCCCCATGCTTCGGCACATATGCTCTTTTTTTTAACTGTGGTGGTGAAATCACCTCCTACAGCGTTGGAGTCGCGGCTTTATGTATCGTGGGAGCAAACGCTGTTGCTGTCAAGATAAATAAATCCGCGCTGCAACTGAATGGCGCACCTGAAAACAAAAAAATGCTTAACACTAAAACACAGTAAACAAAATTACATACCTGAAAAGCAAGCATGATAAAACATGATAAAACATAATAAAACATTGCAGAATAGAATGGAGTAAAAAAAGAGCAACAATAGAGAGAGAGAGAGAGAACAATAAAACGACAACTATTTTTGTTTTTTTTATTTTTTTGAGATTCACAGGTAAAAAAGCTCCTGACTGTTAGCGACTGAATCAAAACGCTACCACAAAAAAAATGTTAGCGATCGCAGGGATCAGGCCTGACTCTGCGAATGCTGCAGTTATGTGTGCTTAGTGTTTTGTAAGTGACAGTGATCGATCGATACTGCACTTGGGTGGGCTGGGCTGGGCTGGGCGGAGGGGGAAAACGCAGGTGCTAGCAGGTATCTGGGCTGATCCCGCTAACAATGCGTTTTTTTGGAACCCTAAACTGCTGGGACGCTAGTATAGATCTGATCAGATCAGATATTGATCTGTTCAGATACTATACCACTAAGGGAGGTGTATGCTTTGCGCGTGGGTGTTTGCGGTACTGGCACTAACCTGGGGCGACGCAGACCTTATTTGACCCTAAAACCTAATTGATATCACCCGCCGGGCGATCAGGGGGTTAAACCGTTATTGGGTAATAAATGGCGGGTGCCCTGACAGTATAAAAAACAAGCTAACTAACCAGCGTCACCCGTAACAGTAATACAAAAAAAAAACTGGTTACCTAGCGACACTAATGCAGCGATCAGAAAAACGATCGCTTAGTGACACTGGCAAAAGGGGGTGAAAGGGTTAACTAGGGGCAATCAGGGGGTTAAACCTTTATTAGGTAATATATGGGGGTACCTGACGCTATATAAAAAACCTGACGGGGAACCTAAATAACGAAATAACTAACTGGCTAACCAGCGTCACCAGTGACATTTTATACGGTGATCACTGGTGAAAGGGTTAACTCTAGGGGCAATCAGGGGGTTAAAACCTTTATTTAGGTTGTAATATGGGGGTACCTGACCTATAAACCTATTTATGAACCTATATAAACATGGCGGTTAACCTAAAAAAAAACTGGTTACCTAGCGACACTAATGCAGCGATCAGAAAAACGATCGCTTAGTGACACTGGCAAAAGGGGGTGAAAGGGTTAACTAGGGGCAATCAGGGGGTTAAACCTTTATTAGGTAATATATGGGGGTACCTGACGCTATATAAAAACCTGACGGGGAACCTAAATAACGAAATAACTAACTGGCTAACCAGCGTCACCAGTGACAGTTATACGGTGATTACTGGTGAAAGGGTTAACTCTAGGGGCAATCAGGGGGTTAAAACCTTTATTTAGGTTGTAATATGGGGGTACCTGACCTATAAAACTATTTATGAACCTATATAAAACATGGCGGTTAAAATAAAAAAAAAATGGTTACCTAGCGACACAATGCAGCGATCAGAAAAACGATCGCTTAGTGACACTGGCAAAAGGGGGTGAAGGGGTTAACTAGGGGCAATCAGGGGGTTAAACCTTTATTTAGGGGGGGGTAGGGGGCTACCTAGGACCTAAAACTAACTGCCCTGACAGTTATTACAGTCACACTGACACTAAATGCAGTGATCAGTAAAAAAATGATCACTGCAATTAGTGACACTGTGACTGGGGGGGGAGGGGGTGATCTGGGGGGTGATCTGGGGGTGACAGGGGGGTGGATTGTGTGCCTATGTGTACTGGTGTCAGTGTACTGTTTGTGCACTAACCTTTACATCTTCTCTGCTCGGCGTTCCGGTCACATAGACCGGCGCACCGAGCGTGACATCACTTCCGCCTTCCTGTCTATACAATAGACAGGAAGGGGAAGCTTTTCATTCGCCAGGAGCGATCGCGAGGGGGTGGCCAGAAACCACTGGCCGTCCCCTCGTCCCGGATCGCTCCTGAAGCGATGCCGACCGTCCCCGCCGGCGGAGGGGGGTCCGATCGGACCCCCCAACCGCCTGAAGAATGGCACGTACAGGTACGTGGTTCTGCCTGTACGTGCCATTCTGCCGACGTATATCTACATGGGGCGGTCGGCAAGTGGTTAAGCCAAACCCGAACACTTTTTTGGCACAGGGCAATTTTTTTTGCAGTAAACACTATAGTAGTATAAAAGACCTGGGACACATTTGGGTGCCCCAAGGAGAGTAGTAATGTAGCGCACAGAGCGCGCCAGTGGGTGTGGCCAAATTGCCCCTGCTGTCATCATCACCCCACCCTTCAGTGATGCCAAACCTGCCCCCAAACAGCGGCAACAGATTTGTGTATGATTATCGGTTACTTGGGGAGCCACAGCCTGGTCTGAATAATGTGTCCAGGTTTCAGGTGGACTGAAACCCTGAAACATGATTCAAAACCCAAACTGTCCGGGTGAATCCTGGACAGGTGGCAACCCTATCTCCATCAAGCCAAAGATCAATGTTAACAGTGCACTTTAAATATGCAATCCATATTACCAGTCAGCATTGTCTTTGATTATTGTGACTGCTCGTGGATGACTAATAGTGAAATCTTATTTTTTTTCATGGATTAGGATTACTGCCCTTTGCAATTACCTTTTTGTTAGCCATTATGTTATCTACAAATTCTATGCATTGAGAAAAGTACATCAACAGTGAAATTACAGTTTTATTCTCCCAAGATGAGAAATTGAATTTGGTATTCCCCATTAAATGTACGCTGTGCACAGAAATACAACATATTCTGCAACCAGTGTCAATAAAACATATTATGGAAAAACCCAGTAAAATACAATTGCCATAGTATGTGGCACCTATTTTAAATTATTATTACAACACTTATCTAAACCACTTCAGCACCCGCATCTGTATACCCCTCATAGACCATTGCAGTTTCATCAATTAAAATGATAGGCTCATTGCTTAGCCAGTAACGGCCCACCCATAATGCGCCCGGACCCTAACGCATGGATTCCAAGTTTTGTTTTTTCTCAGAAGCACATGATTAAAGGCAGAGGCTCTAATTGGCTTAAAAAAAGGGTGGGTTGGGGGTGCAAAGGAGGCGGAGACGCAGGAGAAGCTACCGTGAAGCTGAGGAGCACCAGCCTCCACTGGATTAGGCAGAAACGTTGTGAAAAATTCTGATGCCGAAGTAATACGTACATATAGAAGGCAAATGAGGCAATCAAAAGATGCAATCAAAAGATGAAAAAAAAAAAAAAAAAGCCAAAGGTAAAAGGAGAGGATGGCATTAATTAGAGATAGGATTACCTAAGGGTGCATAAAATGTTAAACAAAAATCCGGGTTTTTAAAATATAAATATTGTTTTTCACTTATGAGGTTACTAGAGCTAACGCGTAGATCAAAGAATTGATTAAACTACATTGGAACAATGATATTGTTACAATGTACAATATTTATCAATAAAATCTGCAACAGTTGTTACAGCCTATTCTCCTGCAACACAGAGGGTTTATAGGATTTTATAAGGAAATACTGCACAGTTATTACCCTTGGAAAAAATGAGTTGGCTTTCTTCAATGAGCATACAAGCTGTAACAATCTTCTATGGCGACATTCTTATTGACTTATACTTTGACAGGCACTATTGTTACAGATTGTACATTCCTTAACACCAAATCACTGTAAATCTCCATCTGTCACATCAGAGTATGTTGTACTGTGCAGCTATATTTGCACTTATAAAGTAACTAAATATAGATTGGGAGTAATTTATAACTAGTGATAAGCTTCATTGGCCATATGTTGGCTGTGATCACCCAACCAGAACTGCATCCCTACCCTGAGACTTTTATTTTTCTGCTTTGTAAATAAATTAGGATGGTTGACTGTACAAATGTTTTTTAAAAAGTAGACAAGATATGTTGAAATTAACCAGGATTTTACATTCTACCTGAAAAAAAAAGCTTTAAAAAAAGCTTTAAAAAAATCTTGAAATTCTGACTCCAGACAAGACAAAATGCATCAGTACATTTAGGCTATTTTTGTTGGCATTTCAATGTGAATCCCTCAATGGAAGTTTAATGCCCCATACACACGGTCGGAAGTTCCGACCACAAAATCCGGCGGATTTTGTCCGACACTGGTGTTGCATACACACGGTCGGACAAAGTTGTCGGAAAATCCGATCATTCTGAACGTGGTGACGTTCGTTGCGTATGACGGAACTACGTAGAGGCTAGTAGCCAATAGCTTTGGTCTTGTAATTTGATCTGAGCATGCGTGGCATTTTGTCTGTCGGAATTCACTACACACGATCGGAAAAAGTCCAATCGGACTTTGTTGTTGGAAAATTTGAGAGCAGGATCTCAAATTTTTTCAGACGGAAATTCCGACTGAAAAAGTCCGATGGCGCCCACACACGGTCGGATTTTCCGACAACATGGTCCGACCGTGTGTACGGGGCATAACACTCCAGCAACTCTGCTGTTATGCTACTGTACTGTTTATCGTTAATGAATTGAGGTGAGTCTACTTTTGTTTTAAATCAAATAGTATGCAATAGCAAGTATAGTCTGGCACAGTGTTGCATGTAGTCCTTTGTAGCTATACTGCAATGGGGCAAATTCTGATGATCCCACAACATAAGTGAGCAGCTACACTATTCTATTTCATTTTTTTTTTTCACAATCAAAATTTATTGAAAGTATTCTAATGCTTCATTAGAAACTGAATTTTCTCAGTCTTATGAAAACTGCTTGTTAGGTACCTGGGTGGAGAGCCTGACTTTGCTGGGAGGAGGCCTCTCTTACGGCTCTGGTTCAGGGGCCACTGGAATGGGAACAGTGGACCCGAGAGCGCAGCGGGGTAGGAGTGCCTGGGCTGGATGCAGTAGCAGGTGCTGAGGGTAGGCAGAAGTCCTCTGGCAGCAGGAACAGCAGAACTTGGTAGGTAGGTACCCAGCACCCGGATGCGGGATGATCCCCAGGTGGCAGCAGCAGCTCTGGAAGCACACAGCATGTGTGGAATCAGGCAGAGAGTAGTCAGGCAGGCTGGGTCTGGTACACGGGCAGGCAGGTAAGAGGGAGCAGGCAGAAGCAGGGTCAACAAGCCAGGATCAGCGTTCAGAGGTCAGCAAGAGCAGAGTCAGACGAGCCGGGATCAGGATTGGGGAAGGCAGCAGAGTCAGGAAGCCGGGTCAGTAGATCAGGGATACACAGATTTGCAGAACAGGTTACAGTCAGGGTACAGCTGCAGACGGACAGCACCGCTCAGGTGCAACTGCCATTTCTTAAAAGAGCCCACTGGCGCCAAACAGCGCCAGCGCGCTCACGTGTGCGCCCGCGATGCGCGCGCCCGCGCCCGCCGCGCGCGCGCGCGCACCTGTGCCTCCTGCCGGCGCGCACACCTGTGCTGATGCCTGAGTCTCCCCGCGGCGCCCGTGCGCATGCGCACATGCCGATTGGCCCGCGCCGTGCGGGTAAAGCCCTGACATTGCCCCCCCACAAGGGGCAACCTCCGGGTGCCCAACTGATCATCTTTCTCAGGGTGAGAAGTGAAGAAGGCCCGGATCAGCCTTTGGGCATGTAAATTGCCTTCAGGTTCCCAGGAGTTACTCTCCGGGCCATAACCCTTCCACTTGATAAGGAATTGTCTCTGCCCTTGTCGCCTTCTGCAGTCTAACACGGCTTCAACCTCGTATTCCTCGTTCCCATCTATGAGAACAGGCGCCGGGGGTCCGGTCTCTCTATCAGGGAAGGGGTTGGGTACCAAAGGTTTTAACAATGAAACGTGGAAAACAGGGTGCACCTTCATGGAGTCAGGCAGGGACAGTTCGTAAGACACTTCATTAATTTTCCTTTTAACAGGGAAGGGACCCAAGAACCTGGGTGCCAACTTCTTAGAGGGACAGGCCAACTTTAAATTAGAAGATGAAAGCCATACCTGATCCCCGATTTGCAAGTTTAGTTCTCCCCTCCTCTTAAGGTCAAAGAATTTCTTACTGTCCACCTGGGCTCTTGTTATGGCTTCCTGGAGGATCTGACTGTTGCGGCTGAGAAAAGTCACCGTATCCTGGACTGCTGGGACGGAGGATTCTGCAAGAAAGTCTGGGAGAAATGTTAGGTGAAAACCATAGTTAGCAAAAAACGGGGACTGTCCTGTGGTGGAGTGGCTGGCATTGTTGTAAGCAAATTCCGCTAAGGGCAGCAGAGACACCCAGTTGTCTTGCACGAAAGAGGTAAAACACCTGATGTACTGTTCGAGGGTTTGATTCGTGCGCTCCGTCTGCCCATTAGTCTGGGGGTGGTAGGCTGAGGATAGGGCCAGTTCAATCTTCAGACTCTCGCATAGGGCCCTCCAGAATCGGGAGGTGAATTGGACTCCCCTATCCGAAACTATGTTGGCGGGTATCCCATGTAACCTGACAATTTCTCTAATGAACACACGGGCTGTCTCTGCTGCGGATGGGGTTCCCTTGAGGGGCAGAAAGTGGGCCATCTTCGAAAGCCGATCCACGACTACAAAGATGGCCGTGTGGCCTTCAGAGGGAGGAAGCTCCACTATGAAATCCATAGTAATCATACGCCAGGGCCGGTCAGGCGCAGGGAGGGGTTTTAATAGACCCCAGGCCCGGCCCCTAGTGGTCTTGCTTCTGGAGCATACGGAACAGGAATTAACGTATCTGGTGCAGAACTCTTTCAGTCCAGGCCACCAGAAGGTGCGCCGCACCAGTTCCAAAGTCTTGCGGGCCCCAAAGTGTCCTGCTAGTGGGTGGTCGTGCAGAAGGGCTAGTACTCTGACCCGGATGGGCTCGGGGACAAATACCTGGCTACCCTTCCATAGGAGCCCCTCTCTGGGGGTTAAGGAAATCCCTGGAGGAAGGAGCGGGTTCACAGATGCCTCTCTGATCCGGGACAGTAGATCCGAGTGTAACAGAAGAAAACTGCCTGCAGGTAGGATAGTGTCCGGAGGTGTGCAGTCCTTAGCAGAGTCATACATGCGGGAAAGCGCATCAGGTTTCACATTCTTGGATCCCGGGCGATACGTGATATGGAAATTGAAGCGTGAGAAAAACAGGGCCCAGCGGGCTTGACGGGGTTTCAATCGTTTTGCTGTTCTCAGATATTCAAGGTTTTTGTGATCTGTGTAAATCAGCACGGGGTGGACTGCACCCTCTAGCAAGTATCTCCACTCTTCCAAAGCTGATTTGATGGCTAACAGTTCTCGGTCACCGACATCATAGTTTCTCTCCGCAGGGGAGAGTTTTCGGGAGAAGAAGCCCACCGGGTGCAGTAAGTCGTTGTTGCCCTGACGCTGGGACACCACAGCTCCCACCGCTACCTCCGAGGCATCTACCTCTAAGAGGTACGGCAGGGATGGGTCAGGGTGACTAAGGATGGGTGCGGAGGTGAAACGCGCCTTGAGCTTAGAGAATGCTTCCTGAGCCTCCGGGCCCCAGTGGAACCGCACGTTCTGCCTAGTTAGCTGGGTGATTGGTGCGATAATAGCAGAAAACCCCCTGATGAATTTCCTATAAAAGTTTGCAAACCCCACAAAACGCTGCACACCCCTTTTGTCGGAGGGTGCCGGCCAGTCCAGAACGGCCGTAACCTTCTGTGGGTCCATCTTAATGCCTGCTGGAGAGATTTCCAGACCTAAGAATTGGATGTTCCGCTGCTCAAAAATGCATTTTTCTGCTTTAGCATAGAGTCCGTGTTGGCGGAGGCGGAGAAGAACTCGGCCCACATGCCCCCGGTGCTGCTCCAGCGATCTGGAAAAGATCAAGATGTCATCTAGATAGACGATGACAAAGATGTCCAAAAAGTCCCTGAAGACCTCATTTATGAGATGCTGGAATGTGGCTGGGGCGTTACAGAGGCCAAAGGGCATGACCATGTACTCATAATGCCCGAAGCGAGTACGAAAAGCCGTCTTCCACTCGTCCCCTGATCGGATGCGAACTAAATTGTAGGCCCCTCTTAAGTCCAATTTAGAGAAAATAGTAGCGGTTCTCAACTTCTGGAACAGTTCTGGTATCAGGGGAAGGGGGTAACGGTTTTTAACCGTGATTTTGTTTAATTCCCGGTAGTCCACGCAGGGCCGGAGAGATTGATCCTTTTTGGTTACGAAAAAGATGCCGGCGCCTGCGGGTGAGGTAGAGTGTCGTATGAACCCCTTCTTCAAGTTCTCTGAAATGTAAACCTTCAGGGCCTCCTGCTCTTTCTCGGAAAGGGGGAAAATACGCCCAAAAGGAATCTCGGCCCCTGGCAACAGTTCAATGGGGCAGTCGTAGGGCCGGTGTGGAGGCAGTGAGTCGGCCCCCCGTTTACTGAAGACGTCCAGAAACTCGTGATAAGGTTCTGGCACCATTTGGTCAAGGTTTAGATCAGAGTCCAGGCAAAAAAGCGTGGAGGGGGGTGCCGAGGTCTCCCGAAGGCAATGTTCCAGGCAATAAGAGGATTGAAACTTTACCTCCCCTGTGGACCAGTTGATGGTGGGATCGTGGGCCTGCAGCCAGGGAATGCCCAGGATCACGGGAAACAGGGGAGATGAGATCACATCCAGGGTTAACAGTTCTTTATGATGAGGCGAGGCGGTGGTGAGCAGGGGAAGGGTTTCCTGAGTAACTTGGCCAGACCTGATACGAGAGCCGTCAGCGAGAAACACAGATAGCCCGTGGGCCTTCTTCCGGAGGGGGATGTGGTGCAGGCTGGCAAAGGTGGCGTCAATGAAGCAGGTACAGGCTCCTGAATCAAGGATAGCGCTGGTGTGAACCGTCCTTCCCAGGAACTGAAACGACAGAGAGAGAGCGATGTGGGTGGCATGGACCGGCAAGGGTACAGGACTGGTTGAGACAGAGGAGAGGCACTTACGTGTCTTCACCGGGCATCTGCTCACGAAGTGCCCAGAGCCACCGCAGTACAGGCATAAGTTCAACTGCCGGCGTCGGGCACGCTCCTCCGGGGACAGGGTAGGTCGCATAAGGCCCAGTTGCATGGGTTCACCAGCATCGGGAGTGGGATGACTAGGGCCTACCGGATGGTTAGGTAGGTAGCGGGTAGCAGGTAGTGGAGCTCTTGCAGTCATCCAAGCTGGCCGATAAACTTGAGCAGACCTCTCCATTCGGCGTTCCCGGAGCCGACGGTCGATCTGGATGCTCAGGGTAATTAAGTCCTCCAGGGTATCCGGGGTACCCACCCGAGCGAGCTCGTCCTTTAGTCCATCGGAGAGGCCCATGCGGAATTGGTGCCTGAGTGCAGCATCATTCCACTGGGTATCTGCGCTCCAGCGTCTGAAGTCCGATACATAGTCCTCGGCCGACCTGCGGCCCTGCTGGAGCGCATACAAGGCAGATTCAGCTGTAGTGGTCAACTGGGGGTCCTCGTACAGTTGTGCCATGGCTTCGAAAAAGGACGAGAGGGACTGGACCAGTATGCTCCCCCCCTCCAGCAGTCGGTGTGCCCAGATCTGGGGTTCACCCTGAAGCAATGAGACCACGAACCCCACCTTGGTAGCTTCAAGGGAAAAAGTTCTCGGTTGTAGGGCAAAGTAAAGTTGGCAGGCATTGCGGAAGACCCGGAACTTGGAACGGTCCCCTGCGAATTTATCTGGGATGGGCACCCTTGGTTCAGGCGGTAACATTACCACTGCTGGGGGAGTGGCAGGCTGTGCAGGAGGCTGAGGTGGTGCAGGAGCCGCAGCGTTGGCAGCGCTAGTGCCGGTAAGTTGCTGTACTTGTCCTTCCAGTCTTGTGTACCCATCTTGGAGGGATTGCACCGCCTGGGTGAGGGCTGCGAGGTGTGAGCAAATGTCCTTCAAAGGAGAGGCTTCTCCCGCAGGCTCAGTCATGGCTGTCCGTACTGTTAGGTACCTGGGTGGAGAGCCTGACTTTGCTGGGAGGAGGCCTCTCTTACGGCTCTGGTTCAGGGGCCACTGGAATGGGAACAGTGGACCCGAGAGCGCAGCGGGGTAGGAGTGCCTGGGCTGGATGCAGTAGCAGGTGCTGAGGGTAGGCAGAAGTCCTCTGGCAGCAGGAACAGCAGAACTTGGTAGGTAGGTACCCAGCACCCGGATGCGGGATGATCCCCAGGTGGCAGCAGCAGCTCTGGAAGCACACAGCATGTGTGGAATCAGGCAGAGAGTAGTCAGGCAGGCTGGGTCTGGTACACGGGCAGGCAGGTAAGAGGGAGCAGGCAGAAGCAGGGTCAACAAGCCAGGATCAGCGTTCAGAGGTCAGCAAGAGCAGAGTCAGACGAGCCGGGATCAGGATTGGGGAAGGCAGCAGAGTCAGGAAGCCGGGTCAGTAGATCAGGGATACACAGATTTGCAGAACAGGTTACAGTCAGGGTACAGCTGCAGACGGACAGCACCGCTCAGGTGCAACTGCCATTTCTTAAAAGAGCCCACTGGCGCCAAACAGCGCCAGCGCGCTCACGTGTGCGCCCGCGATGCGCGCGCCCGCGCCCGCCGCGCGCGCGCGCGCGCACCTGTGCCTCCTGCCGGCGCGCACACCTGTGCTGATGCCTGAGTCTCCCCGCGGCGCCCGTGCGCATGCGCACATGCCGATTGGCCCGCGCCGTGCGGGTAAAGCCCTGACTATATATATATATATATATATATATATATATATAGCATTATAAATATATTTTTTTTATTTTCTTTCTTTCAAATGATCACATACCCTCTGTTCTGAGCTGCATAAGAATCTTAGAGCGCTGGGGGAGGAGAAACACTAGCACACTGATCTTCCCAGTAAATGGCTGTACATGGGGTTGTGTCAGCAGAAGTCTGATCAATGGAGGAGAATAGGCTCAGTTCACAGCACAGCTAGAAAACCGACCACGCTGTGCTCTCCATATTTTTCTCCATATTTAAAGCAGGACTTCCCCCGCAGTCTTCTGTGACACACAATACAGGACCTAGAAAGCTGCAGGACCATTCAGATAGCACAGCTCGGCAAGCAGCCACAGCCGGCCAACTGCCCACAGTTAGAATGCTGGTGCAGGGGACCAAAGGCCGGTGAAGAAACCGGCCAGGTGAGGATAGATTTGGTAGCTGTCCGGTGAAGAAACCCGGCCAGGTGAGGATAGATTTGGTAGCTGTCCAGTGAAGAAACCCGGCCAGGTGAGAATAGTTTTTGTAGCTGTCTGGTGAAGAAAACGGCTGGGTGAGAACAGTTTTTTTTAGCTGTTTACTTTTAATTTTTCAAAAGGGAGGAGCAGCATTATCTGATCTCTAAGGAATTTACTGCACAGTTGATACTAAAAGATAGGATATATGTCAAGGACATATGTAATAACATGGTGCTACAAGCAATAGTGGGTAGTGTTCCCTGACATCCAGTCTGAAATTAAATACGATCCCTGGAGTTCATATGTAAGGATGCTATTAGGAGAGCATAAAATAGGTACTATTTCTGTTGCCCATTGCAGCAAAATTATCATCCTCTGTGGCCATTTTGTAGTGCTGGTTGGATTTTGGTACAGTACAATGTTCAATTGGACAAAGCTGCCAGTTTTTGTTCCAGTTTTTATTCCACATACTGTATATTAAAATATATGAAAACTCCAGTCATATAGATGGGTCAATTGAGCTGTGGACAAGTTTGGGATGGGTTGCCACTTGATTTTGTGTCCAAGTAAAAATGAGCAGATCATTGGTGAGTGACAGAACACTGACTATGAATGACAGCACAGACAAGTATAAGGAACTGGTTCAGAGGGATTTACCTAGGCAAGACTATGAGGTGAGGAAGAAATAGTTGAAAATGTCTACTACTAAGATAATATACATCGAAGATCTTTTTTCTTTTAGCTTTAGCTTTTAGGGAACAGTCCCTAATGCATTCTATTCTATGTTCTTAGTAATGAAAGCCTTATGCCGCGTACACACAATTGGAATTTCGGCCGATGAGAGCTTTTCATCGGAAAATGCGACCATGTGTAGGCTCTATCAGAATTTTGCTGGCCAAATTCCCAACAGCAAAAAATTGAGAGCATGTTCTCAAGGTTTCTATCGGAAATTCCGATCATCTGTAGCAACTTCGACGTGCAAAATTCCTACGCATGCTCGGCAACTTTTCGACACATGCTCGAAAGCATTGAACTTCATTATTTCTTGGCTCATCGTAGTGTGGTACGTCACCACGTTCTTGAAGGTCGGAATTTGGTGTGACCGTGTGTAGGCAAGACAGTTTGAGCGGAATTCCATCGGAATTCCGTCGGGAAAACCATCAGAGCTTTTTCCAACGAGAATTCCGATCGTGTGTACGCGGCATTACATTTAAGGAATTAAAAGACACATGTGTAACAAAACACTCACCGCGTGAAAACAAAAACAAAAAAGGTAAGGTAGAAAGATTTAATAAAAACACTGGGGTTGGTTTACTAAAACTGGAGAGTGCAAAATCGGTGCAGCTCTGCTTATAGAAACCAATAAGCTTCCAAGATTTTTGGCAAAGCTTAAAGGGGTTGTAAACCCTATTTTTTTTTTTAAATAACAAACATATCACACTTACCCCCACTGTGCAGTTTGTTTTGCACAGTGTGACCCTGATCATCGTCTTCTGGGGTCCCCCAACAGCGCTCGTGGCTCCTCCTCGCATCAGCAAACCCCCTAGGGTCTCCATGGGGGTATCTTTGCGGGCGCGCTCCCGAATCCAGCATTTGCGTCCATAGACACAGAATGCCGGACCCCCTGGGCGCCCGCGTCATTGGATTTGATTGACAGCAGCGGGAGCCAATGGCTGCGCTGCTATCAATCTATCCAATCAAGAGCCGAGAACCCTGGGCAGAGAAGTAGAGCACGTTTCCTCTGAGGGAACGAACGGGCTCAGGTGAGTAAAACGGGGGGGGGGGGGGGGGGGGGTCAGTGACAGAAGTTTTGCCATCTTAATGCATAGGAGGCATTAGGGTGAAAAACACATGAGGGTTTACAACCCCTTTAAGTGAACAAGCTTAAGTTAGAAGCTAATTGGCTACCAGGCAGAGCTGCACCAGATTTGCACTCTCCAGCTTTAGTAAATCAACTCCAGTGTTTCAACCATGGGCGTCAGCAGAACTTTTTTTAGGGTTGGGGGGGCATCATTTTAAGGTCTTAGTCATTATAACATAAAGCGTGATAGCCCTCCTCCTTCCACTGCCGCATTTGGCACTTTTTTTTTTGGGGGGGGGGGGGAGTGTACCTGGTTTTGCTATGGCAATCTGATCCACATGCAAAACCATGCAAAATATGCTGTGACCACTGTGACCACAGCAAGTGAAGGTATAAAAAAAAAAACATACATTTAGGCAATCGATCAATTACAAAAAATAAAAAATAATACACCTGCATGGTGCAGCATTGGCTTAAAGCGGTTGTGTACCCGTTTTAACTTTTTTTTTTTTTTTAAACTACCTGCAAGAGAAAGTCATAATGAGCTAGTATGACTAGCATACTAGCTCATTATGCATCACTTACCTTAGATCGGGGCC
>CM053028.1:449595332-449638331 GCA_028564925.1 Lithobates sylvaticus | reverse complement strand
GAATGGATGACCAAGCCCTCCTCATCCTCCTCATCCTCTCTCACCCAGGCTCAGGGTACTGACAGAGCATCATCAGCCACCCCTTCCCTAGACCCACCATGTCCTCCTGAGGAGTCCCCCGAACTCTTTGAGCACAGTGTTGGGTACATGCTCCAGGAGGATGCCCAACGATTCGAAGGCTCGGATGATGATACCCAGCTTGAGGAATCTGGCAGTACTGTTCCACCAGCTGCAGCTTACTGCCAGGTTTGCTCTAGTGGTGAAGAGGGAGGGGATGATGAGGTCACTGACTCCACGTGGGTGCCTCAAGGGAGAGAGGATGAGGAGGAGGACGAGGAGGAGGAGGATGCGGCGTCACATGTCCAACGAGGCAGGATGCCCCTGGAGGCCAGGTAGAGGCCAGCACAGCAACTGTACAACACCGCAGAGCTCCGCCTGTGCAGGGCGCTGCCTCTGCACGTTATCAGAAAAGTTCTTTGGTGTGGGCCTTTTTTGAGACGAGTGCAGCAGATCGCACCACTGCTATTTGCAATATTTGTCTCAAGCGTATCTCGCGTGGCCAAAACATCAGCCGCTTGGGCACGACAAGCATGACCAGACATATGGCGACCTGCCATGCAGCTCGTTGGCAGGCACACATAAAAGACCCACACCAAAGAACTAAGCGGACCTCTCCTTGCTCCTCCTCAGCTGGGATCTCCATCCCCACTACACCTTCAGTCCTCTCTGAAAGCTGCTCTGAGAGGACTGAAGGTGTAGAATTAGGTGTGTCACAACCAAGTACTTGCAGTACACCGACGTCCGATTGCAGCAGGCAAATTTCCCTGCCCCAGCTGCTGGACCGTAGAAAGAAGTACACTCCCAGCCATCCACATGCCCAGCGGTTGAATGCTAGCCTGGCTAAATTGCTAGCACTTCAACTGCTGCCTTTTCAGTTGGTAGACTCGGCCCCCTTCCGTGAGTTTGTTCAATGTGCGGTTTCCTCAGTGGCAGGTTCCCAAACGCCACTTTTTCTCACGGAAGGCGATTCCGTCTCTCTACCGGCATGTGGAGGGCAATGTCCATGCCTCGCTGGACAGGGCGGTCAGCGGTAAGGTGCATATTACCGCTGACTCATGGTCCAGCAGGCATGGACAGGGACGGTACCTTTCTTTCACGGCCCATTGGGTCACTCTATTGGCAGCTGGGAGGGATGCAGGACAAGGTGCAGTAGTGTTGGAGGTTGTTCCGCCACCACGCCTCCAAAACGCTACTACTGCTACTGGTTGTGACACACCTCTCTCCTCCACCCCCTCCTCTTCTTCTTCCTCCAGTGCTCTGTCCTTGGAACCAGCGGTGCTCCGTAGGCGTACAAGGGGCTACGCAAGTACGCAGGCAAAAAGATGCCATGCCGTGCTTGCGCTGGTGTGTTTGGGGGACAGGAGCCACACTGGGCCAGAGGTTCTGGCAGCTCTGCAGGGGCAGGCCGAGAGGTGGTTGACGCCACGTCAGCTTAAGCCAGGAATGGTCGTTTCTGACAATGGCACCAACCTCCTCTCCGCCCTGCGACAGGGGCAGCTCACCCATGTGCCCTGCATGGCTCACGTCCTCAACCTGGTGGTGCAGCGGTTCTTGGGCAGGTTCCCAGGCTTACAGGATGTCCTGAGGCAGACCAGGAAAGTCTGTGTGCATTTCCGCCGATCTTATAATGCCAGTGCTCGGCTGACTGAGCTGCAAAAGGAGCTGAACCTGCTCAAGAACCGCCTAATATGTGACATGCCCACCAGGTGGAACTCAACGTTGGCCATGCTGCAGCGACTGCACACGCAGCAGAGGGCCATCAATGAGTACCTTTGCGACTACGGCACCAGGACAGGGTCAGGGGAGCTTGGTTTTTTTTCCCCACGTCAGTGGAGCATGATCAGGGATGCATGCACTGTCCTCTCACCATTTGAGGAGGCCACGAGGATGGTGAGCAGTGACAGTGCATGCATCAGTGACACTGTCCCTCTTGTCCACCTGTTGGAGCATACGCTGCGTGGGATAATGGACAGGGCACTTGAGGCAGAACAGAGGCAGGAAGAGGAGGACTTCCTTGCCTCTCAAGGCCCCCTTTATCCGGACAGTGTTCCTTCTGTCCCACCCATCACACAGGAAGAGGATGAGGAGGAGGAGGAGGAGGAGGATTGTGTGAGCATGGAGGTGGAGCCTGGCACTCAGCATCAGCAGCAGCAGTCTTTTAGGGATGATGTACAGTCCCAACAAACCAGTGGACTTGTACGTGGCTGGGAGGAGGTGGCTGGCGATCATGTCATCCTCAGTGACCCAGAAGACTCCGGACCGAATGCCTCAGCTAACCTACGCTGCATGGCCTCCCTGATCCTGCAAAGCCTGCGGAAGGATCCTCGTGTTCTTCGGATCAAGGAGAGGGACCATTACTGGCTGGCCACTCTCCTTGATCCGCGGTACAAGGGTAAGGTTGCGGACCTTATCTTGCCGTCGCAGAGGGAGCAGAGGATGAGACATCTCAGGGAGGCCTTGCAGAAAGGTCTGTGCAACGCGTTCCCAGAAACTGGGAGGCTACAAACTCCTGGTCCTGGGCGACGAGTTGCTGAGGCTTCGGTCAGTGGCAGAAGGAGCGGTGGGGAAGGTGGACGTCTGACCGATGCGTTCAGACAATTTTTTAGTCCGCAGCCCCAAGGTATGATCGGTTCCAGCAACCATCGCCAGCGTCTGATATACATGGTGCAGGAATACCTTGGGGCAAGGTCAGACTTGGACACCTTTCCCACCGAAAATCCTCTGGCTTACTGGGTCCTGAGGATGGATCACTGGCCAGAGCTTGCACAGTATGCAATTGAGCTACTGGCCTGTCCTGCCTCCAGCGTTCTTTCCGAACGCACATTCAGTGCTGCTGGAGGATTTGTGACTGATCATAGGGTGCGCCTGTCCACCGCCTCGGTTGATCGACTGACCTTCATCAAAATGAATCAGTCTTGGATCACCACCAGCTACCAGGCACCTGAGGCGGATATAACCGAATAATTTTTAATGTCACATCCCTTCAAGACTGCCTATGCTGATGCTGAGTGACTGTCCTCTTATGTTCACTGACTATCCTCTTCCTCCTCCTCAATGATCCATGCCACCACACCAGTGCCTAAGGCACAATTTTTCAGCCCCTGTTTAACAGGGGCGGGTACTTACAATTTTTAAAAAAAAATGCTTTGCAACACATGTGACTGCTGTGCTCCAAGTACAGTATCTGTGAGGGCCGGGTTGCAGTGTTGTGGCACCAGCACCAGTGCCTAAGGCACAATTTTTCAGCCCCTGTTTAACAGGGGCGTGTACTTACAATTTTTTAAAAAAATGCTTCGCAACACGTGTGACTGCTGTGCTCCAAGTACAGTCTCTGTGAGGGGTTGCAGTGTTGTGGCACCAGCACCAGTGCCTAAGGCACAATTTTTCAGCCCCTGTTTAACAGGGGCGGGTACTTACAATTTTTTAAAAAAATGCTTCGCAACACGTGTGACTGCTGTGCTCCAAGTACAGTATCTGTGAGGGCCGGGTTGCAGTGTTGTGGCACCAGCACCAGTGCCTAAGGCACAATTTTTCAGCCCCTGTTTAACAGGGGCGTGTACTTACAATTTTTAAAAAAAATGCTTCGCAACACGTGTGACTGCTGTGCTCCAAGTACAGTATCTGTGAGGGGTTGCAGTGTTGTGGCACCAGCACCAGTGCCTAAGGCACAATTTTTCAGCCCCTGTTTAACAGGGGCGGGTACTTACAATTTTTTAAAAAAATGCTTCGCAACACGTGTGACTGCTGTGCTCCAAGTACAGTATCTGTGAGGGCCGGGTTGCAGTGTTGTGGCACCAGCACCAGTGCCTAAGGCACAATTTTTTCAGCCCCTGTTTAACAGGGGCGTGTACTTACAATTTTTTAAAAAAATGCTTCGCAACACGTGTGACTGCTGTGCTCCAAGTACAGTCTCTGTGAGGGGTTGCAGTGTTGTGGCACCAAGAGTAACTATGAGGGCCTGCAGTCTTGTGGCAACACCGTCCACCACCACCGCCAAAGGCCCAATTTTTCTGCCCTGTTCATCAGGTGCTTGCAATTACAAATCTTGATCTAATAACTCACAGCAGGGCCCATTCCTGCGCCCACCAAGAGTAACTATGAGGGCCTACAGTCTTGTGGCAACACCGTCCACCACCACCGCCAAAGGCCCAATTTTTCTGCCCTGTTCATCAGGTGCTTGCAATTACAAATCTTGATCTAATAACTCACAGCAGGGCCCATTCCTGCGCCCACCAAGAGTAACTATGAGGGCCTACAGTCTTGTGGCAACACCGTCCACCACCACCGCCAAAGGCCCAATTTTTCTGCACTGTTCATCAGGTGCTTGCAATTACAAATCTTGATCTAATAACTCACAGCAGGGCCCATTCCTGCGCCCACCAAGAGTAACTGTGAGAGCTTACAGTCTTGTGGCAAAACCGTCCACCACCACCACCACCACCCCCAATTTTTCTGCCCTGTTCAACAGGTGCATGCAATTACAAATCTTGATCTATTAACTCACAGCAGGGCCCATTCCTGTGCCCACCAGTCTTGTGGCTACACCAACATCTAATAGGGCAAATTTCTGCAGAGTATATACGCCAGGCCCCTACTTTCAAACATCCAACTTACAAACGACTCCTACTTGCAAATGGAAAGAGAAAACAGGAAGTGAGAGGAAATCTACCCCTAGGAAGGGAAATTCTATCCTGTTAGATTTAATTTGGGAAAAAGGTATCTCCTCTCTACTGATACTTTATCACCAATCCTTGTTTCAATTAAAACCCCACTTTTTCCAAAAACATTTGTCATTGGGACGGAAAGTGAGGTGACATGTTCTGAACAGATGTGCAAAGACAGCAAATGTTACAGGGGTGATAACCCCTCCCTATGTTCTCCAAAAAGCTTAAAAATAGATTTTTTTGGGATGGAGCTACACTTCATAATGTACCTGTTCAGATTCTACTTAAGAACAAACCTAAAGCCGCAAGTGGTTTTAAATGGCTTCTTTTTTTCCTTTACAAATGTCATTTTGTGCAAGGACAGTTCTAAACACGGGAAACACATGCCACCTCACAGGCATACTTTAGACACCCCCCAGGTACCATATTTAAAGGAAAATTTCACTTTTTTTTTTTTCACTTTATGCATCATTAAAATGACTGCTCCCGAAAAAACGTTAGTTTTTAAAAGTTCTTTTTGCATTGATATATGTCCCCTGGGGCAGGACCCGGGTCCCCAAACCTGTTTTATGACATTAACATGCATATTGGCCGTTGTAATTAGCACTTTTGATTTCGAACGTTCGCGTCCATTATAACGTATAGGGTTCGAAAATTCGCGCAAACTTTCGGTCCGTTCGAAGGTTCTGGTGCGAACCGAACCCGGGGGTGTTCGGCTCATCCCTAATTGCCACATTGATTCCTATAGTGATGCATTTATTGTGTACAAAACTATATGCTGTATGCATATACATGCAACATTTTGAATGCTCCCTAAGCACAAAAAGGGACTGTCTGCTACAGTAAACCACAGCACTTTGTGGTGCTTATTTGTAATTATAAAACAAATAAAACTACCGTAGTTGAAACATTCAACTGTAATTACCCCAGCTACAACCGCAAATAACACCCTAGTCACTCCATTCTTAGATGTAAATATGGCAGAACCTTAAAAGATGAATTGATCAGAATCTGTGTTTAAAGTATAGTGACAATGCCGCCATCAAAACTATGCAGATATCTACAGCCCCTGTACAGTTTCAGCTATTAAAGAGAATCTCTAAATAAAATATACCACTTTCCACTCTACCATAGTTTTGAAGATCACTGAGAGTGTTGGAAGAATTGAAAATGTTCTCTGAGGAACACTTGTAACTAACGAAAATCTGCCTGCAATGATAGGAAAAAGAAAGAGCAATGCTGCAAATGGTTGAGAGGATTTCTCAAATAAATGGAAGCTACTGGCAGAGAAAGCGTCTGATATGAAAAAGGTTTGTCATTCGGTGAATGTGAGCACCCATTCCCTCCCCTAACACCAATATACGTCCTCTTCCTAATGACTAACATAAATTGTGCCGCCATTCCCCCTCCAGATGGAGATCCCAAAGGAGTTTTTTACTTGGCTGAAACTAATTGACTCAATCTTTTCCTTTCCCCATCCTGCACAGGCATGAGTCTTCTTGAATATTATATCTTCCCTTTGGTTCTTTCTCTTTCGGAGGCTGTGAAACAGTTTAGCTATGGTAAGTGTTTTCTGAGATGCGTGGGTTGGAGGCACTTATGAAAATTGTTGGAGCTAACATCAAAAGAAAGTTTTGAAACACTAATTTATGTGGAAATTAACTCTCCACTCCTCTTCCCCCCCAAACAATATAAACTGCAGATTTTTGGGCTTTGTTCTCACCTAGGTGAGAATGATGTGCAGCTTCTTCTGCAGCTTCCTGAGATATCCCCGGGAGCAGGGCCGTCTTTAAGGCAGGGCAAAAGGGGCAGCTGCCCTGGGCCCTGTCATTGTTGTGGGGCCCAAAGCAGCTGCCTCATACTTGCCAACTATCCTGGTTTAAATGCCCTCATCCCTCAATGTTTTAGTCCCGTGCTGAGTCCCAATATCTCAGTGTGAAGTGCTGCTACTAATGCTGCCCAGCTCTGCCCTATTGTTGTGTACAGATGACTTACCTGCAGACCCTGTGTTTACATGTAAATTACCGGCATTCATATGTAAATAGTGGTGGCCGGCGGCATTCATATGTATACCATGCCCCCCTGAGGTCATATCCACAGTAATCTCTAGCAACCAATCAACAAGCAGAAATCATGTGCTGTAACCTATAGCAACTAATCAGTGAGCTGTAATGTGTTCTGTAACCTCTAGCAACCAGTCAGTGAGCGGTAATGATACACTGTAACCTCTGGCAACCAATCGCAATTGCTGCCTGATCTGATTCAGTAAACTGATTTTGAGTCCAGCTGCTATTTATTGTATCTCTCAGAGCAGGTGGAGAGCGAAACTGCATGGGGGGCAAGAAAAGTTTTGCCCAGGGTCCAATCAATATTAAAGACAGTCCTGCCTGGGAGGTATACCTTAGGAGGCTGCATAAATTGGGCTCACACCGTGGCCATGGGCAGCGCTGGCATGAACCATCAGGAGCCAGTTGCTTAAACTCTGAAGACACAGTCGGCTCACGATCACTATAAAGAAGCAAGATATCGGTGCACGTCCCGGTGTGTGAAAACTGAACAGTGGATTGCAGCAGGACAATGCTGGATCTGCTGGGCAAGTGAGTACGTGAATTGAAGACAAGATATCATAACAGGTAAGGGGGATATAAAAAGAACACGTACATTGTAATTTTTGGTGCTGCAACTTTTTAAAGAATAATTTCAAGCAAATAAATGAATTAGTAATCTGCTAACACCATGTAGGAAAATGTAAAACATAAAGCCAACTCAGTTTGCTATAATCAGGATTTTTAGGATTAGGATTTTTCAGGATAATCAGGTTAACGTTTCTCCAAAACAAGACAGGCGCAAAATAAAACTATATTCAATACATCTTTTTAATACATGCACATTTCACAGTGTTTTATCCCTTAAAAAATGCGGCAAATGTAGAAAAGACCTGTCGATCTGCCAGTGAGCACCTATGTTTTTTGTTTGGGCTGACAATGAAGTGCCACTGCTGCACTGAAATTTTGGGTGGGGTTGTCGGCTGAACAAACTACCCAATACAGGCATGTCCTGTCTGTACTGCTAAATGCCCAGTCAAAGAATGCGAACTGACCACGCAAGCACAGATGATCTTCTGTGCTTTGTGTGGTGAGTTTAGAACAAGGAAGAACGGTGACTGGAAGGATCAATCAAGTACTTTAGAAGGAAGAAGTACATTAAAATGATAGAGACTGATTTATAAAACATACATATGGGAACACACACAAAGCAAAAATTATTTAGGAGAACATACACTTTAAGTCTACTATCAAAGAATCAGACATACAAAAAGTAAAAGGATTTGGACTTTATAAGTGCTGAAACCCCCTCTTAGAATATTTATCCATACAACGTCATAAATTAAAAAAATATTTTATTATATACCATGTAATACCGTGTCTTTCTTTGAAGGTACTTTGGAAAGTGGCAGCTATGTGTCCAGCTGGGACTCTGCGTTAGTTGTGAATAGATCAGCAGTGGCGTCCATTTTGTTGGACATAAGACACCTTGTATACCATCTTTGTCACTGGGACTTGTATATACCTCAAACACAAGTATTCTTAGTGCCTTTTTTTTTAACCTTTGGATTCCATAGCCTGGATTGCTAACCCCTATGTGGTAGACTGAACCTGTGGTCGCTTAGTGAGGCTCCTCTGTCTGGCCTGTATGTCTGCCCAGCATGTGTCTCTAGGCGCCCAGTCCTGTGCCTGACTGCTCTGGCAGGAATTAGACATGTGCGATTCGTTTCGTACGAATTCGTAATTCGTACGAATTTACAAATCTGTAGTACGATTTTTTTTTTTTACGAATTCCGTACGGAATACGAAATTCCGTTTACGAATTTCGTCGCCGAATGAATTCGAATGGATTCGAATGAATTCGAATGACAAAGTGTCATTTTTGCAGGAAAAATTCCGTTTACGAATTTCAGCTCCAAATTATTCGAATCCAACTACCAATATCAAATTTCAACTAATTCAAACGAAATTATTATAGCAGATATAACGAATGAATTCGAATGCATTCGAATGAATTCGAATGATTCGAATGACAAAGTGTCATTTTTGCAGAAAAAAAAGCTATTTAAAAAACAGTCATTCATTGATATAAAAAAAAAAAAAAAAGCGTAGGGGTCCCCCCAAATTCAATAACCAGGCCCTTCAGGTCTGGTATGGATATTAAGGGGGACCCCAGCCAAAAAAAAAAAAAATGGCGTGGGGTCCCCCCCAAATGTCCATACCAGACCCTTCAGGTCTGGGATGAATTTTAAGGGGAACCCCGGCCAAAAAAAAAAAAAAAAATGGCGTGGAGTCCCCCTCAAAATCCATACCAGACCCTTTATCCGAGCACGCAACCTGGCAGGTCGCAGGAAAGGAGGGGGGGACGAGAGCGCCCCCCCCCTCCCGCCTGAACCGTACCAGGCCACATGCCCTCAACATTGGGAGGGTGCTTTGGGGTCCCCCCCAAAGCACCTTGTCCCCATGTTGATGAGGACAAGGGCCTCATCCCCACAACCCTGGCCGGTGGTTGTGGGGGTCTGCGGGCGGGGGGCTTATCGGAATCTGGAAGCCCCCTTTAACAAGGGGACCCCCAGATCCTGGTCCCCCCCCCTGTGTGAAATGGTAAGGGGGTACCATTTCACCAAAAAAGGTGACAAAAATGGTAAAAATGACAGGAGACGGTCTTTGACAATTCCTTTATTAAAATCTTCTTTCTTCTTTCTTCTGGTCTTCCTTTCTTCATCTTCTCCTTTCTTCATCTTCTCCTTCCGTCATCTTCTTCCATCCTCTTCTTCCTTCGATTCGCTTCTTCTTCCTCCGGTCTTCTCGTCCTTCTCGTCCGGCGTCGTCCTTCTCGTCCGGCATCGTCGTCTCTTCTCGCAGGCCGCTCCTCGCAATGGGAGGCTCCCGCTCTGTGAGGCTTCGCTCCGCTGACAGGTCTTTTATAACGAAGGCACCTGGTGACCCCGCCCCCTCTGACGCACGGGGACGTCATGTGGAATTCCCTATGGCTTTCCCCATGACGTCAGAGGGGGGGGCGGGGTCACCAGGTGCCTTCGTTATAAAAGACCTGTCACCCGGAGCGAAGCCTCACAGAGCGGGAGCCTCCCATTGCGAGGAGCGGCCTGCGAGAAGAGACGACGATGCCGGACGAGAAGGACGACGCCGGACGAGAAGGACGAGAAGACCGGAGGAAGAAGAAGCGAATCGAAGGAAGAAGAAGATGGAAGAAGATGACGGAAGGAGAAGATGAAGAAGATGAAGAAACCGAAGAATGAAGAAAGAAGAAAGAAGATTTTAATAAAGGAATTGTCAAAGACCGTCTCCTGTCATTTTTACCATTTTGTCACCTTTTTTGGTGAAATGGTAGGGGTACTTTTGTACCCCTTACCATTTCACACAGGGGGGGGGGGGATCTGGGGGTCCCCTTGTTAAAGGGGGCTTCCAGATTCCGATAAGCCCCCCGCCCGCAGACCCCCACAACCACCGGGCACGGTTGTGGGGACGAGGCCCTTGTCCTCATCAACATGGGGACAAGGTGCTTTAGGGGTCTCAGACCCCCAAAGCATCCTCCCAATGTTGAGGGCATGTGGCCTGGTACGGTTCAGGCGGGAGGGGGGGCCGCTCTCGTCCCCCCTCTTTTCCTGCGGCCTGCCAGGTTGCGTGCTCGGATAAAGGGTCTGGTATGGATTTTATGGGGGACCCCACGCCATTTTTTTTTTTTTTTGGGCTGGGGTTCCCCTTAAAATCCATCCCAGACCTCAAGGGTCTGGTATGGATTTTGAGGGGGACCCTACGCCATTTTTTTTTTTTTTTTTGGCTGGGGTCCCCCTTAATATCCATCCCAGACCTGAAGGGCCTGGTTATTGAATTTGGGGGGACCCCTACGCATTTTTTTTATCAATGACTTCAATGAATGACTGTTCTCTGTATTACGGATCCGACAATTAATTTGCCGGCAATAGCCGCTAGTGATTTTAAATAGTTTTTTTTTCCTGCAAAAATGACACATTGTACAGAGACAGTTCTCTATATTAGATATACTGAATCTCGAAGCATTTGAAGCATTCGTTATATCCGCTATTATAATTTCTTTCATATTAGTTGAAATTAGATATTTGTTAGTTGTGGTATTCGAATTGTTCTCTGTATTACGGGAATCGGCAATTAGCCGCGAGTGATTTTAAATGTCTTTTTTTCCTGCAAAAATGACACATTGTACAGAGAGAGTTCTAAACACGGGAAACATGACCCCCCCTTCATAGACATACTATAGAGTATATAGTATATAGAAGGGGCACATGTTTCCCGTGCTTAGAACTCTCTCTGTACAATGTGTCATTTTTGCAGGAAAAAAAGACATTTAAAATCACTCGCGGCTAATTGCCGATTCCCGTAATACAGAGAACAATTCGAATACCACAACTAACAAATATCTAATTTCAACTAATATGAAAGAAATTATAATAGCGGATATAACGAATGCTTCGAATGCTTCGAGATTCAGTATATCTAATATAGAGAACTGTCTCTGTACAATGTGCCATTTTTGCAGGAAAAAAAAACTATTTAAAATCACTCGCGGCTATTGCCGGCAAATGAATTGTTGGATCCGTAATACAGAGAACTGTCATTCATTGAAGTCATTGATAAAAAAAATGCGTAGGGGTCCCCCCAAATTCAATAACCAGACCCTTCAGGTCTGGGATGGATATTAAGGGGGACCCCAGCCAAAAAAAAAAAAAAAATGGCGTAGGGTCCCCCTCAAAATCCATACCAGACCCTTGAGGTCTGGGATGGATTTTAAGGGGAACCCCAGCCCAAAAAAATGGCGTGGGGTCCCCCATAAAATCCATACCAGACCCTTTATCCGAGCACGCAACCTGGCAGGCCGCAGGAAAGGAGGGGGGGTACCATACCAGGCCACATGCCCTCAACATTGGGAGGATGCTTTGGGGTCTGAGACCCCTAAAGCACCTTGTCCCCATGTTGATAAGGACAAGGGCCTCGTCCCCACAACCGTGCCCGGTGGTTGTGGGGGTCTGCGGGCGGGGGGCTTATCGGAATCTGGAAGCCCCCTTTAACAAGGGGACCCCCAGATCCCGCCCCCCCCCCCCCTGTGTGAAATGGTAAGGGGGTACAAAAGTACCCCTACCATTTCACCAAAAAAGGTGACAAAATGGTAAAAATTACAGGAGACGGTCTTTGACAATTCCTTTATTAAAATCTTCTTTCTTCTTTCTTGGTCTTCCTTTCTTCATCTTCTCCTTTCTTCATCTTCTCCTTCCGTCATCTTCTTCCATCTTCTTCTTCCTTCGATTCGCTTCTTCTTCCTCCGGTCTTCTCGTCCTTCTCGTCGGCGTCGTCCTTCTCGTCGTCTCTTCTCGCAGGCCGCTCCTCGCAATGGGAGGCTCCCGCTCTGTGAGGCTTCGCTCCGGGTGATAGGTCTTTTATAACGAAGGCACCTGGTGACCCCCCCCCCCCTCTGACGTCATGGGGAAAGCCATAGGGAATTCCACATGACGTCCCCGTGCGTCAGAGGGGGCGGGGTCACCAGGTGCCTTCGTTATAAAAGACCTGTCACCCGGAGCGGAGCCTCACAGAGCGGGAGCCTCCCATTGCGAGGAGCGGCCTGCGAGAAGAGACGACGATGCCGGACGAGAAGGACGACGCCGGACGAGAAGGACGAGAAGACCGGAGGAAGAAGAAGCGAATCGAAGGAAGAAGAGGATGGAAGAAGATGACGGAAGGAGAAGATGAAGAAAGGAAGACCAGAAGAAAGAAGAAAGAAGATTTTAATAAAGGAATTGTCAAAGACCGTCTCCTGTCATTTTTACCATTTTTGCCACTTTTTTGGTGAAATGGTAGGGGTACTTTTGTACCCCCTTACCATTTCACACAGGGGGGGGGCCGGGATCTGGGGGTCCCCTTGTTAAAGGGGGCTTCCAGATTCTGATAAGCCCCCCGCCCGCAGACCCCCACAACCACCGGCCAGGGTTGTGGGGATGAGGCCCTTGTCCTCATCAACATGGGGACAAGGTGCTTTGGGGGGACCCCAAAGCACCCTCCCAATGTTGAGGGCATGTGGCCTGGTACGGTTCAGGCGGGGGGGGGGGGGCGCTCTCGTCCCCCCTCCTTTCCTGCGACCTGCCAGGTTGCGTGCTCGGATAAAGGGTCTGGTATGGATTTTGAGGGGGACCCCACGCCATTTTTTTTTTTTTTTTTTGGCCGGGGTTCCCCTTAAAATCCATCCCAGACCTGAAGGGTCTGGTATGGATATTTGGGGGGGACCCCACGCCATTTTTTTTTTTTTTTTTTTGGCTGGGGTCCCCCTTAATATCCATACCAGACCTGAAGGGCCTGGTTATTGAATTTGGGGGGACCCCTACGCTTTTTTTTTTTTTTCTGCAAAAATGACACTTTGTCATTCGAATTCATTCGTTATATCTGCTATAATAATTTCGTTCAAATTAGTTGAAATTCGATATTGGTAGTTGGATTTACTAACGATTCGTAACTATTCATAACGATTCGTAACGATTCGTAACTTGAAATTGAAATTCGATATTTGTAGTTGGATTCGAATTGTTCTCTGTGTTAAGAGAACCAACAATTCATTAGCCGCGTTAACAATTCGTAACGATTCGTAACGATTCGTAACTTTACTAACGATTCGTAAAAAAAATTACGATTCGTCCGAATTTCGTATTTCGTACGAATTCGAACGGAATTTCGTACACGAATTACGAATTTTTTTATATACGAAACGGGACGAAACGAAACAAATTTTTTGACAGTTCCCATGTCTAGCAGGAATGTGTAACACCTTCAGTGGCTCTCCTAAAGTCAACATATACTTATTCAACTCTATTGTATCATTCCCCTCCAAGTCCATAAAGAAGCCAACAAGGCGAAACGTGTCGGGTTGTGTATATCTTCGCTCATGTGATATATTGCCCTGTGCATAGTGATTTCATTTCTATACATGAGTGCAAGTTACATCATTTCCTGGGAAGGAATTACTATGTCTATTGAAGGGGCTTGTGTTATTACAACGAGTTGTGATAAATATTTCATGTTTTTAAAAGAAGATTTTTTCGAATAGACACATTTTATATGGCATATAAAAGTGTATTTTGAAATGTATCATGTTATATGGATAATTATTCTAAGAGGAGGTTTCAGCACTTATAAAGTCCCGATTCGTTTTCTTTTTGTATGTCTTTACTTGGGAATGGGGTGCTGATTTTCAACTGAATTCATGTCAATGTTGACAAATATCAAAGAATCAGAACAGGAATGGAGGGGAAACCTTCCAATGGGGACACCAATTCTGGTGACAACTATGGATTCCTTCATTTTCATACTTCCTGTTTGACTGAGACAAAAAGTGAAGGGAAATCTCCCCAATGGGGATCTACATTAACATGTACTATAAAAACATGGAACATAGTATAATACCTGTTATTTGGCAATCAATCCTTGATTCCCACCCAGTAAGCAAAAGGCATTTAACCAGTAACCCTGTCTCATAGAGAACTTGCTCTCAGCTCTGGCAATAAAGGCAAAGTATCAATGTCCATGAGAGCAAACAGGTAAGTATTTTAGAGTTGTAGACGTTATCTTTGTCATGGTATTAGTAAAGGCGAGTGTCAGACCAAAACATTAATTTATGACTGTAGGCCTATTTTATAACAAGTCTGCAGATCCCTATTGTTTCATTTGTATGTGGTTCAAAGTCCAACTCTCGAACATCGCAAAGTTTTGGACCAGAACTTCGAACCCTATTAAAGTCTATGGGACCCAAACTTGAAAAATCAAAAGTGCCCATTTTGAAGGCTTATATGCAAGTTATTGGCCATGGTATGGGGTCCTGGGTACTGCTCTGGGGGACAAGTATTAATGCCAAAACATTTTTTTAAAGATTCTTTTTTACAGGAGCTGTGATTTTTATAATGTTTAAAGTGAAACAATAGGCCCCTTTCACACTTATACGACCTGAAATTTGTGCAACTTTGATGCGACTTTGACACGACTTGAAGCAGTGCCTGTGTAATCTTGAGGTCTATTCACCTCAAGTTGCATCAAAGTCGGACCAAAGTAGTGCATGGATTACTTTGAAGTCACTGCAACTTGAAGTCACACAGATATGAACAGTACTCATTGGAAATCATGGGTCGGTGATGTCATAACAGGGCAGTGCCACCAGGTGACGTCGCCAGGTGGCCACGACCCTTACCTATATAAAAACTGTCAAACTTCGGAGCCTGCAGTTAGCGGATAGTCTTCATCACAGGCGAAGCTCTCTTTTTTCGGGTCCAGCGGTGGTGGTGGACATCGTGATTGACAATGGATCTACTTCGGGGGACATTGTTTTTTTATTTTTAATAAAGGAATTTGAAAAACTGTGTCTGTGTTTTTATTTATTTTTGACACTTTTTTTGGGTGAATGGGTTGGGTTCATTGGTATGGTGGGGGGGGGGGCGGGATCTGAGTAATGGGTTGTGGGGAAGAGCCATCTTGATTTGCTGGGTGCCTTGACTCAAACGTAAAACAGATTACCATGGCTGATCATTCCCTCTGATATTTATACATGGCCGGCTGTTGTTCTTTTTCATTAGCTTCTGTAACTTTGGAGTCACTGGACAATACAAAAATGTATTTAAAGGTTAAGATCACCTTTACCAAAAAACTACCTATGCAGATAAGGGGTGTCTGTAGATTATTATTATACAGGATTTATATAGCGCCAACAGTTTACACAGCGATTTACAATGTATAGGGGGGACAACACAATTACAGTACAGTTCAATATAAAAGGTACAGGAGGGCCCTGCTCGTAGAGCTTACATTCTAAAGGGAGGGGGTGGTGGTACAAAAGGTAATAGCAAAAAAAGCAAAAGGTAATAGGTAATGTAGATAAAAACCAAGTTTTGCTGCTTTGACTAAAGGTGAATGCCACCCTTGCTAAAAGTGTAGGACATTCACGCACCTCTTGAAGCCTGACAGGAAAATTCCCAGGATGTAGCTAAGGATGTTGCTAAAAGCGGCCCAGCTTTTATTATTTACCTTCACCATCACAGGAGTAAGCTCTAAATCTCTGAGCTCAAAACTACGGCATCAGGGGAGAGAAAGCGCATGTGAGGGAGTTTAAATCAGAGAAAGAGCTCACTCATGTGAAGGTGAAAGTGAACAGTAACAGCTGGGCCAATCTTAGCAACATCCTGGGATTTTTCCAGTCAGGCTTCATGAGGTAAGTAGATGGCCTACACCTATAGCAAAGGCAATGTGCAATTTAAGCCAAAGCTGTACAGTTTGTTTTTATCTACAGACATCCCTTATCTGCATAGGCATTTTTTTTTCAGTAAAGATGAACTATGCCTAGAGTTGTCACCTTATTCCTTTAAACCCGAACACATATATTAATTACACAGGTTCTGTGGCTAATTAAGGTGGTAATTAAGCTCACTTGTTGCCTTATCTGCATTTAATTAGCCTCAGAACCTGTGTGATTCATATGTGTTCGGGTTTAAAGGGATGAGGTGGCAACCCTAACTATGCCTTCAAGGAGTTCTGACTGCACTTTCTTCACTTGTTCCAGTTTAGTAAATCAGAAAAGATTGGAGTCAGGGACTGCCATGCAAAAAGTATTTTTCAGAAGGAAATCATCAATAGCAGCCTACATATTTTTGAATTGCAGTTTAGCTTTCAGAAGTGACTTGTTGACCCACATTCTTATACTGATTTCCTTCGAAGCCGGAACTCTGTGCATCACCTTGATGTTGTCACCCCTTTGTAGCATTACGCTGGTTTGTTCACAATTTAATCTCTGTGTGCTGTACAGCTTCTCTTTGTCATCTCAGCACCTTTCTAAATCTGATAGGGATTTCACTTCATGACTGCATTCATGGCTTTCCACTTTAATGTTTAATCTGTATCATGCAGAATTAAAGCTAGTTATGTGTATATAATTTTACCGCCCAGCCATATATCTGTCACTGGCTGCTATTCAGTAATTGTTTCTGAGTTTATATCTTCATTTAAATTGCCTATTAAATTATATGTTGCAGTTATGCTAATCCAGCATTGCATATCTTTACAATCTGTTTGCAGATATAACTTTCTGGGTGATCACCAGCTAGCTAGGGGCAGATTAGCTACTGCAGCCAATTTAAATATCTTATGTAGCCAAATGAAACTAAATTAGTTTTAATTGTTTAATTTCGTTATTCTCAAATTAAAAACCTGGACAACACAATGATCGTAATTCACTGGTAAATCCACAATACCTTTCTCTATTATAGAAAACTGCTGGTAACAGAAGGTCCGAAGACATGAGGAATGGTGTGCAAAGCATGAGGTGCTTTTACTATGCATGTACATTGACTTATATGGAGGAATAAAAATAAAGCCCAAACTGAACATGCAAATATCTCCCTGATAGACCAGGAGATACTTATCTGTCCTTGTACACCAGGACCTGAAGCATCCCTCCTTTTCTGTGATAGCAGTACAAGTACCGTATTCTCATGTTTGCCTCTGCATAAAGGAATAAAGAATCAGGCCCGCATGCAGGCAATATTAAGCCTTGTACACACGATCAGATTTTCGGACGACCGTTCGTCCATTTTTGGTGGATCCTAGTCTCATGTCGAAAGTGAAAAGGTTACTTACCATACGAAAATTCTTGTACGACAGAAAACAACCTCAGAAATGATATGTTGACTAGTTTTGTGTGTATTCTTGAGTTTCTGAGGATGCATAGTCTTGCTCTTATGATTTTTTTCGTCCGAAAACTGTACTGAATAAAAGAAAATTGCACGTTGAGTTCACGTACTACAAAAATATTATAGTCTGAACATCCAGCTTTTGTCGGACGAAAAAACGGAATCGGCTGTCGAAAGCACCATACTAACGATCTGAAAATTGGCAGATTGTTCGTCGGATGAAATTTTTCTTCTGATTTTTATATCGTGTACTTACATGTAGGAATATTTCTCTTTGCAATAACAAGCTCCACCACCCACAGAGGTTGCCTCCATGAATATCATAAATGGCATGGCTGTGACATCAAGTCGATGTTTTTGGCCAGTCTACCTACACAGGGGACCCTGAAGGCAGCAATGGGGTGAGGGGGACTAAGTGCGGTGCATTCATTTACTATACCCATACATAGTTTGGTATCGCAAAAATCAAGACAACAGGAGAATATATTTAAAGTTATACCTGGAAATAAATATAGCTGCTGACAACAACGTAACTGAAGTTTTATTTTATTCAATTCTGTATACATACAGTGCCTTAAAAAAATATTCCTACCCCTTGACATTTTCCACATTTTGTCTTGTTATAACCAAAAACGTAATATAATTTTATTGGGATTTTAGGTGATAGACCAACACAAAGTGGAACATAATTGTGAAGTGGAAGTAAAATTATAAATGGTTTTCAAAATGTTTTACAAATAAATATCTGAAAAGTGTGGCGTGCATTTGTATTCAGCCCCCTTTACTCTGATACCTCTAACTAAAATATAGTGGAACCAATTGCCTTCAGAAGTCACCTAATTAGTATATAGAGTCTACCTGTGTGTAATTTAATCTCAGTATAAATCCAGCTGTTCTGTGAAGCCCTCAGAGGTATGTTAGAGAACCTCAGTGAACAAACAGCATCATAAAGGCCAAGGAACACACCAGACAGGTCAGCGATAAAGTTGTGGAGAAGTTTAAAGCAGGGTTAGGTTATAAAAAAAAAAAACATCCCAAGCTTTGAACATCTCACTGAGCACTGTTCAATCCATCATCCAAAAATGGAAAGAGTATGGCAGAGTAACTGCAAACTTACCAAGACATGGCCGTCCAATCAGAGCATTAATCAGAGAAGCAGCCAAGAGGCCAATAGTAACTCTGGAGGAGCTGCAGAAATCCCCAGCTCAGGTGGGAAAATCTGTCCACAGGACAACTATTAGTTGTGCACTCCACAAATCTTGCCTTTTTGGAAGAGTGGCAAGAAGAAAGCCATTGTTGAAAGAAAGCCACAAGAAGTCCCATTTGCCGTTTACGAGAAGCCATATGGGGGACACAGCAAACATGTAGAAGAAGGTGCTCTGGTCAGATTAGACCGAAACTGAACTTTTTAGCTTAAAAGCCAAATGCTATGTGTGACAGAAAACTAACACTGCACATCACCCTGAACACACCATCCGCACCGTGAAATATGGTGGTGGTGGCATCATGTTGTGGGGATGCTTTTCTTCAGCAGGGACAGGGAAGCTGAGTTGATGGGAAGATAGATGGAGCCAAATACAGGGCAATCTCATGCCGCATACACACGACCGGACTTTTCGATGGACTCGTTCCGACGGTCTTCCCGACGGACTTTCAACGGAGTTCCGACGGACTTTCCGAATGAACGGACTTGGCCACACACAATCACACCAAAGTCCGACGGATTTGAATGTGATCACGTACGACCGGACTAGAATAAGGAAGTTCATAGCAAGTAGCCAATAGCCGCGCTAGCGTTGTTTTTTGTCCATCGGACTAGCATACACACAAACTGATTTTTCGATAGGAACTGGGTTCGGCGGAGTTCCTGGACAAAAAATTTGAAACGTTCCATTTCTAAAGTCCGTCAGATTTTTGGACAGCAAAGGTCCGATGGAGCCCACACACGATCGAATTGTCCGACGGATTCGTTCCGTCTGACCTTTGCTGTCGAAAAAGTCCGGTCGTGTGTACGCGGCATTAGAAGAAAACCCGTTAGAGTCTGCAAAAGACTGGAGCGGAGGTTCACCTTCCAGCAGGGCAACGACCCTAAACATACAGCCAGAGCTACAAGCAAGTATGAGGCAGCTGCTTTGGGCCCCACAACAATGACAGGGCCCAGGGCAGCTGCCCCTTTTGCCCTGCCTTAAAGACGGCCCTGCTCCCCACACAGAACAAGAGATTGGATTCCCTTATAGACACAGCCTTGATCTGAATAGTGTGTAGCTGGCTACTGCAGACGCACTGCCATTCCAATCTGGCAATTTCACAGGTCAGAACTGCAGCATAGCAGCCAGCTATACACTGTGCTGATTGAGGCTGTGGCTTTAAAGGAGTTGTAAAGGCAAAAGGTTTTCTATCTTAATGCATTCTATGCATTAAGATAAAAAAAACTTTTGTGTGTAGCAGGCCTCCCCCAGCACCCCCTAGTACTTACCCCGAGCCCCATCTCTCTCACTTTAAGGGAATCTGATCTCAGCTATGTGCTATGTGGGGAGGAGGAGATCTTTTTTGTGCCCTTGTGTAGTGTGGGCAATGCTGGGACAAGGTCATCTAGCACCTAGGGCGAAGATGACAAACTGCGCCCCCACCCCACCAAATGTGAGCATTCTGTCACAGCATAAATCCCTCCCCATAAAAATAAAAAAATACAGCAGTAATCAGCACACTCACCACCCTAACATAAATTCTGTCTGCAAGCCAAAACTCTCCACAAACAAAAATGCATAAATTCCCCCTTTTCCTAGGTTCAAATCCCCTCTCCCAGCACAAATCTGTTCCCCCCTTAATCCCGCCTCCCAGCTCAAATAATGCCCCAACTCCCCCCTCCTAGCACAAATCTCCCTCATCCAAGAAAATCACCCTTCCTAGCACACTTGCTCATTCTTCTCAAATTTCTTATCCTAGCACAAATCCCCCCTCCCAGAAAAAAAAACCCATCCAAATCCTCCCTCTCAGCATAAATCCTCCCTCAATCCCCCCTCCTAGCAGCACAAATTCCCCCAAGTCCCCTCCCCCTCCTAGCACAACCCCCCCAATCCCCCCTCCCAGCACAAATCCTCTCCCTCCTATCCCCCCTCTTAAGACAAATTCTCCCAAACCCCTCCTCCTAGCAAAAATTTCTCCAAATTACCCTCCCTAGCAAAAATACTATCTTACTACCCCAATCCCACCCAATTACAACCTATAACACAAATCCTCCCCACCCCCCAGCACAAAAATGCCTCCAACCCCCCCCCCCCCAATCCCCATTACCCTTCACACCAGCACAAATAGCCCTCCAACACCCCTCCTCCACAAGCATCCTAAACAGAAATGATTGTTCTCCCCCCTCTGTATTTTGTTCAATTCCCCGACTTGTGTACAATGTACCTGTAAGTTCCCCCTCCACCGTACCGAGGGGAAACAGCCCCAGAACTGGGAGGAGGTGTGAGCTGTGTTTTGCTCTCTGCTCCTTCATGCGCCAGATGATTGCGCAGAAGAACCCAGTCATTTTTTATTTTTAGTTTTTTATGAAATAGTCTTTGTATCTACACATTAGTCTGTATTTGTAATTTTTATTACAATATTTTTGTGTGTAATATTTGGAGGCACCAGTTATATAATGTAGTGGATGAGGATATTTCTAAGGAATATTCCGATAGATTGTTCTGGGTGGCATCACTTTTCACTTTGCTGAACGCTTCCCAAATGACCATTGTTGATGCATATATTCTCCTGGGGTGGCCTCATTACATATACTCTCCTGTACCCTCTAATGGTAGTCACTTTTGTGATTAAAGATGTCAGATTGGGGGCAGAAACACTAGGTTGCAATAACTGCTGAGTGTATGGATATACTGCTATAGATGAAATATTGTGAATTCTGCTCCATGAGCTAGATTGTACATTTGTATGAAAAAGCTTGTCAAAACATTTGATAACGCCAACAGAGACTTGACAAATATCGCTCAAAAATCTCCTTTGGTTTTTACAGTCGATTGTGGAATGAATGGAATTTCCTGAACAAAAAACATATTAACTGTTTCTAAATGTTCTATTCTGCACCTAAGATTTTCTTTGTCATTATGGTTGAAAACAACTGTCGATTTGCCCCCACTAACAATTAGAAAGTTGAATAATCATTCTGAAATCACTTTTTGCAAACAAAATTCTACCCAGGCCTGGCCAGCTTAAAGAGTTTGTAAACCTGCCTGTGTAATTTGAACCTATAGGTAAGCCTAGAATAAGGCTTACCTATAGGTACTGTAAATATCTCCTAAACGTGCGCCATTTAGGAGATATTCACTGTATATTGCGCCAATGATGTCATCGGCGTATGCGCTTTGATGCGACCGTGACGTTTCTTCAGGAGCAAGTGACTGGCGGGAGTGACGTCACGCGGCTCCGACCAGTCATGCAGTCGGAGTCCGTGGCCCCCTGGAAGGAAGATGGGCAAAGATAGATGCGGCCGGCAGCAGGGACGGCACGGGCTTTGTTTGCAGGTAAGTGTCACATAATGTGCTAGTATGTGAGGCATACTGGCACATTATGCCTTTATTTTGCCGGTAAAGGGGAACATTTTTTTTTTTTTAGCAGAGTTTACTTCCTCTTTAAAGGGCAGCAATCTCAGCCCTGCTGGGTACAGAAATGTAGGTATTCAGTATGCACATATGCAGTCATAACACTAAAGTCCGACCGTCAAGAACGCGGTGACGTACAACACGTACGACGGGAATATAAAAAGGAAGTGCAATAGCCAGTAGCCAATAGCTTCTGTCTCGTACTTGCTTCAAAGCATGTGTTGTTTTTGGTATGTCGGAACAGCATACAGACGAGCGTTTTTCCAGATAGGAATTGGTTCCGTCAGAAAAATTTAGAATATGTTCTCTTTCTAGGTCCGTCAGAATTTTCAATGTAAAAAGTCAGATCGGGGATAAACACAATCGGAATATACGATGAAAAGCTCCCCTCTGACTTTTTCTTTCGGAAATTCCACTCGTGTGTACAAGTCATAAGCCCATACATGGGTCAAATTCCGAAATAAGTTACTTTCAAAAATCTTTTTTAAGAATTTTTATTCAAATTTTGCACCATTAGTGGGCCGCAGCAACAACTGACTTTCGTGCGGACATCAAATTTGAGTCATTGGGCATGCAGAATTTTTTTTTTAAAAACGTACAATTTTCTAATCAATGATGGGAGAATCACGTGAGAAATTTAATCAAAAAATAAATGTGCATTAGCACGAGAAAAGAAAATTCCCAGAAAGAAAAGAAGATTCCCGGCCACAAAAAATATTTTCATTAACAACATGAGGTGAACTTGAAGGCTTGGTTGGTCGAATTTGGAAATCAATGGTGGCATCGGATCACAAAATGCACTATATTTTTGATTTTTCGAACAAAAATTTATTCGGAATTCGATCCATGTATAGCCTGCATAAGGCTGTCCATATATGATTTATTTATTTTTTGTTAAACCAGTAGGTTGAACGAAAAAAAAAAATGAACCTATTCCCCATGCACACATTTCGATGTGGATGGGGGAATCGCTCACCCTGAGCTTTTGCCAGTGGCAGTGATCGTTTGGGTAAATCCGACAGGCTGGTTGTACACAGATAAATCTGTTTTTTTAACGTTCTATTTGAAATCTCAACTTTTAGGTTTAGGATCTTAGGGTCTCTGTGCGCCTAGACGCGCTCCTAATGGAGCGCATTCGGCGCAATACAAATCCAATATCAAATCAAATCAAATCAAATCGACTTGTGCACAGCCAGATAGCCCATACAAGAATCAAAATTCAGCCAGTCCTTGCTGAACCGGACAAATTTCGATCTATGGCTGGCTTTACCGCAGCCTGCATGCTTTGATCGTTCACCTTTCTGTGTTGAGCCGTAAAATCAGACACCCAGTAAACAGTTTAGGTATCTACAGCACAACAACACCACCTGCTGCACCCAGTAGAGTAAGAACCAATTACTGTCCCATTTCCAGAGGTGACAAAGGAGGAAGTTTATATATGATCTAAAGAAAACCCACGAGAAGCTTCCTCCTAAATAATCTTAACCTGTTTCTGTATACATTTTGATGATTTGCTCTACAGAATTCTGCCACAGGTGTTTTTTTAATGACGTTAAGGAATAAAACACTCCGCAGAAGAAGCCCAGGTAACCAGCAGCAGCAAATGTGCTGCACTGCGGCACACAAAACCAGAAGCCTAATCCTGGCACTGTTTGGGGTAACAGAACCAGACAAGCTTTATTCCATCTTTATACAGACCTTTACTAGTATACAAGCAAAATCTAGAACCTGCCCATTGTTCTTTCAATGGATTTACATTTAAAACATCACCTAAATAATTCCACGTATATGGGAAATGACTCAACTTTCCCTTTCTCCACTTTTATAGCAATGTAACATTAGTGCTTTTAAGCTTGGTTTTATACCTGTAGAATTTTGTTAGAAAATTATCCTTTTCAGAATGTTTGTTTGATTAAGAATTTCCACCAGAGCAAGCGAAAAAAATCAAAGGATGACGATGGAAAATTTTTGTTTAATGTAATAGAAACTAACAAATTTCTAATAGTTAAATCCATTCCCGGGTGAGAAAAATCATAGCTAGTCTTTGTGGATGCAATTGTCAAATTAAAAACAGAAAAAGAACATTCATTCTAGGAAAAAAATAAATAAAAATCCATATGTTACTCGAACGAAAATTTGTTAGAAATCAATGGAGTTCATGAAGGCTCCATCGAACGATCGAACAAGTGATTTATATATTTTCTCATGCAAATGAAATGTATGCTATGTTTTTTTTAAGCTGGCCATTATTGACTTGAATTTCGACCGATTCTTGCTGAATCGGTTAAAATTTGAGCCGTAAGGGTCCTTTCACACAGACTCTGCTGATTCAGAGTGGACACAGACACAGCTCGCTATTCTCTATGGGACAGTCAGATGGAATTGGACCCCCTGTCCTGTTCCATCGGATACCATCCGATCCAATTCTCCAGACGGATGGAAAATAGGGTCACCATACGTCTAGATTTGGCAGACAGGATCAGATCGGATATCGGCGGTGACATGTCCGCTGACATCCGCCGCTCCATAGAGGTGAATGGAGCCTCTGGTCAAGTCCACCTGAAAAACTGATAAGTGGACGTGATCAGAAAGCCTGTGTGAAAGGGCCCTAACTGGTCATGTTGGCACCTCGACAAACTTTAATTGAAAAATCAAAGGAGCTGGATGGAAAATTGCCAGATAAACAGTGATTGCATCCAATAAAATGCAGCCGCTGCCCAGTTGTTTAGACAGCCAAAGGGGAGATTCCTCCACCTACAATGATTAGTGTGGATGGAGGAATCTACTAGACCCCTTTCACATTGGCATCGCTCGCTACTGCACCACTCGTATTTGCTGCGCTTTAGCTGCACTTTTCAGGCGCTAGTGGGGCACTCATTACAAAAAAAAATGGTAAAAAGTCCCATTTTGCGGCACTTTCAAGTTGCTTTTCAGGTGCTTTGGAAGCTCTGCCCATTCATTCCAATGGGCAGGGCGTTTTGGCAGCACTATTTACAGCGCTCCCAAACCACCCCAAAGATGCTGCTTTCAGGACTTTTCGTAATGTCCCACAAGCGCACCGCCCCAGTGTGAAAAGTCACACTACAATGAATGGGAGGCGGTTTTCAGGTGCTTTTCAGAGGCTATTTCTAGCGCTAAAGCACCTGAAAACCGCCTCAGTGTGAAAGTAGCCTAATTCCGTGTACACACGAGCGGATTTTCCGTTGGAAAAATCTTGTATGGTTTTTCCGACGGAATTCCGCTCAAGTGATCACAAAAATCGATAAAAAACATTTAAAAGCAATGTGGAAGACATAGCAATGCTAGCCCGACGTGTTTCGACAACAAAAGGTCTTCAACTGGATGCCCCAGTTTTCATTGTAAGTTTTTTTATATTTGAATAAACCATCCCTGGTTGACCTGCACCATATGGAGCCCTCTTCCATTTTTACCTCCATTTTTGGTTCTGCTGATTACTTACCCACCTCTACTTCCTGGATTGTCCTGGACCCATCTGGCTGCGGGGTGCCTATTGCCTGTCATTTAAACGATTTGGAGCTGTACATCCTTCATTGCATCCAGCGTGACATCACCCAGAACAGAGGATTTTCAAGCCTGTTTGACTCACTGCCATATGGTATTTGGGTCCACCATTTCTGGTAAGGGAACCTCACCTTTTCTATGTGAACCTGCACAAGCATCCATAGGTATACCAACCGGTTTATCGGGAGTACACATCCCAGCCCATTTAGGAATGGGGGAATAACATCTCTCTCCCCTTCTTATGGACTTGGCTTCTTTGAACTGTGATCCAACACCCCATTGTGTTGTACCCAGTACATTCTGAATCACTTTCACAGATTTTTTTGATTTTATTACTGTGTATTGATATTTTTCACGTGTATATTTTTACAAGCACTAAAACTTTGGTATCCGCCTTAGTTTTTGATATCCACATTATTACATGTATATATGTCACAATATTTAGCGCTACACATTATCTTTGCACATTACTTTGAACTTTGAGTGTTAGCTGCTTTTTGTATACACATCTGCTTTATTTTAGGTTTAGCGCAGTATTTCTCCTCCCCATTTTGAAATTTTATGGAGAGGACTAAGAAGATATAACCATGCCAATGGTGCAGCAGAAAACATACAGCACAGTAAGGAAGGTTTGTGGTCCAGGATGATAGGACAGTCAAAATTAGAAGCCCCCCCCCCCCACAGTTGCGGAATGCCGGCCGCCTGCATACCGGAAGCAGTGTGGCCGATTTATGGGGCGCTAGACTAATTTGCCTCTAAGCCCAGTCAGGGACTCTTTCCGTGCTGCCCCCTGCAAAGTGCTGCCCTATGCCTGGGCCTTGTCGGCCTAGGCCAGGATACTGAGTTTGGCAGCACACCATAATGCATTGAGATGCACTACTGTTTAATACAGCACACATTAACACTACACACCCGAACTGCTTTGGAGGCCGGAGGACTGATATGGGGTCCAAAAGACCCCAGATCTCTCCATAAAGAGGACCTGTAATGGCCCATGCTATCACATGGGATGTTTTTCATTCCTTGTGATAGCAAAAAAAAAAGATTGTGTACATTTTTTATAATAAAATAAAATTTTAAAGGAATTTAAACTGCCCCAACTCCTTTGTGCTTATGCACAATTGCGAACGCACATTTTGGTCCCGCACGCATGTGTACACGACAAACAAACTGCATTTTATTTTGAGGCCAGGGGTGGGGTCGAGGGCGGGGTGGAAAGAGGCCCCGTCAGATAGACTACTGTGCCCCATGATTTCTAACAGCGGCCCTGAACTGTGCACATCAATAGAAACACACAGCCCCATAGCATAGGGTGGCACTTTTTAGATTGTAAGCTCTAATGATCAGGGCCCTATGATTCCTCTTCTACCAAATTGTAATGTAATTGTAATATCTGCCTTTATTTTGTTAAGCGCTGCGCAAACTGTTGGCGCTATATAAATCCTGTATAATAATAATAAAAAAGGGCACTCCCATCCTTCCCCCCTCCCCCTCCTTCCTTCTCTAAGGCAGTCTAAGCACTGGGAGATCCAGGTTCTGGCTATGCTTTCTGGCATAGTTTTCTGGGTCACAAGAGTGTCAAATGAGAATTACAAATCACTTGGCAGATAAAATAGCACACATATATGCATTATAAAGGTGCTGCTGTTTGCATGAATTTCAGCTCTAAAAAAAATAGTAGTATCAACATTGTGCATTTACATACTGGACTAGATTATGTTCATAAATGACCCATAAATGTGGTTTCTGGAATAAATAGAGCAGACATCCTTAAAGAGCAGACGTGAAGATGTTAGTGCCTGGAGTGAATGCTACCCTTTCAGTTTCCAATTTTTGGGCCTGTAGTTTGCTATAACATTGAAGGGAAAATAATGAGATAATGATCATAGAAGAGATGAAGTGATGGAGAGCTAGTCGGCTCCCTTGTTCTGCTCCCTCGTGTGTACATTACAATGCATGAGATGTACACAGCCAAACACACTGCAAATAGCATGACCTTCACAGGGGGATATTATAGAGACACCACAATAAAAGCTTTACATGTCTCTTCAGAGTCCCTAAAAGAACAATTTATCAACAAAGTGCTATGCATTTGTTTTGTGCACTATGAAAATAACTTGACTATTATAATTGTCTGCGATGTTTAAGCCACAAATTTAAAATGACAAAATCACATCTCTTGTCATTGTTTTTTTATGAAAGATGGTAACCAATATTAAAAGCGTAATAGATAGTAACTCATTGAATATTATATTTTAAGATTCTATATATATATATATATGTACACTGTTCCAGATTCTTTTTATGCTCTAATTAGTATTCTTGTTATAGGAGGTACTTGTAATGTTTTTTTTGTGTGTTCTTGTGCTTGGCATCTAAAAAACTATTAGTGTGTGCCAGGCTTAAAGTTATACTAAAGATGCATTTTGTTTTTCTTTAAAACTAATAAACATGTTATACTTACCGTATATACTCGAGTATAAGCCGACCCGAATATAAGCCGAGGCACCTAATTTTACCATAAATAACTGGGAAAACTTATTGACTCGAGTATAAGCCTAGGGTGAGAAATCCGCAGCTACTGTAAGTGGAAAAGAGGGTCAACAATGCCCATTTGCAGCCTCACTGTGCCCATTTGCATGCCTCACTGTACCCATTTGCAGCCATAGGTCCCCTGAACTTCAAACTTGGTAGTTAAGGGTTCCTAGATGCCCCCTAGCTGCAGCCAAAATTGGGGTCTCTGGACCCAAAGGGTCCCGAAATGACATTGCTGCAGATGGACACAGTTGACCGAATTTGGGGCCCTGTATCTCGGGGCCACTTGGTGCTAGGAACCCCAATTTAGATATGTTGTAATGTTGGTTCCACTGGGTTTGTACACCGAATTTGGGGTTCCTAGCACCAAGTGGCCCCGAGATACGAGGCCCCAAATTTGGGTCGGGAAATATCAAGCACTTTTCTGTAGCAAAAATGACATTTTCCAACCTGACTTCGCAGCCCCGTATCTCGGGGCCACTTGGTGCTAGGAACCCAGTGGAACCAACACTACAACATATCCAAATTTGGGGTTCCTAGCCAAAGTCGGGTCGGAAAATGTCATTTTTTTCTGCAGAAAAGTGATTGACTCGAGTATAAGCTGAGTGGGGCACTTTAACCACAAAAAAATGTGCTGAAAAATTCGGCTTATACTCGAGTATATACGGTACCTGCTCTGTGAAATGGTTTTGCACAGAACAGCCTGGATCCTCCTCTTCTCAGGTCCCTTGCTGGCAAAATACCTTCTGTGTTTAGCAGCCCCCCCCCAGCACCCCCACAATTACCTACCTGAGCTCCTTTTCTCTCCAGCGATGTCCCCGATCCCCTCAGCCACCCAGTGCACTCCTCCTGATTGGCTTAGACAGAGCAGCAGTGCTGAGGCTCACGTGGCTGTCAAAGTCAGTCAGTCAATCAGGGGAGGGGGGTGGGGCCATGTCGGGGCTCCATGTCCTGTTAAACCACTGTATGGTCTTGGCCACCATGCTGCAGCTCAGTTTCAGGGTCTTGGCAATCTTCTTATAGCCTATGCCATCTTTATGTAGAGCAACAATTCTTTGTTTCAGACCCTTAAGAGAGTTCTTTGCCATGAGGTGCCATGTTGAACTTCCAGTGACCAGTAAGAGAGAGTGAGAGCGATAACACCAAATTTAACACACCTGCTCCCCATTCACACCTGAGACCTTGTAACACTAACGGGTCACATGACACCAGGGAGGAAAATGGCTAATTGGGCCCAATTTGGACATTTCCCCTTAGGGGTGTACTCACTTTTGTTGCCAGCAGTTTAAACATTAATCACTGTGTGTTAAGTTATTTTGAGGGGACAGCAAATTTACACTGTTATACAAGTTGTACACTCACTAATTTACATTGTAGAAGCGTGTAATTTATTCAGTGTTGTCACATGAAAAGATATAATAAAATATTTACAAAAATGTGAGGGGTGTACTTACTTTTGTGAAATACTGTAAATACTAAAGAAATTCAACAGGGAGAGTGGGAATCCCAGACAATAGACATGACAGGTGTGCAGACTTTAAGCAAAGTTATCTCTCTGACAGAAACTGCAAGAGATATAGGAAATTGTCAGGTGGTTTAACTCTTAAAAATCTGTTAAAAACTGAAACAATGATTTTGTCAGTGGCAGACAGTAGAGTGAGAATGTTCATTTATCTGTAGACTGGAGAGCCTGCTTCTATTGGAGGCAGTCTTTAGTTTTCATCTGCTATACTGGAAGATACTTGGCCTTCTTATGAATAGAATAAAGGGGCACACATCTGAAACCTGCAGTGAGGCAAGAAGGAGTGTGCATTCAAGGACAAGGTTACGAAATCCCCCATCTTTGCTGCACAGTGTGAACCCAGAAGTGCTCAGTTCTCAGCGTTTCTAGGATCAAGTCGTCAAAATTCCAGCTACAAAGTCAGGTGCACAGTGGAACAAGCACAGTCTGTGCTTGACCAGCTGTAGAGAAGAGGGTAGGGGAGACACTGGGGCTCTAACTGACCCCCAATGTCTCCATAAATAGTACCTGCTACCTGCCAATGCTTTCACATTAGGAGCTTGTTAGCCCCCATATGATAGCAATAAAGTTTAAAGAGAAATTTTCATGATTAAAATTTTTTTTAATATTTATACTCACCTAGGTGGAGGCAGCATCAATCCAATGCTGCATCCGTCCCCTGCAGGCTCTGCAGTGAGAACTGAGCAATCAAACACCGCTGATTGCTCAGTTCTCCCCCTCTGCTCTGAGCAGAGAGCTGTGACTGTAAGTCAGCTGCAATCTGCTCTCCCCTCCAGCGCTCACTGGAGGGCTGGGCTGTGGAGTGATCGGGATGGGCTGGCTCAGGCTCTCAGAGGATCACTGAGAGGCTGAGCCAGGTGCTGTTCTAGGGCTCATGGTGGATCCCCATCATATGGTCGGGATCTTTTCAGAGCCTGGACCGGCTCCTATGGATCCTGTGATTCAGGGCTTTGCCCATACTTCTTCTTTAAAATGGTTGTAAACCATCACATATACCCAGTGAAGTAAGTGAACAGCCTCAGATGATACACAGCGATAAAACAAATCCTCCTACATAGGTTTTACTTGTTTATCTGCAGTCTTCTCTTCCCTACACCCCCTCAAAGGGGCAGAAAATTGTTAAAATCTTTCTTCATCTGTCAGGAGCAGAGAGGTGGGGGCATAGAGGCTGCAGTAACAGTGTGTGAGAGCTGATTGGAGGAAAGGAACACACCCCCTTCACACAGAAGAACCGTGTTGTGAATAGACAAGCTCAGTTCTGAGCTTCCGCCGTGAGACAAATTTTATCTCATGTGCTGGGAACACTTCTCAGAAGTGACTCATACTTATAACAGAGGAAGGAAGCCCCAGAGAGAAACAACACTCAGGGCTTTGGAGAGATATTAGTAAACACTACAGATATATGGGCTTTGCTCAGATGCCATGACTGAGGTTTACAACCACTTTAAGTACAAATAAAAATTGGTTTTAAAAAATGTAAATCGAATCACTTAACAAAAAAATGCATTTAGCTTAAGCATTCTGACAATGCATTGTTGATCAATATGCACCTACTCTACATGTAAACTGGGGCGCCATTCTAAAAGAATGCAGTGCATTACACAATGCTAAGAGCTGTGCATTATTGTTGTAACATGGATAACAATGCATGTCTTATGGTGGCTAATGCAATGCATATGTTTGAAGGGAACCTAAAGAAAGGGATTAAAAAAGATAAAAACAAAAACCTAATTTGTCAGCCTATAAAAAAAGCTGAATATTTATTATAACAGTGTACCAAATAAAATTGAATATGTTCTTTACAAAACTTCGAGGAGTAAACAATTTGCATATTCTTGGCTACCAGTAAAAGAGCTTTAAAATTAAGCTTAACCTCAACCTAAACCTAAAGTAATAAATTCACACTTATGCAATCCTTATGCGCATTTTTTACAGGACAACAAGCACTTCATTTGCATGGGCTGCCCAATATGCTAAAATAATGCCAAAGACATGCTTGCACTTTTTTTTTTTTTTAACACACTGCACCAGAACACACAGTACTTTGTTACCCTGCATTCTTAGTGTGCTAAAATGCATGTACTTTAGCAAAGTATGTTGAGATGCCATTAAAGCGGTTATAAACTGCAGGTTTGCGGGCTCAAGCGATGTGTGTCATTTCCACACATGCGCGGGAGCCGCCTTATTCGGCACAATTTAGAAACTGGATGAACGTTTTAGTACTGTGAAACGCTTTTTGAAAGATAAATAGTGCATTGTATATACAACTATATAGAGCAGACCAAAATGAGGGACAAATGAGGAGGAAATAGGGACAGAGGGTCTTTGTTCCAAATTAGGGACAGTCCCTCAAAATCAGGGACAGTTGGGAGCTATAGCAATAGACAGTGTGGAGAAATTCATCTTCAAATTCACAACACAGGCACTGAAATCACATCTCATCTCCCCTTGCTTTCTCTGACAGTAATGCTGTGGCAGCCTGCCTTCCTTCTAATGTAAACAAACAGCAGATTTTAAGCTGTTAGAAACCGACAGAGGCCAGGTTCTCTTTGCTGTGATCTTTGAGGATGAATTATTTCATCGTATATGCAGCTACAGAGGTTAGTGAAGGCTTATTTAAAGATTTTCATATGTAAATACTAGGGCTGAAACAACTAATCGATTAATTGACAACTAATCGATTATGAAATTAATCGATTATGAAATTAATCGATTACTATTTTCATAATCGATTAATCGGCCAGTAACTTAATGGGGTTAAAAGAAACTAAAATGAGTCCTTTATAGTACAAAAAGAGCAAATAATTGCTACTGTAAATATTACTTTCACAGTTCTACAGAAAAAAAAATTAACCCCTTACAGTAGTGATTATCTGCTTTTTTTTTGTACTATAAAGGGCTCATTTTAGTTTTTTTTTTTTAACCCCATTATGTTACTAAACGTCTTAGACCTGGTTCACATCTGTGTTTTTTGGTGCTTTTTGCAGAAACGCACTACAGTTCATTTACATGGTTTCCTATGGGACACGTTCACATCTATGCTTTTTTCAGCCGGTCAGGGACTTTTTTTTAACGCAAAACGGTGCCTTTTTGGTTCAATATACTTCAATGGAGAAGCTGCAGAAAAGCATGTAATGCATTTTTGCAGCAATTTGTGTTTTTTTAATCTAACCAATAACAAATTGACCAAAAAACAGTATGTCTCTTCTAATAGTATATACAGTATATATCTCCTCTAATAGTATATACAGTATATCTCTTCTATCTGTGATTTTCAGAGTGGATTAAAGATTTTGCTCCCTAACCATATATAGTTGGTTATTTATATTTACCACTGCATAGAGATATTTAAGAATATATTGCCTTTTTTTTAAACTTTACATATTAACTAAATTATACACCACAATTTTTTTTAAGGTTATTAACCGATTAATCGAAACAATAATCAGCCAACTAATCGATTATGAAAATAATCGTTAGTTGCAGCCCTAGTAAATACTCTAATATCCATAGTCTGGACACTGGTCCCCCGTAAAGAACAATGTAAAAATGTCTTATGTAAGCACAATAATCACAGAGTCATAGTCAACTAAACAGACACCTACTGACTTTGCTAAATTTAGTGTAGGTATGTAGGCTTCAATGATCTCTCATAAAGGGTAAAACCTATATTTCTTTTTAATAATGTAGATCTCATTTGAACCATACTTTGACAATCGTACATCCATTTTGGTGTAATGACAGTAAGAAGCGTGACTACCATATTTTATTAACACATCATCTACATGACCTGTGTTGCCGTAGTACAATGCCTTGGCAAGAAAGAAAAAAACTGGTATACAGAGCTCCTGCTTGAAGAAGTGTAAAATTACATATGTACTGTACATAGAGAAAATAGCCAGGAAACAAGATGGGATGTCAAAAGCATGGGAGCTTTCCAAATGTTTTGTTAAGAGACAACAGAAGCGTTTAATTAGATTTTGTTGAGCAGACTGCACTTGTCGTCATACAATGACAGTGAAAATAAGGTCCAAGTAAACAGACAAACAGCTTAAGCGGGATGCATAGTGGTTTTGTAATAATTTCTTCATAATGATCAGGGCTAAAATGTAAATTTAAAAATATTTGTATCTTTCTTAGACAAGTAAACATACTGTATATTAATAGTATATACTTTCTTATCCAGCCAGTAGATGATGCTCTAGTATGCTTTACACATGTGAAGCAATGTATCACTTTCACCTATGCTGACTGCCCCATGGTTCAATGAGACAAAGACAGCTGCAAAAAAAGATCTGTCTGCTGTGCTGCCTCTTTAGCTAACCCATAGTGCTTTAAGAATCCTTACTTAAATTGTAAAACAAAGATTGTGTTTATAATAAACATTGCATATATAAAATACATTGTAAATGTAATAAAAAAAGTATAAAAATATATAAGAACATAAAAACCTAAAGCAAATATAAAGGTCCTCTATGACACTTTAGATGCAAAAAAGGGGTTTTCCCCTAGGTTTGTGGACTTTTGATTGGCACTACCATGCTTTCCCAAAGAAAAAAATAAATTGTATATGTAGTAACAAAATGTTTATTCAAGTATTCAAGGTTTAAAAAAGAGAACATAGAGGTCATGTATAGCATGCACAATAAAAATGCATCAAAACCATATACATAAACTTGTATGAAACATTGGACCAGACGCGTTTCGGAGTGGGTAGGTTCCTCCTTCTTCGGTGGTCGTGGTGTACAGTCTATGATTTGTATCTAAATATAAATATAGAAATAAAAATAAAAAGTATACATCTATATGAGTTCAACATGAGAGGTACATTGTGGGAACATTGTTGTACAGAGCGGGCATAGATCGCATTCATAACAGATAAGAGTGGTAAACAGTGTAATCCTTCTGGAACAGCAAAGCGTTAGAGAGAGAAAAAAGACAAGAGAAAATAAATAACCCACTCCGAAACGCGTCTGGTCCAATGTTTCATACAAGTTTATGTATATGGTTTTGATGCATTTTTATTGTGCATGCTATACATGACCTCTATGTTCTCTTTTTTAAACCTTGAATACTTGAATAAACATTTTGTTACTACATATACAATTTATTTTTTTCTTTGGGAAAGCATGGTAGTGCCAATCAAAAGTCCACAAACCTAGGGGAAAACCCCTTTTTTGCATCTTTTTGATACCGGATGTGGCACACACTTCCTAAATTCTCCCAAACCCTGTGAAGCCAGTTGACCTAACCCAATTTTGTCTCTATTATATTTTAGGTAGCAAATACCTTTTTCCCCACCAGGTCAACCCACTTCACAATTAATTTCATTATTCCTTTTTCCCTATACTCAGGGGTAGAGAATAGAAATTACAACTGATAAGGAAGACGGAGGTAATCATATATTCACTCCCTCTCCCTATATGTATCTTTATTATTCTTTGTCATTGACTTCCATACAATATATGTGATATACTAATAATAATATTAACATTTCTTTTTGTTCTTTTTTTGATTGTAGATATATTAATTGTTTTAAGTATCCCTCTATAGTGTCAACATGACAAAATTTACAGGTACAGAATGGGAAACCCTCATGGAGGGTTACCTCAACGACTTTGACAATAAGGAACAGGTAGATTCGGATTTATTACTTTTGTTTTCTAGATTATCTCGTTTTTTAGAGAAAAAGTCTATGCTTTTTTGGCATATTAAATCATTTGAAAACTACATTAGAGAAAATATAAACCCTTTGGGACTCAGGGTCCAGATCTTCCCCACATTGGAAGGCCTGGACCCTGATTTCAAGAATCTCTGGGAAAATGCTTTAAAAGTTTGTTCACGTACTCTTATGGAGTTGTTGATGACTGAATACAAGAAAAGATCATCAATACTCGACGATGAGATTATAAATATCTGCGACAAGCTTCAAAAACTTAAATCCACTCAATCCCTAGCTCCCCAGGAAGATAGATTAAAAAAGCATCTTGAAATATTTAATAAAAACATTCTGAAGAAAAAAAGCATAAAATTTAGTCGGGATAAGGATGCATTTAGGGATGGGAAAGCATACAAATGGACTCAATATACTAACACGTATACACACACCAGAGGAATTATCACTAAAGCTCCCCTTGATTCGAATAAATTTAAAAATAAGACCCCCACTGCTACCCCTCACCAAACGTTATCCAAACAAGCTCCTCACAAACCAAAATCCAGCACAAGCACTAAACGACAATTCGAAAGCAATTCACCAGATGGCCAGAAGGCCAAGAAATCTGGTTCAGTAACTCCTATGTTGGAACCCACACTTAGCCAAAGAAACACGAGCACCAATATAGATCAAACACAAGTTATCAATGACAGCATTGACACAAACACACAAAACACGTGCACTTCTCTTGCTTCCACGGTAACTCCCCTAAATGACACCTCTTTTTTAGAGAAGGTTCTGGCAGGACTTCAACCATCAACCTCAAATCCAAATACATACACCCAGATTACGTTTTAGACGACGTGCCTATAGTTGATGATGTAACTTCCAACAACATCATCAACTTATCCTCACATTCTCTCTCGGAAGATGAAATATCAGTTTTAAAAAAAGGATTAAACTTTTGCCCAAACCAAGATGGAGATAAATTTGATTTTTATAAAGATCTACAACTATTCATACGCAAATTACTTCTTAGAAAAATGTTTCAAAAACAAGATACTCCACCTGATTATACCATACAAGAAAGTCGAGCATTGGACCATTTGATCTCATTATTAGAGGAAAATGACCCAACAGATCTTATTGATCAAATCAATCTCCAACAAGCTTTAGACTCAGTATATTTAGTAACAGACAATACTAAATCCACACTCAAAAAGAAATCAACCATCTGTCCAGCTCCCAGTACAAACCCTAATGCAGCTACTTTTCTCTACCTGGTGAACAGAGATCTAGAAAAACTAAAAATCCGAACACCTAAAACAACAAATTTTACAAAGAAAGAAACAGCGGCCCTCAGACAACTAGGCAATAACACCAACCTTATCATCAAAGCGTCTGATAAGGGCGGGAATATCGTCCTTATGGACAAAGATCGCTATATACAAATGTGCAATAAAATCTTAACTAATTCAAACTGGTATAGACGGATGCCTTCTAGCATTGTTAAAAAATATGACAGTGAATTTTACCAACTTATAGACACAGCTCTAGAACGGAATGTCATCACTAAACAACTTTGGACTTACATTCGGAACAACTTTCCAAAAGTTCCTACGTTCTATGCATTACCCAAAGTCCATAAAAAAAAAAAAATGACCCACCTGGTAGACCCATCATATCAGGAATTGGCTCTATAAGCGAAGGCGCTAGCCGCCTAATAGACGACTTTCTCAAACCTTATGTGCAAGCACTTCCCTCATATGTTAAAGATACTTTACATCTTCTACAAATTGTAGACAACTTACACATTCCCACAGAGGTTCTATTAGTAACAGTGGATGTAGAAACTCTCTATAGCTCCATACCCCATACTAGAGGAGTGGCAGCTATTAGACACATTATATTTAAAGACGAGAAAATAGATCCAGCATATGGAGAATTCATCCTAACTCTATTGGAATTTATTCTTGAACATAATGTGTTTTCCTTCAACGGCTCCCATTTCCTCCAGGTGCAGGGAGTAGCGATGGGGACTTGCTGTGCCCCATCGTATGCAAACCTGTACCTGGGGGAGTGGGAGCGGGCCTTCCTAGACGATGAGGACTTATCGATGTACACGGACCATATTCTTGCATGGCACCGGTACATCGATGACATCCTCATCGTCTGGGACGGCACCAGCTCACTCTTGGAGCAATGCCTTCTCAGAATGAACAGAAATACTTTTAATCTGAGTTTTACTATGTCATATGACACTCACTGTGTCCCTTTCCTAGACGTGGAGATTTATAGAAACGATGTTGGACAACTGCTGACACGTTTATATAGAAAACCAACTGCGGGCAATACCATCCTGCACGCCGCAAGTTTCCACCCAACACCGTTAGTAAAATCAATACCATATGGGCAATACTTGCGCATTAGAAGAAATTGCACAGATGACAAAATCTTCCAAATAGAGGCCAATAAACTACGCACCCGCCTCTTACAAAGAGGATACTCCCATGCATCCCTAAAAAGATCGTACCAGCAAGCATGCCTCCGTAATAGAGACCAACTTCTATATAGTAAAAAACCCAGAGAAGAAACAAACCCCCTGAGAATCATCTCCAGATATAACAATCAACAAAAGCAGTTAAAAACCATAGTAGAAAAATATTGGCATTTACTCACATATGATCCCCTGTTAGGACAATTCGTCCCGGAGAAACCCCTTTTCACGTTTAAGAGAGCAACATCCATTAAGGACTGTGTTACAAAGACCGAGTTAGTAAGCGGTAACCCACATTGCAAATACAAGGGAACCTTTATGTGTGGCTCCTGCCACTACTGTAAATACATGGCTACAGAGAAGAACCCCATTTTACCTAATGGGGATACCTTCCGACCAAAACACTTTGCGAACTGCAAAACTCTGGGGGTTATTTACCTTTTAATGTGTGAATGCTCTTGCTTCTACGTTGGCAAAACAAAACTTGAGTTTTGGAAACGTGCATACAGACATGTGCACAGTATGATGACGTGCGACCCAGATCTCCCCTGGGCCGACACGTCAGCACTGTGCACATGGGCAGATTCCCAAAAATCAAGTTTTTGATCCTGGATCGGATCCATCCGAACCCGAGGGGGGGGGACTGGAACAAGTCCCTCCTCCAACTCGAGTCAAAATGGATCTATAAACTTCGAGCCACCCAGGCTCCTGGATTAAATGAAACTATCTGGTTTAAACCCTTCTTGGAGGGCTTTGTATCTGGAGGTATGGAAAAGTAAACTCCAATATGGTCTAACACGCATTTTTTGACAACACGTATCACGTTGATAATTATATCCATCATAGTTATCCATAATGCAGGATACAAACAAACCTTGATTAGATAGCTGACTTTAATGACACATGATAAATGTATATATATCTATCTATACAGTCTTAAAAACTACTGTAATATATCTACATTAAGGTTGAATATTGTATACCCACTTCATTTATCTCTACACGGTTGGTGTTTGAACATTCATGGAGCGGGGTAAACCTATTATGTAAAAAATGTCTACAGGACAGTATATTAAGGTTGAACATTATATATCTGTATACCTACTCCATTTATCTCTGCACGTTTGTGACAGATCATATATGGAGTGGGGTAAATCTACTATGTATAACAACTATGTAGGATTATATTAACGTGTTGAACATTGTCTAAAAAATATATATATAACGTACTACAATCAGGCACCGGCACACAAGGAATGGTATATTGGGATGCTGCCATCTCTCACTTTCCCGTTCTATTATATTAGTTTCTTTTCCCCTTATTGTTAGGGGATGACTCTCGGCACTACATACAGGCCAACTACTAGACTTAATATGCCCCTGTTTATTCATTATATCTCGATGCACAAGATTTATTCTTAGCCTATACCATAATACAATGGACTTAAATCTAAAAACTATCTACTTTGCTACTAGTAGGCTGTGTCCCGGGTCGGCACCTGGATCATTGGAACTGTCCGGCACGCAAGCCGCCCGCCCATTTGGGCGGTGCGGCGACGGGAGGGGAATCGTTATCCCATGCTTTCCCTCCCCTTTTGGCCTCCTCCAATCGGTTGTGCGATGCCCGTGGGAGGAGATACTTGTCATCCTTCTCCACCCACTGGGCATGCGCGCTCCGATTCTGAGGCCTTGCGTGCCGGCGGGAGGAGTGGGCGGGGCCGCATCCTTCGTCATACTCGGTATGATTGGATGGGACCGCGCGCACACCGCCCGGGGGGCCAACCCTCCCTACAAGCCTCCCACCCCACTCCGACCAGCTGTTCTGGATAACAGCTGATCGGGGGGGTGGTTACACCTATATAACCTTACGGCTTAGATCCTCTAACCCCTGACGGCACCATTAGAGCAACAAGCAGCCAAACTTCCTCTGTTGAATATACAAGGTAAGCTTACACTACAACTGCTACCCCAGGCACTCTGCACTCTATCTCTCCGTCCTATTATACCCTATTTAATGTATCTCGTACCTCATGCTTATTAAACAACTTAAACGCCTTGTTTATGCAGCACATAAATACTGTGTGCTCAAGCATTAGCATGGAGCCCTATTTGCTGAGATTCGCCAGTACTAGGCGATGCAGCATATAAATACTATCTGTTCAAGCATCAATATAGAGCCTTATTGCTTGGATTTACCAGCCAATATCTCTGATGTAATAACCATTATCAAGCCCTTGTATCCATACTAACCCATTATAAGCTTACCTGCCTTCCCTGAATAAATTTCATAAGCAAAAGGGGTACATTGTTACCCTGCTTTACAGTGCCCATGAGCTAGTATACAACCTATACCAAAATTGTTACTTTTTCTTTACAGAGGTTTGATTGGGTTTGCTTTGTTGACCCCAGCAGAACCAAGATCCCTGCTTGCTCGATCCTTCACAGCCTTTCTAAACTCGCAACTATACCTTATGGGGTCATCTTGGTCTCAGAGTATCCTAAAGTTTCGATACACTTAGACCACTCTCCATGCGAGAACCAATCCTGACTATTTATGTGAAGAGTGAGATCTCTGTCTGCGACCCAACCACCCTTTGCTGTGCCGATGCGTTATACCTTATCCTGTTTTTATTAAGGGGTTAAAACCCTGTCCATCTCTGCATCAATACACACGTGAGTGTTATGACCATATTTATTTATTTTCTCTTGTCTTTTTTCTCTCTCTAACGCTTTGCTGTTCCAGAAGGATTACATTGTTTACCACTCTTATCTGTTATGAATGCGATCTATGCCCGCTCTGTACAACAATGTTCCCACAATGTACCTCTCATGTTGAACTCATATAGATGTATACTTTTTATTTTTATCTCTATATTTATATTTAGATACAAATCATAGACTGTACACCACGACCACCGAAGAAGGAGGAACCTACCCACTCCGAAACGCGTCTGGTCCAATGTTTCATACAAGTTTATGTATATGGTTTTGATGCATTTTTATTGTGCATGCTATACATGACCTCTATGTTCTCTTTTTTAAACCTTGAATACTTGAATAAACATTTTGTTACTACATATACAATTTATTTTTTTCTTTGGGAAAGCATGGTAGTGCCAATCAAAAGTCCACAAACCTAGGGGAAAACCCCTTTTTTGCATCTTTTTGATACCGGATGTGGCACACACTTCCTAAATTCTCCCAAACCCTGTGAAGCCAGTTGACCTAACCCAATTTTGTCTCTATGACACTTTAAAACACATCCCAAATCCAGTAACTATGTAATGCACAAGTCTTGAGTGAGCTGAATCCTTCTGAACTCTACCTCGCAGTTGGAGAATTTCAACAGTAGAGACAGTGCTAGCAAGCAAGCATGGCTAAGGGCGGCCAGTTACTGACTGACAAGTTACAGGCTTGCAAATAAGCAGTGACAATGCTGATAACCACACCCCTGCAGCATCTTCTCATTCCATTATAGTGCAAGCAAGAACTGCCTACATAAGTGAAAACCCTGCTAAATATTCAGGAGCAGTGCAGCAAAGTTTTCACACCATAATAGGAAGCTGCATACAATGGACTTTACTTCAACAGGTATTTGTTGCAGAAAGCTAAATGAAAATTGTAAGAACAGATGTACTTACTTAAAGAGGAGCTCCAGGCTCCTTCAGAAAAAATTAAAAGTCAGCATCTTATACAATTAATATTAGGACACTTGTCCATGAATCCAGCCGTGTCTTCATCCAAGCCAATTTTTCAATTAGCTTTAAGGTGCTGCCACCGGCATTTTCTTGTAAGGGGAACCCCTGCTGTGCATACACGAAGCGTGCCGTGCTTTGTGAATGGCTCAGCAGTGGGTGAAGGAGGAGGGGGGGTAAACTTCCGGGTAACTTCGCCATGGTGAGATCAGCCAGAAGTGGGAACGGGTACCTGTCAAAACCAGGTACCCGCTCCCCCCCTCCGAAAGGTGCCAAATGTGGCAGCAGAGGGGGGAGGAGGCAAACAAGTGGAGCTTCCCTTTTTGGGTGGAGTTCCGCTTTAAGTATTGCAGCACATATTTTGTAATAGTAGGCCATAGCTCTAATACAGGGATCTCCAAACTATGGCTCTTAAGCTGTTGTGGAACTGCATGTCCCATGAGGCATTGTAAAACTCTGACATTCACAGACATGACTAGACCTGATAGGAAATGTAGTTCCTCAACAACTGGAGGGTCATAGTTTGGAGACCCCTGCTCTAATAGATAGAACTGTTTCAAAATGATTATTGTTTCTATTTAAAGGACCAGTAAAGCTAACTATAACTTAACTGTAATAGATGTACTGATATTATTCAAAAACACTGTGCATAAAGGAAGAGATACTGAAAGATCTGTAATAGTCTATGCTCTTCTGACAGGTAGTCCTGGCACGCAGATCTACTTCTACACCCCTGATCTGTTTTTCTCTTTCATCATTTCAAACTGCCTTTCAACAGTATTTTCATGAAAGTCTAAAAATGCCTGTAGATATAAGTTGCCCGTTCCAGAAATACATGAAGGAAAGCATCAAACCAGTAGTGGAATCAACATATAATTTTATCGTTTACAGTATATGAAAATCTAACATGCTTTGTGTTTTTTTTTTAGGGGCCCCTTTATTCGATTTAAATTAAGTTTTGTGGTGCCAAACCGGGGACTGAAAAAAGCTTTGTGCACTCCTACAAATCATAACTTCACCTTACTTCCTGTGGTCTAAATCTACTTTTGCTTATAATGTTTAAACCCTGATTAAGGGGGCCCCTCAGAACCCCTAGGAGGCAGTCCCTTTACAGACATTCCCACCTGTGGCAATAGTTTTCAAGATACAACTGTTCATATCTGGTACAGGAAGAGCCTCTACATTTGCAGACAGCGTTTCCAGGGTTCATTCACAAAAACATGTAGGAATCTGCTGCCCTCTATTGCCTGTATTTGTAAATAGCTGTGCTGCTTAATATCAGAGTTATGTGCAAGGACTTCCTGTCTCTGGGTGGCTGGGTTGGAAACCCAGGAGGGAGGAAGTGGAGAGGGAGAGTCTGGGACCACATGTCCTGCTTTGGAGGAGCTGTTGCTGATCCACATCAGAAGCAGGGTTTATTAGGCAAGTGTCCTTATATTTAATGGTTTCGCACATAGCTTCTGGGTATATATAACATATATATATAGAGAGAG
>CM053028.1:449413078-449595072 GCA_028564925.1 Lithobates sylvaticus | reverse complement strand
TATGTTTTCTTTTAGTATCATTTTGTTGCTTTAGCCATGACTCATCCCGGATGTGGGGGGGATGGGCCTCCTAAAATGTAGCCCACATAATTTTTAAGTGAAAGGAAGTTTAAGGGAAAGAAATGTAATAGAATTCCTATTTTTAGTGAAAATTTACTTTGCATTTACTTTGCAAAGAATATCCCAGAATAAGCAAGGAAAATTAAAAAAACTGCATTTTTTTGCTTGCATATAATTGTAAACCCTACCTTTTTTGTTTTACTAAACTAAGTGAATTTTCATAAATGAAGTTAAAGTATATGGTAATCCAAATTTTCAGTTGTTATAAATGTGTGTGTTTTCTCTGTGGATGTCAGTGAAGAAACCGTCCGCTCTTTTGCTGTCAATACCTGTTAATCCTGCCAGTTGCCAGAACCTGCTTTTGCAAACTGAGCATGCCAAGCATGGAAGCAGATCCATTCTGGCATGGTCAATTTGTATGGTCATGGTTTGCATGGTCAGCTTGCATAATGGAGCATCTCTCTTGGTGTTTATTATTATTATACAGGATTTATATCGTGTGCAGGACACTGTGCTCACGCACAGTAGGGTTGATTTACTAAAACTGGAGAGTGCAAAATCTGGTGCAGCTGTGCATGGTATCCAATCAGCTTCTAACTTCAACTTGTTCAGTTAAACTTTGACAAAGTGTATCATTACTTTCCCTAGCCTTGCCTTTTTAACCTCCCTGGCGGTATGATTCTGGCTGGAATTTAGTGCTGAAAGCGGTACAATTATTTTGCATGGACATTTGGCGTTTTTATATTGTAGGCATGCAATTCTTATGAATAACTCACCTAAATCTGTCCGAACCAGAGTCTAGTAGACTTCCCGGGTATGATAAATTTTGAAACACAAAATAATAAATTATAATATAATAAAAATATATATAAATAAATGATTCAATAATGTAATCAAATCAAACACACTGAAATTTGCTCAGTTGCAGACTAGTCGCTGTCATTAAATTTATTGTTTGATGATAAATTGTGTTTTTTTTTTTTATCGGTGTTTTCTAGCTGGTCTAAAACCACTTTTGACATAAAGGGACACTTTTTTTTATTTTTTCCTTTGAAAAAAATTTTTTTTATATAAAATTTTGTTTTTGGGGTGTGGGGGGGTATTTTTTGTATACAGTACTGTAATCTGTAAGATTACAGTGTTGTATATGTGTTGTGTTTTTAAACTTTTTTGAATTTGGCGCCGATCTCCGCTCCCGTCCGTCGTAAAAAAAATCTTTTTATTACTGTGTAAATGACAGGCAGGCTCGCTCACACAGCGGGGAGACATCGCAGGATCCAGGGGAAAAGGTAAGTAACTTCCCCCCTGCATCCCGCAACGCATGCCCGAGTCTGGCTCGGGGTTACCGCTCCCAGCACAAAAAGCTGGACCCGAGCCAGACTCGGGGTTACCGCCAAGGAGGTTAAGGCTGCATTGACACCTGGGCATTTGAATCGGGGCAGAACTAAAATGACACATTGCACAACAAAATGAACTTGTTCTAAAATGGGGTGCTGGCCTCTTTAAGGCACTGATAGATGCGCTCACCAGCATGTTAGGACAAAGCATAAAGTGCCTTCCATAGTGTAGTATTTAAATAACACCAATTTATTTGATTAAAATAACTCTCACATCACGGCGTCCCGGAAGTGATGAGAGAGGCCGACACGTTGAGTATTTTAACTATTTGGATGCATTTTTATTACTTCTTTTATGTAAGAGTTCTGTGAGTATGGAGGTGTTTAATGGAGGTGGAAGCACACTAAATGGTTTTTCATCATTATACGTGGATTTATTCGTACCAAGGAAGTGGACTATTTCTATCACAATTGAAGACTATAGATTTGTCACTTATTTCACTATTCAAAACGCCCAGGTGTGAATGCAGCCTAAGTGAGTCCTTTAATAAGGCTGTTTGGAATGTCTGTACAACTGAACTGGTTCAATTTATAGTTTTTATATAGACAAAGAAGTACCTCTGCACTACCTGTATGTAAACTATGTGTGCATACAAAGTGTAAAAAATATTGAACATGTTGCTGCAACACCTAATTTGTTCCCACAGTGAATTAACCAAGTAGTGTAAATAGAGTTGCGCAGCCTACATAATACAAGGTGTCATAAAATTGCCTTATCTATAATGGTTATCTAAAGTGATAATAATATATAAACACATCTGTATAAAAATCAAATAAAGTGAAAAAGTCCAAAACCAAAGAACACCAGTGCTGGATGTATAATAAGTAACAAGTCTAAAGTCTTCAATTGTGATACATAAGCCTCGCAAGGAATTGTCGGCCAACAAACACAAATGTAGTGACGTACTATTAGCCGATAAAGAGGAAGTTCAATTGTTAGACGCCACCCTTTGGGCTCCTTCTGCTAATTTCATGTTAGTAGAAGTTTAGTGAGTGTTGATTCGCGCTTTTCATTTTGCGCTTTTTATTTCGTGCTTTTCAGTTCGTTTCTGAGCGGCTGTTCATCAACCAGCCATGTTGCAGAATTGGAGGAGATAACTTGTTATTTATTATTGGCCTTGGAGTTATTGCTTTGATTAAAGTTCAGTCCAGGAACCGGAGGAATAGGATTTCTTGGACCAAAAATTGGTTGCTTTATTAATCGTGACCAATTATGCCATATGCCTTTGCTGCGGGAGCTCCAGGAGAATAATCCGGATGATTTTCAGAATTATCTCCGGATGACGGACCCCTGCTTTCACCAACTCTTGGCATTGTTGACCCCCTATATTAAGACGCAGGACACATGCATGAGGCTTTTATTTTATTTTTTGGTTGAATAATAATGGTTTGATTTGGTATATTTTCTATATATTTTTGGATGCATAGAATGCACTTTTTGATTAAGTTCTATTTGCAGATATTGTTTAATTTTTTTAATGCATAGATTTGTCACTTATTATACATCTAGGACTGATGTACTTTGGTTGCAGACTTTATTTGATTTTTTTTACTGATGTGTTTATACTGTATATTATTATCACTTTAGATAAGCATTATAGAGGCAATTTTATGACACCTTGCATTATAGGCTGCGCAACTCCATTTCCACTACTTGGTTAATAGTTTTTATATATTCGCCAAAGACAGATGGAACTATAGTTTGTCAACCTGACTTGGCACTGGACAAATAGAGAAGGCGTTATACATATCTTTGATTTTTATAATACGTTCCCCTTATATTCTGCTCAGACCTAGGACAATATTCTTAAAGACATCACATGCTAACAATATGTGAGTCTTTCTGATGTTCAGATGCAGCAATGGGTTTTGGGGGCATTGTAGGAAAGACAAGAGTTTTTGCTTACTTTTAAGCATCTGCCAAATACAGCTGATGGGTAAATGTTCTGTAATACTGAGAGCCTGGTGTTCATGCTGAGACTCTGACATCACTTTACATCAGTGGTAGAGATCTCACAAATTTGCTGATTGCACTGGTATCTGAAATTCAAAGCTTGCCTAGAGAGAGAAAAGAGATCAATCAATGCAACCAGAGAAAGAGGTGACGCAGGATGATGCTGATACACGTTTCTTTTAAGTCACTCAGAAAAGCATTAAAGTATGATAGTGTGGTAGGTATTGTTAAACAATGAGGAAAAGTAGTTGAAGTAAATCTAGGCAATTCATACTGAGCAAATGATGAAAAAGTACTTACAGATATAGGCAGTGGAATTTATATGCTTGCACACATGACCTCTCAAGCCTCTCTTATGGTTTTGACTTTCTATCGCATTGGCCCCTAATTAATGATTGATGTGATTGTGTTGGAAACATTAGACAAGCCATTCTCAGCCAGGGTTCTGTGGAACCATAGGGTTCCTCCTGAGATTGCTAGTGGTTTCTTGACTGTGACTAACTGACCTAAAGCTAATAGTACATACATAGTTCCAAGTCCAAGGACAGCAGAGCCAGCGACATGACACTAATGATTTTTTTAGCTCCTTTTGAGGGTAACATTGTTCCCACTGACCACCAATGTAGAAGCCCCAATGATTTTTTTTTTCCCCAATGATTTTTTTTAGCTGGGGTTTTCTGAGACCTAAAATTAGTTTTAAGGGTTCCTCTGGGGTAAAAAGTTTAAGAATGGCTGCATTGGACTATAAACTTTACGGGGTAAGGCATAATGTTAATAGTTCAGTATTCTCTGTAAAGCACCAAAGTATATGTTGGCTGGATTAAAATAACCTGAAACTAAATTACAAAACAACAAAGGAAAGTGTTATCCCTATTCAATGTTGTAAAGGTGTTATTTTACCTTTACAGAAAAAAACGTAAAGGTAAACCAACAATGGACACCCTCCCCACCCCGTGTGCTTATCTCCAGGGTTACCGAGATGTCAGCAGCCACTCCAGCGGTCCCAGGATTTGAAATCCCCACTCGTCTTCCTTTTCTGTCAGCACTTTCATTGACCAGATGGATTCTGATTGGTCAGCACTGGTCACAGTGACGGTGCTGAGCAGTCAGTATCGACTTAGTCCATCCGAGAGGTGCTGATGGAGTAGGAAAAGAGCGTGGATTGTAAAAACCCCGGACCGCTGAATCGGCTTAGGAAATGCTGACAACTTGGGAACCCCCGGAGGTAAGTACAGTGGGGACAATGGGGGTGGGGTGGAAAGTGTCCGGTATTAAGTACAGCCCCAAAGGTGAGTACAGCTGGGACCAGGAGATGGAGGTTGGGGGGGGGGGGGTATAGAGTGTCTAGTGTTCACTTTTACATTTTTTTCTGCAAAGGTGAGACAATCCTTTCAAGATGGTGACCACACAGGTTTATTGATCTGTAGGACAGCATTAGTAGAGATTCTCATTTGCCTACTGGCTTGTCATTTGTCATTTGCCATAAATTACTGTGAGGGGGGAAGTTTTGGCATTTTAGGTATAAAAAAGTAGATTGCTACTGCAATGATGAGAATAGTTTATTGAAATGGAAATATGAGTCAGAGATACATGGTCAGGTGAGGAAAAAACTTGAAGGTAGTCCTTTAAAATGATGCTAGGCTAGTGATTATACATATGTCACAGGGTCTTGTTTAAAGTTGCCAAAACTTTACATTTGTTAATACATCCTATTCCTAACATCATGCTTAGTAGATTCATGGAATAATTATCATCAACCAATAACCCTTTGCCGTTTTCAACTTTTTGCAACGTACTACAGCACCTGCTACTTATTTTTGCTGCCAGGATAGTCTCTATATAGACAATGAAGCCTCCTTGACTGTAGCTGCTAGGAAGACTCCTGAGCACAATGAGTGGACCAGGTGCAGTCTGGCTCCCCACATCTACACTTATGTTTGGATCTGGAGCTGTCTCCCACATGACACTGTCTCTGCCTGCGGACCTTCATTGTACAAAACAGAGAGAATACTTGGTTTCTGTGGTAACTGCTTTGTCAGCGATGTCTGTGTATCTAACAAATCCGGACGCTCTCCACTATGCAGACAAAGGCATCTCGATTTAGCAGCGTTTCTGCAGCTGAGCCTATCAGCAGAAACACAGCAGAGCAACAAAGATTAAGATGTGTGCAAAAAAATATAAATGCAAGTAGAGATAAAGAGTTATATGAAACCATGAAATGTTTGTGAGCTAGTGTATAGAATAGATCATCATCAGCATCTGATGAGGATTTGATGAGATAGTAATAAAGGACATTTGTAATTTAGGTTTACTTTGTGCTCTTATTTCTTGCTTTAGAGTGCCTACAAATCAATTGGGCAATAGATCTGTAAACGGGAGCAATCTGCTTGGCCAAACATTCCTGGTTATGTCAGTGGAGAAGACACAGGCAGGAGACACTGCCACCTACAGGAGGTTGGGACACTTGCAAACAAAAAAGGTTTCGGCTGGATTCACACTATCTTCGCATGCGGCTCACAGCAGGGGTCCGGTGCGTCCCTGTTCACTGTTTCAGGTCCGATTTCAGCCCGAATTTTGGGCTTAATTTGGATCTGAAATGGACCAAAAGACGCACAGAGCTCCTGTGCAAATTTGCACCGGAGCCGAGGCGAAGATATGTGAACCGGCTCCATAGAGAGCCTGTCAAAATCTCCTGCTATTGTGAATTGGATGCGGAGAACCCGCATCGAATTCGCAATAGTGTGAACCTAGCCGAAAAGCAAGTCCATGTTTAAACCCCACCTTTAACTATCATGCCTCAGTTTTTGCTAGAAGATTGGATGCCTTTTCCTCAGCTCTGCCAACTATGCCAACTATAATTTTCCCAACCCTAATAGTCTTATTTTTATTTTTATCTTTTTATCTGACTTCAATCAAAATACTTGGTACACGTTTAATATTTTCTCCTCTATGTCACTTGCTTGAGCTAGTCTCCACACAGCCTTAGTCTAGATTGGTGTGTCCTGGACCCAACTATTCTGGAAGATTGTGGGGCTAGCCTGGAATGTGGTAGTGGGCTCTGTACTGTGACACTTTGTCAAATGTCCGCAGCCCTGAGTTTTAGTTTATTGGCTTCTTAAAAGCATCTAAGCTTGCGTCAGCTTACTTTTTTAAAGCTTAATTGAACAAGCTGAAGTTAGAAACTGATTGGCTACCATGCATAGATTCACCAAATTTTGAACCATCCAGTTTTAATAAATCAGCCCTTTTGATTACAAATTTTATTGTTATGTTACATAGTTAAATATAGTTACATACAGTAGTGGTGAGGTTGAAAAAAGACAAGTCCATCAAGTCCAACCTATGTGTGTGATTATATGTCAGTATTACATTGTATATCCCTGTATGTTGTGGTCGTTCAGGTGCTTATATAACAGTATTTTTAAACTGTAAAAAAAGGCAATATAAAAGTCCAGGTAAAATAACCAAATCCTGCAAAGGAAAGGTACCTATCCTATTAAATATTGCAGCAGCGCTAAAATACAGTCTTTTTGGATAAAAAGAGTTCATAAAACATCATGGTGTCCCGGAATATAGTCTATATTGGTGCAGTGAACCCAAACTTCTGGAAATATAGTGATACACCTTCCACCGGATAATCAATTTTTTCACCGCGTGCAGGTCACACTCCCCTTTGGGGATGCACTCACCAGAAATGAAATATATATCAGCATTTCAATCAAAGCCATAGGCCACTGTCATCTCCTCAGCACGTCCACCTTTTCATCGTCTGCCAAATACCAGAGCGGATCCACTCCAACCCCGCATATGGATATGAAGAAAAAAAATGTGCGGACAGCGTAGTACAGTTTAAACCCAGATAGCTTTATTAGACATCCAATATTCCCCCCTTATTAAAACTGCGTACCAGAAATATATGATAAACCAGCCTTAAGAATGTAAAGAGTGCACTCAGCCTGTTTTGCCCCTCCGTCCGCCGGAAATCGGGCGCCAAAGCGGTGTATAGAATTGGTTTTCCTCCACTTCCTGGTTCGCTTTGTTGCTGGAGCGCACCCTGGAGCGCATGCGTCACTTCCTGCGAGGTCACGACCCTGACGCGTTTCGTCACTTCCGGACGTCGTCTGAGGGTGTGACCTCGCCACCGGAAGTGAAGATTATATATGAGTAGCGCCCAATCAGGGCTCTACACAGTCAGATTGACATAACTTGTGGCGAATGGGGACTTGCGGCTGCTAAACACTGGAGTGCATAACCGCTGTCTGCATTGTATGCTAGCACTAACATTTTTTTTTTTTTTTTTTTTTTTTTTTTTTTTTTTTTACCTCGTACCATAGCGTGCTTATTTACTGTAGTGCCCATACAGTTGCATTTCTGATTTACATTCTGCATTTCTACAACTTAAATGCCGCACTAGAAACGGATTCTATGCATGTAGAAGGTGCAAGGCGTGTCGAGAAGTTGCCTCACCCAGCAGAGCGCTCGAGTGTTTTATCTCGACAGTGAACAATCAAACGTTCTCAATCGATCAATTTATCACATGCAACTCCACGCATGTGGTCTATGCCTTAAAATGCCCATGCGGACTAATGTACATCGGACGAACTAAAAGGAAACTAAGAATACGAATTGCAGAGCATATACATAATATCAAAATAGGGTATAAAGACCACAATGTGTCTCTGCACTTCAAACTCAAGCACAACATGGACGCATCTGGCCTACTTTTTTGGGGGGTTGAACAGATCCAACCCCACTGGAGAGGGATTAATCTAGTGCGCAAACTATCCAAACGCGAAACTCACTGGATATACTCAGTAGATGTCTTAGTGCCAAAAGGCTTAAATGTTGAGCTAGACATCAACTGTTTCATAAGTGACACATGATACTCAGATTATTATCACATTACCAGTGAAAATAGGTTCTATCAGCTAAGTAGAAAAGGAATAGTTCACTAAAGGTATCAATACCTCTCCCCGCAGTTTACACATATATAGATTTATTTATGTATTTATTTATTTATTTATATCTAAATATATTTATACATATTTATTCATCTATTTATTTATACGCCTTTACATGGATAGAGCCGCATCCACATATGGATCTCCAACTAAAAAAGACTTCAGGTCAAAAGGTCACAGGCACGATGGGTCACAGTGGTCATAAGATTCCGACTGTAAAGTTTTTATTTTTATTTTTATTTTGTTTTTAATTATATTTTTATTTTTATTATTATATATTTTTTATGTCCTCTGAGTATTTCTGAATTTTTAGCACAACATCAACATATGTTTTTATTGGTCTTCCATATAAAGTCTTAACAATACATCTTATCCAGATTTTAATAAGGATTATACCCTATCACATGATATTTGTATCTATTTTATATTTTATCTTTACGCCATTGACTTCAGCGCAAAATCACAGTATTGAGAATTATATTCCATCACAGTTCATTTTACATATATATATTTTTTTTATATATATATTTTTTAAAATATTTTTTATATTTTTTATATAAAAAGTATTATATTTTATATATTATTTATACAATTGGACAGTTATCTCCGCGCTAGCGATTTCTAGCGATTAATATATGTATGGAGCACTAATATATAAAATTGGTTGATGGATGTGAGCGTTGATATGATCGTTGTTAAATAGCATCAGCACATTGAGTGACACTAACATCACTATGTGGAAATATGGATGCAGAGTGAGATACTGATCATAAGGGCATCACTCAGTACCAAATAAGTTACTGACCACCAGGAGGGGTTAGCATGAAGAATTAGTGATGAGCCACAGCACTAAAATGCACCAACATGCATCTTTAATGCAAATATTACAATACATATACATTCACAACTGCATCCGTATAGTGACATGTGATGGAAGGGTTAAAAGTGCGACATTACTGTGTATACAAGGTCCAAAAAAAGTGCGGCATTTAAGTTGTAGAAATGCAGAATGTAAATCAGAAATGCAACTGTATGGGCACTACAGTAAATAAGCACGCTATGGTACGAGGTAAAAAAAAAAAAAAAAAATGTTAGTGCTAGCATACAATGCAGACAGCGGTTATGCACTCCAGTGTTTAGCAGCCGCAAGTCCCCATTCGCCACAAGTTATGTCAATCTGACTGTGTAGAGCCCTGATTGGGCGCTACTCATATATAATCTTCACTTCCGGTGGCGAGGTCACACCCTCAGACGACGTCCGGAAGTGACGAAACGCGTCAGGGTCGTGACCTCGCAGGAAGTGACGCATGCGCTCCAGGGTGCGCTCCAGCAACAAAGCGAACCAGGAAGTGGAGGAAAACCAATTATATACACCGCTTTGGCGCCCGATTTCCGGCGGACGGAGGGGCAAAACAGGCTGAGTGCACTCTTTACATTCTTAAGGCTGGTTTATCATATATTTCTGGTACGCAGTTTTAATAAGGGGGGAATATTGGATGTCTAATAAAGCTATCTGGGTTTAAACTGTACTACGCTATCCGCACATTTTTTTTTCTTCATATCCATATGCGGGGTTGGAGTGGATCCGCTCTGGTATTTGGCAGACGATGAAAAGGTGGACGTGCTGAGGAGATGACAGTGGCCTATGGCTTTGATTGAAATGCTGATATATATTTCATTTCTGGTGAGTGCATCCCCAAAGGGGAGTGTGACCTGCACGCGGTGAAAAAATTGATTATCCGGTGGAAGGTGTATCACTATATTTCCAGAAGTTTGGGTTCACTGCACCAATATAGACTATATTCCGGGACACCATGATGTTTTATGAACTCTTTTTATCCAAAAAGACTGTATTTTAGCGCTGCTGCAATATTTAATAGGATAGGTACCTTTCCTTTGCAGGATTTGGTTATTTTACCTGGACTTTTATATTGCCTTTTTTTACTGTCTTGTATTGTATTTATAGTAGCTGCTTTAGTAATATCTAGTAGTCATTACCAGATATTTTTTACGTGTTCTATCTTTCATATTTTAAGTACGTATAATCCAGGAGCGCGGAGTGATAGTCCCAGAGGGCGGCATTTTTTGGCACTATCCGTATATATAGTATTTTTAAACTATCGACGCTCCCTGCTGAGACCACCGCCTGTGGAAGGGAATTCCACATCCTTGCCGCTCTTACAGTAAAGAACCCTCTACGTAGTTTAAGGTTAAACCTCTTTTCTTCTAATTTTAATGAGTGGCCACGTATCTTGTTAAATACCCTTCCGCAAAAAAGTTTTATCCCTATTGTGGGGTCACCAGTACGGTTTTTGTAAATTGAAAGCGTCTCTTCTCCAGAGAGAATAAGTTCAGTGCTCGCAACCTTTCCTCATAACTAATATCATCCAGACCCTTTTTTAGCTTTGTTGCCCTGTTTTGTACTCGCTCCATTTCCAGTACATCCTATGGGACATTTAATATGTTTTTAAAGCAAACCCATCTCTCCTCTGTGTTCTTTGTTCCTAATGCCCCGGAATTCCACTCAAGCTTGGCTTGCATACACACGGTCACACAAAAGTTCTCTGAACTTTCGACCGTCAAGAACGCGGTGACGTACAACACTACGACGAGCCGAGAAAATGAAGTTCAATGCTTCAGAGCATGCGTCAAATTGTTTCCCAGCATGCGTAGGAATTTTGCGCGCCGGAAATTGCTACAGACAATCGGAATTTTCCAATCGGAACTTTTTCCGACCGAAAAAATTGAGAACATGCTCTCAAACATTTGCTGGCGGAAATTCGGCCAGCAAAAGTCTGATGGAGAATCCACACGGTCGCATTTGCCGACAAAAAATTCCAATCGTGTGTATGCGGCATTAGATTTTATCCCAATTTGTGCCTTCTAGCAAAGTTCGTAGTTTAGGAAAGTAATAAAGAAGTATTAATGTACGCAGAAATTACAGTCCTAAGATCCCATGTTTTGGTCCATGAAAAACTGAATGGTATGAGGGAGATGTTGCAACATGGTTAGATTTTTGTGATTTATTCATAATAAGAATGGGAAAACAGAACCAGAATTTTATTTACATACATAATGAGAACCAAAATCCATTCTTCCATCTGGGAACTAAGGTATGTTTTAAATCATCCAAAGTGAAATTTTATGTGATTTGCTCCCTTTATAAAAGCACCTAAATTATGTTTCTGTCGCAAAGTATTTTTAAGGAAGTGTTACAAAGCAAAGAAATGCAATTTTATATATAAATGTTTTTTTTTTTTTAATAAATAGCAAAAAAAATAATCTGAGGGAAGAAGGCAACAAAGGATTTAATAGAAAATAATTAGGGATAACGAGATTAAACTTGTATTTATTTATTTTTAATAGGTTGACAATTAACACAGAACATTAATTTAGTAATGATGGCAACAACTGCAGCTTTTATCCAAAAATTTATGAAGAGAAGGACAGAGTTGTCACACTAACAATTTAGCACTGCAAATTACAGTGGGAGACTGGCTCTCCCAGTGTAATAAACAGGGCTCTGCTGTGTGTGCTTCCACCCCACCACATCCTCTCCACCATAACGCCCAAGGTGCTAGCCTCAACTGCCTCAGCCCAGCCCTGACCATATAACATCACATCTGTATAGTGCGACTTGCAGGTTATCCAAAGAAAGACAGGAAGAACGCATTGTTCTGACTCCCAACTGCTTTGACAAAGTTTCCAATCCCATTTGTTTGCAAGAATGGTATTTTACCATTTTTCTGTTTCATAAAACGAGTTTCTGCATCAGGTGCGCACTGTTCTTTTGTTATTTTAGCATATAATTTCCACCTCAAAATCAATACAGAACTGCAACGAAAGGCTAGTACAAATGTTGGAAACTGGTTAGCACATTCCTTTGCTGTTTCAGCATGATAAGACAGAGCAAACATTAAAATTATGCTAACCAAAATTCTTTCTTCCATTTAAAAACTAAAATTGCGTATAACTCATCAAAGTCTAAACTGTATTATGTGTTTTGGCGCTTTCATAAAGGCAATAGAATTTTATTTCTAAAACAAAGCATGCAGAAAAATAAAGGATGTAGAAAATTGTGTACTTTTTATGGGGCATTAAAAACAAACAAAGGAAATTGACAAAAAAAAAAGGCTGACACACAAATAGTAAACTAAACCATTTATTTTTTTCAAATTTACAGTGGTTTTGTTGGAAGTGATGTTTTTTGCAGGTTAAACGACACTTCTTTATTTTGCACATAAGCAGTACCAAATACATAGTAAAATTATTGTTAAAATGTTTATAGCCCTCATTTTGGCCTCCTCAAACAGGATATTGAGCTAAACCAGTAGGTAAGTAGGAGAAGGCTCCATTCACCCTAGTGAGATTTTTGATGTGACTTGAGTTGCACAGAATCGCATGACAATGGAACTCAAGTTGTTTTCAATGGTGCCCATTCACGTCAATGCAACTCAGCACAGCACGATTTTGGAAAAGGTTTCTGTACTATTTTGGTGTGATTCCAGCATGATTTTTGCCCCTTAGAATATGCAAACCACTTCAAAGTAGCATCCAAGTTACATCCAGGGTGCACTATAGTATCACACTGAAAGTCAGATCAAAATCGGATCGAAGCAGTGTGAAACTAGCCTTAGTGGAAGAGTGAGTTTGATAATAAAGTTGGCAGTGCCTCCACCCAGCACAAGGCCTTTGTTGGCAAAGGGGATTCCCTTTCTGGGAAAGTAACCAGTGATCTACTCAACTTTATTGGGAGAAGAATAACTTCTGCAGCCAGCATATCATTTTAACCATAAGTGTGTAGATACAAACCAGCATGGGAATTGGATGAGCTTTATATAACAAAAGAATAATAGTACATGCAGCCACGTACAAACAGGTAATATCAGCAAAGGGGCAGACAGGAGTCCTGGTGGAATTGTGCACAGACAGCATCCTGCAGTATACTCAGGTATATATAGTTAATAATAAAGATACCTCCAGATAATTTTTGCAGAAGAGCTAATTTGCAGGGGCCCCTGAAGATGATCACTCTTTAAGGTCTGTCTTGGGGTCAAAGACTCAAAGAACACAGAATCAACCTATCTACTCTATATCTTAATCCGGCCGTACATTATACAATTTTCTTATTCAATTTACTTTAGATTTGCCTTCTATATGTAGTGCGAGGGCCTGCCTAATTGCATACAAATTGAAAATATTTGGTTTTGACCTCATAAAATAAATGGTTTTGGTAAATTTAAAGAAAAATTGTACAATAAAATTGTATAATGTATGGGCACTGGCCAGCCTTAGTCCCTAGTAGCTTCTAATCTGCCATTCAAACTACTTATGGGCTGTCAGATGTTTAACCTGGCTTAGCCTATGCTGGCTAACACTAGCTATAGGATCTCAGACCAAAAATGTCAGGGTTAACAAGAATAATAGAAGCTGCATATAAACTCTGTTGCAATAACCAGGTTAACCTACTGACATACAGCAAGGTGATCACAACACTGTGTCACGGACCTAGCTATCTTGTATAGTGTATGTGAAATAACAACAAAGGGACAGATATACAGTATCTCACAAAAGTGAGTACACCCCTCACATTTTTGTAACTATTTAATAATATCTTTTCATGTGACAACCCTGAAGAAATTACACTTTGCTACAATGTAAAGTACTTGTGTACTTAAAAGTGGGGTATGCCTGTAGTGAGTGTACAGCTTATATAACAGTGTAAATTTGCTGTCCCCTCAAAATAACCCAACACACAGCCATTAATGTCTAAACCACTGGTAACAAAAGTGAGTACACCCCTAAGTGAAAATGTCCAAATTGGGCCCAATTAGCCATTTTCAGTGTCATGTGATTCGTTAGTGTTACATTTGGTGTTATCGCTCTCAGTCTCTCATACTGCTCACTGGAAGTTCAACATGGCACCTCATGGCAAAGAACTCTCTGAGGGTCTGAAAAAAATAATTTTTGCACTACATAAAGATGACCTAGGCTATAAGAAGTTTGCCAAACCCTGAAACTGAGCTGCAGCACGGTGGCCAAGACCATACAGCGGTTTAACCAGACAGGTTCCACTCAGAACAGGCCTCACCATGGTCGACCAAAGAAGTTGAGTTCACGTGCTCTGTGTCATATCCAGAGGTTGTCTTTGGGAAATAAATGTACGAGTGCTGCTAGCATTGCTGCAGAGATTGAAGGGGTGGGGGGCAGCCTGTCAGTTCTCAGACCATACGCTGCACACTGCATCAAATTGGTCTGCATGGCTGTCATCCAAAAAGGAAGCCTCTTCTAAAGATGATGCACAAGAAAGCCCACAAACAATTTGCTGAAGACAAGCAGACTAAGGACATGGATTACTGGAACCATGTCCTGTGGTCTGATGAGACCAAGATAAACTTATTTGGTTTAGATGGTGTCAAACGTGTGTGGCGGCAACCAGGTGAGGAGTATAAAGACAAGTGTGTCTTGCCTACAGTCACGCATGGTGGTGGGAGTGTCATGGTCTGGGGCTGCATGATTGCTGCCGACACTAGGGAGCTACAGTTCATTGAGGGAACCATGAATGCCAACAGGTACTGTGACATACTGAAGCAGAGCACGATCCCCTCCCTTTGGAGACTGGGCCGCAGGGCAGTATTCCAACATGATTACGACCCCAAACACACCTCCAAGACGACCACTGCCTTGCTAAAGAAGCTGAGGGTAAAGGTGATGGACTGGCCAATCATGTCTCCAGACCTAAACCCTATTGAGCATCTGTGGGGCATCCTCAAAAGGAAGGAGGAGGAGTGCAAGGTCTCTAAGCTCTGTGATGTCGTCATGAAGAAGTGGAAGAGGACTCCAGTGGCAACCTGTGAAGCTCTGGTGAACTCCATGCCCAAGAGGATTAAGGTGGTGCTGGAAAATAATGGTGGCCACACAAAATATTGACACTTTGGTCCCACTTTGGACATTTTCACTGAGGGGTGTACTCAGTTTTTTGTTTCCAGCAGTTTAGACATTAATGGCTGTGTGTTGAGTTATTTTGAGGGGACAGCAAATTTACACTGTTATACAAGCTGTACACTCACTACTTTACATTGTAGCAAAGTGTCATTTCTGCAGTGTTGTCACATGAAAATATATAATAAAATATTTACAAAAATGTGAGGGTGTACTCACTTTTGTGAGATACTGTACCTCTCTCACTAGTCTCTCTCTCTATATATATATGTTATATATACCCAGAAGCTATGTGCGAAACCATTAAATATAAGGACACTTGCCTAATAAACCCTGCTTCTGATGTGGATCAGCAACAGCTCCTCCAAAGCAGGACATGTGGTCCCAGACTCTCTCTCTACACTTCCTCCCTCCTGGGTTTCCAACCCAGCCACCCAGAGACAGGAAGTCCTTGCACATAACTCTGATATTAAGCAGCACAGCTATTTACAAATACAGGCAATAGAGGGCAGTAGATTCCTACATGTTTTTGTGAATGAACCCTGGAAACGCTGTCTGCAAATATAGAGGCTCTTCCTGTACCAGATATGAACAGTTGTATCTTGAAAACTATTGCCACAGGTGGGAATGTCTGTAAAGGGACTGCCTCCTAGGGGTTCTGAGGGCCCCCCTTAATCAGGGTTTAAACATTATAAGCAAAAGTAGATTTAGACCACAGGAAGTAAGGTGAAGTTATGATTTGTAGGAGTGCACAAAGCTTTTGTCAGTCCCCGGTTTGGCACCACAAAACTTAATTTAAATCGAATAAAGGGGCCCCTAAAAAAAACACAAAGCATGTTAGATTTTCATATACTGTAAACGATAAAATTATATGTTGATTCCACTACTGGTTTGATGCTTTCCTTCATGTATTTCTGGAACGGGCAACTCATATCTACAGGCATTTTTAGACTTTCATGAAAATACTGTTGAAAGGCAGTTTGAAAGGATGAAAGAGAAAAACAGATCAGGGGTGTAGAAGTAGATCTGCGTGCCAGGACTACCTGTCAGAAGAGCATAGACTAGTACAGATCTTTCAGTATCTCTTCCTTTATGCACAGTGTTTTTGAATAATATCAGTACATCTATTACAGTTAAGTTATAGTTAGCTTTACTGGTCCTTTAAATAGAAACAATAATCATTTTGAAACAGTTCTATCTATTAGAGCAGGGGTCTCCAAACTATGACCCTCCAGTTGTTGAGGAACTACATTTCCTATCAGGTCTAGTCATGTCTGTGAATGTCAGAGTTTTACAATGCCTCATGGGACATGCAGTTCCACAACAGCTTAAGAGCCATAGTTTGGAGATCCCTGTATTAGAGCTATGGCCTACTATTACAAAATATGTGCTGCAATACTTAAAGCGGTACTCCACCCAAAAAGGGAAGCTCCACTTGTTTGCCTCCTCCCCCCTCCGCTGCCACATTTGGCACCTTTCGGAGGGGGGAGCAGGTACCTGGTTTTGACAGGTACCCGTTCCCACTTCTGGCTGATCTCACCATGGCGAAGTTACCCGGAAGTTTACCCCCCCCTCCTCCTTCACCCGCTGCTGAGCCATTCACAAAGCATTGGCTTGGATGAAGACACGGCTGGATTAGTGGACAAGTAAGTGTCCTAATATTAATTGTATAAGATGCTGACTTTTAATTTTTTTCTGAAGGAGCTTGGAGCTCCTCTTTAAGTAAGTACATCTGTTCTTACAATTTTCTTACAATTTCTTACAATTCTTACAATTTTCATTTAGCTTCCTGCAACAAATAACTCTTGAAGTAAAGTCCATTGTATGCAGCTTCCTATTATGGGGTGAAAACGTTGCTGCACTGCTCCTGAATATTTAGCAGGGTTGTCACTTATGTAGGCAGTTCTTGCTTGAACTATAATGGGATGAGAAGATGCTGCAGGGGTGTGGTTATCAGCATTGTCACTGCTTATTTGCAAGCCTGTAACTTGTCAGTCAGTAACTGGCGCCCTTAGCCATGCCCGCGACTGCTTGCTTGGTAGCACTGTCTCTACTGTTGAAATTCTCCAACTGCAAGGTAGAGTTCAGAAGGATTCAGCTCATTCAAGACTTGTGCATTACATAGTTACTGGATTTGGGATGTGTTTTAAAGTGTCATAGAGGACCTTTATATTTGCTTTAGGTTTTTATGTTCTTATATATTTTTATACTTTTTTTTATTACATTTACAATGTATTTTATATATGCAATGTTTATTATAAACACAATCTTTGTTTTACAATTTAAGTAAGGATTCTTAAAGCACTATGGGTTAGCTAAAGAGGCAGCACAGCAGACAGATCTTTTTTTGCAGCTGTCTTTGTCTCATTGAACCATGGGGCAATCAGCATAGGTGAAAGTGATACATTGCTTCACATGTGTAAAGCATACTAGAGCATCATCTACTGGCTGGATAAGAAAGTATATACTATTAATATACAGTATGTTTACTTGTCTAAGAAAGATACAAATATTTTTAAATTTACATTTTAGCCCTGATCATTATGAAGAAATTATTACAAAACCACTATGCATCCCACTTAAGCTGTTTGTCTGTTTACTTGGACCTTATTTTTACTGTCATTGTATGACGACAAGTGCAGTCTGCTCAACAAAATCTAATTAAACGCTTCTGTTGTCTCTTAACAAAACATTTGGAAAGCTCCCATGCTTTTGACATCCCATCTTGTTTCCTGGCTATTTTCTCTATGTACACATGTAATTTTACACTTCTTCAAGCAGGAGCTCTGTATACCAGTTTTTTCTTTCTTGCCAAGGCATTGTACTATGGCAACACAGGTCATGTAGATTATGTGTTAATAAAATATGGTAGTCACGCTTCTTACTGTCATTACACCAAAATGGATGTACGATTGTCAAAGTATGGTTCAAATGAGATCTACATTATTAAAAAGAAATATAGGTTTTACCCTTTATGAGAGATCATTGAAGCCTACATACCTACACTAAATTTAGCAAAGTCAGTAGGTGTCTGTTTAGTTGACTATGACTCTGTGATTATTGTGCTTACATAAGACATTTTTACATTGTTCTTTACAGGGGACCAGTGTCCAGACTATGGATATTAGAGTATTTACTAGGGCTGCAACTAACGATTATTTTCATAATCGATTAGTTGGCTGATTATTGTTTCGATTAATCGGTTAATAACCTTAAAAAAAATTGTGGTGTATAATTTAGTTAATATGTAAAGTTTAAAAAAAAGGCAATATATTCTTAAATATCTCTATGCAGTGGTAAATATAAATATAATAAAAATAACCAACTATATATGGTTAGGGAGCAAAATCTCTAATCCACTCTGAAAATCACAGATAGAAGAGATATACTGTATATACTATTAGAACTATTAGAGGAGATATATACTGGATATACTATTAGAAGAGACATACTGTTTTTTTTTGGCCAATTTGTTGTTGGGTAGATTAAAAAAACACAAATTGCTGCAAAAATGCATTACATGCTTTTCTGCAGCTTCTCCATTGAAGTATATTGAACCAAAAAGGCACCGTTTTGCGTTAAAAAAAGTCCCTGACCAGCTGAAAAAAGCATAGATGTGAACGTGTCCCATAGGAAACCATGTAAATGAACTGTAGTGCGTTTCTGCAAAAAGCACCAAAAAACACAGATGTGAACCAGGTCTAAGACGTTTAGTAACATAATGGGGTTAAAAAAAAAACTAAAATGAGCCCTTTATAGTACAAAAAAAAAAAGCAGATAATCACTACTGTAAGGGGTTAATTTTTTTTTTTCTGTAGAACTGTGAAAGTAATATTTACAGTAGCAATTATTTGCTCTTTTTGTACTATAAAGGACTCATTTTAGTTTCTTTTAACCCCATTAAGTTACTGGCCGATTAATCGATTATGAAAATAGTAATCGATTAATTTCATAATCGATTAATTTCATAATCGATTAGTTGTCAATTAATCGATTAGTTGTTTCAGCCCTAGTATTTACATATGAAAATCTTTAAATAAGCCTTCACTAACCTCTGTAGCTGCATATACGATGAAATAATTCATCCTCAAAGATCACAGCAAAGAGAACCTGACCTCTGTCGGTTTCTAACAGCTTAAAATCTGCTGTTTGTTTACATTAGAAGGAAGGCAGGCTGCCACAGCATTACTGTCAGAGAAAGCAAGGGGACATGAGATGTGATTTCAGTGCCTGTGTTGTGAATTTGAAGATGAATTTCTCCACACTGTCTATTGCTATAGCTCCCAACTGTCCCTGATTTCGAGGGACTGTCCCTAATTTGGAACAAAGACCCTCTGTCCCTATTTCCTCCTCATTTGTCCCTCATTTTGGTCTGCTCTATATAGTTGTATATACAATGCACTATTTATCTTTCAAAAAGCGTTTCACAGTACTAAAACGTTCATCCAGTTTCTAAATTGTGCCGGATAAGGCGGCTTCCGCGCATGTGTGGAAATGACACACAGTCATTTGCAGTTTATAACCGCTTTAATGGCATCTCAACATACTTTGCTAAAGTACATGCATTTTAGCACACTAAGAATGCAGGGTAACAAAGTACTGTGTGTTCTGGTGTAGTGTGTTAAAAAAAAAAAAAAAAGTGCAAGCATGTCTTTAGCATTATTTTAGCATATTGGGCAGCCCATTCAAATGAAGTGCTTGTTGTCCTGTAAAAAATGCGCATAAGGATTGCATAAGTGTGAATTTATTACTTTAGGTTTAGGTTGAGGTTAAGCTTAATTTTAAAGCTCTTTTACTGGTAGCCAAGAATATGCAAATTGTTTACTCCTCGAAGTTTTGTAAAGAACATATTCAATTTTATTTGGTACACTGTTATAATAAATATTCAGCTTTTTTTATAGGCTGACAAATTAGGTTTTTGTTTTTATCTTTTTTAATCCCTTTCTTTAGGTTCCCTTCAAACATATGCATTGCATTAGCCACCATAAGACATGCATTGTTATCCATGTTACAACAATAATGCACAGCTCTTAGCATTGTGTAATGCACTGCATTCTTTTAGAATGGCGCCCCAGTTTACATGTAGAGTAGGTGCGTATTGATCAACAATGCATTGTCAGAATGCTTAAGCTAAATGCATTTTTTTGTTAAGTGATTCGATTTACATTTTTTAAAACCAATTTTTATTTGTACTTAAAGTGGTTGTAAACCTCAGTCATGGCATCTGAGCAAAGCCCATATATCTGTAGTGTTTACTAATATCTCTCCAAAGCCCTGAGTGTTGTTTCTCTCTGGGGCTTCCTTCCTCTGTTATAAGTATGAGTCACTTCTGAGAAGTGTTCCCAGCACATGAGATAAAATTTGTCTCACGGAGGAAGCTCAGAACTGAGCTTGTCTATTCACAACACGGTTCTTCTGTGTGAAGGGGGTGTGTTCCTTTCCTCCAATCAGCTCTCACACACTGTTACTGCAGCCTCTATGCCCCCACCTCTCTGCTCCTGACAGATGAAGAAAGATTTTAACAATTTTCTGCCCCTTTGAGGGGGTGTAGGGAAGAGAAGACTGCAGATAAACAAGTAAAACCTATGTAGGAGGATTTGTTTTATCGCTGTGTATCATCTGAGGCTGTTCACTTACTTCACTGGGTATATGTGATGGTTTACAACCATTTTAAAGAAGAAGTATGGGCAAAGCCCTGAATCACAGGATCCATAGGAGCCGGTCCAGGCTCTGAAAAGATCCCGACCATATGATGGGGATCCACCATGAACCCTAGAACAGCACCTGGCTCAGCCTCTCAGTGATCCTCTGAGAGCCTGAGCCAGCCCATCCCGATCACTCCACAGCCCAGCCCTCCAGTGAGCGCTGGAGGGGAGAGCAGATTGCAGCTGACTTACAGTCACAGCTCTCTGCTCAGAGCAGAGGGGGAGAACTGAGCAATCAGCGGTGTTTGATTGCTCAGTTCTCACTGCAGAGCCTGCAGGGGACGGATGCAGCATTGGATTGATGCTGCCTCCACCTAGGTGAGTATAAATATTAAAAAAAATTTTAATCATGAAAATTTCTCTTTAAACTTTATTGCTATCATATGGGGGCTAACAAGCTCCTAATGTGAAAGCATTGGCAGGTAGCAGGTACTATTTATGGAGACATTGGGGGTCAGTTAGAGCCCCAGTGTCTCCCCTACCCTCTTCTCTACAGCTGGTCAAGCACAGACTGTGCTTGTTCCACTGTGCACCTGACTTTGTAGCTGGAATTTTGACAACTTGATCCTAGAAACGCTGAGAACTGAGCACTTCTGGGTTCACACTGTGCAGCAAAGATGGGGGATTTCGTAACCTTGTCCTTGAATGCACACTCCTTCTTGCCTCACTGCAGGTTTCAGATGTGTGCCCCTTTATTCTATTCATAAGAAGGCCAAGTATCTTCCAGTATAGCAGATGAAAACTAAAGACTGCCTCCAATAGAAGCAGGCTCTCCAGTCTACAGATAAATGAACATTCTCACTCTACTGTCTGCCACTGACAAAATCATTGTTTCAGTTTTTAAAAGATTCTTAAGAGTTAAACCACCTGACAATTTCCTATATCTCTTGCTGTTTCTGTCAGAGAGATAACTTTGCTTAAAGTCTGCACACCTGTCATGTCTATTGTCTGGGATTCCCACTCTCCCTGTTGAATTTCTTTAGTATTTACAGTATTTCACAAAAGTGAGTACACCCCTCACATTTTTGTAAATATTTTATTATATCTTTTCATGTGACAACACTGAATAAATTACACGTTTCTACAATGTAAATTAGTGAGTGTACAACTTGTATAACAGTGTAAATTTGCTGTCCCCTCAAAATAACTTAACACACAGTGATTAATGTTTAAACTGCTGGCAACAAAAGTGAGTACACCCCTAAGGGGAAATGTCCAAATTGTGCCCAATTAGCCATTTTCCTCCCCGGTGTCATGTGACCCGTTAGTGTTACAAGGTCTCAGGTGTGAATGGGGAGCAGGTGTGTTAAATTTGGTGTTATCGCTCTCACTCTCTCTTACTGGTCACTGGAAGTTCAACATGGCACCTCATGGCAAAGAACTCTCTTAAGGGTCTGAAACAAAGAATTGTTGCTCTACATAAAGATGGCATAGGCTATAAGAAGATTGCCAAGACCCTGAAACTGAGCAGCAGCATGGTGGCCAAGACCATACAGTGGTTTAACAGGACATGGAGCCCCGACATGGCCCCACCCCCCCCCCCCTCCCCTAATTGACTGACTGACTTTGACAGCCACGGGAGCCTCAGCACTGCTGCTCTGTCTAAGCCAATCAGGAGAAGTGCACTGGGTGGCTGAGGAGATCGGGGACATCGCTGGAGAGAAAAGGAGCTCAGGTAGGTAATTGGGGGGTGCTGGGGGGGGGGGGCTGCTAAACACAGAAGGTATTTTGCCAGCAAGGGACCTGAGAAGAGGAGGATCCAGGCTTTTCTGTGCAAAACCATTTCACAGAGCAGGTACCGTATATACTCGAGTATAAGCCGAGTTTTTCAGCACATTTTTTTGTGCTAAAAGTGCCCCACTCAGCTTATACTCGAGTCAATCAATTTTCTGCAGCAAAAAATTACATTTTCCGACCCGACTTTGGCTAGGAACCCCAAATTTGGATATGTTGTAGTGTTGGTTCCACTGGGTTCCTAGCACCAAGTGGCCCCGATATACGGGGCTGCGAAGTCAGGTTGGAAAATGTCATTTTTGCTGCAGAAAAGTGCTTGATATTTCCTGACCCAAATTTGGGGCATCGTATCTCGGGGCAACTTGGTGCTAGGAACCCCAAATTCGGTGTACAAACCCAGTGGAACCAACATTACAACATATCCAAATTGGGGTTCCTAGCACCAAGTGGCCCGAGATACAGGGCCCCAAATTCGGTCAACTGTGTCCATCTGCAGCAATGTCATTTCGGGACCCTTTGGGTCCAGAGACCCCAATTTTGGCTGCAGCTAGGGGGCATCTAGGAACCCTTAACTACCAAGTTTGAAGTTCAGGGGACCTATGGCTGCAAATGGGTACAGTGAGGCATGCAAATGGGCACAGTGAGGCTGCAAATGGGCATTGTTGACCCTCTTTTCCACTTACAGTAGCTGCGGATTTCTCACCCTTATACTCGAGTCAATACGTTTTCCCAGTTATTTGTGGTAAAATTAGGTGCCTCGGCTTATATTCGGGTCGGCTTATACTCGAGTATATACGGTAAGTATAACATGTTTATTAGTTTTAAAGAAAAACAAAATGCATCTTTAGTATCACTTTAAGCCTGGCACACACTAATAGTTTTTTAGATGCCAAGCACAAAAACACACAAAAAAAAACATTACAAGTACCTCCTATAACAAGAATACTAATTAGAGCATAAAAAGAATCTGGAACAGTGTAGATATATATATATAGAATCTTAAAATATAATATTCAATGAGTTACTATCTATTACGCTTTTAATATTGGTTACCATCTTTCATAAAAAAACAATGACAAGAGATGTGATTTTGTCATTTTAAATTTGTGGCTTAAACATCGCAGACAATTATAATAGTCAAGTTATTTTCATAGTGCACAAAACAAATGCATAGCACTTTGTTGATAAATTGTTCTTTTAGGGACTCTGAAGAGACATGTAAAGCTTTTATTGTGGTGTCTCTATAATATCCCCCTGTGAAGGTCATGCTATTTGCAGTGTGTTTGGCTGTGTACATCTCTTGCATTGTAATGTACACACGAGGGAGCAGAACAAGGGAGCCGACTAGCTCTCCATCACTTCATCTCTTCTATGATCATTATCTGCCATCTCATTATTTTCCCTTCAATGTTATAGCAAACTACAGGCCCAAAAATTGGAAACTGAAAGGGTAGCATTCACTCCAGGCACTAACATCTTCACGTCTGCTCTTTAAGGATGTCTGCTCTATTTATTCCAGAAACCACATTTATGGGTCATTTATGAACATAATCTAGTCCAGTATGTAAATGCACAATGTTGATACTACTATTTTTTTTAGAGCTGAAATTCATGCAAACAGCAACACTAATGCCTTTATAATGCATATATGTGTGCTATTTTATCTGCCAAGTGATTTGTAATTCTCATTTGACACTCTTGTGACCCAGAAAACGATGCCAGAAAGCATAGCCAGAACCTGGATCTCCCAGTGCTTAGACTGCCTTAGACCACTTTCACACTGAGGCGCTTTTCAGGCGCTTTCACGCTAAAAACAGCACCTAAAAAGCTCATGAAAACTCATTTCCATAAAAATCAATGAACGCTTTTACACTGGGGCAGTAAGCTGGCAGGGCTTTGAAAAAGTCCCCTCCCCATTGAATTGAATGGAAGGCTCTTCAAAAGCGCCTGAAAAGCTCTTCAAAAGCGCTCAGTGTTTTTACTGGCAGTTTAGAAGCGCCTCAGTGTGAAAGTGGCCTTAGAGAAGAAGGGAGGGGGAGGGGGAAGCATGAGAGTGCCCTTTTTTATTATTATTATACAGGATTTATATAGCGCCAACAGTTTGCGCAGCGCTTAACAAAATAAAGGCAGATATTACAATTACATTACAATTTGGTAGAGGAGGAATCATAGGGCCCTGATCATTAGAGCTTACAATTTAAAAAGTGCCATCCTAGGCTATGGGGCTGTGTGTTTCTATTGATGTGCACAGTGCAGGGCCGCTGTTAGAAATCATGGGGCACAGTACAGTCTATCTGACGGGGGCCCCTTTCCACCCCGCCCTCGACCCCACCCCTGGCCCTGTCCTGACCCCACCTCAAAATAAAATGCAGTTTGTTTGTTGTGTACACATGCGTGCGGGACCAAAATGTGCGTTCGCAATTGTGCATAAGCACAAAGGAGTTGGGGCAGTTTAAATTCCTTTTAAATTTTATTTTATTATAAAAAAATGTACACAATCTTTTTTTTTTTTGCTATCACAAGGAATGAACAACATCCCTTGTGATAGATTGGAGAGATCTTTTGGACCCCATATTAGTCCTCCGGCCTCCAAAGCAGTGCAGGTGTGTAGTGTTAATGTGTGCTGTATTACACAGTAGTGCATCTCAATGCATTATGGTGTGCTGCCCAACTTTGTATCCTGGCCTAGGCCGACAAAGCCCAGGTATAGGGCAGCACTTTGCAGGGGGGCAGCACGGAAAGAGTCCCCGTCGGCTTGCGCTGTTAGTGTAGCGCCAGTCTTATGTGGCGGACTGGGCTTAGAGGCAAATTAGTCTAGCGCCCCATAAAGCGGCCACACTGCTTTCCGGTATGCGGGCGGCCGGCATTCCGCAACTGTGTGGGGGGGGGCGCTTCTAATTTTGACTGTCCTATGGATGCTTGTGCAGGTTCACATAGAAAAGGTGAGGTACCCTTACCGGAAATGGTGGACCCAAATACCATATGGAAGTGAGTCAAACAGGCTTGAAAATCCTCTGTTCTGGGAGATGTCACGCTGGATGCAATGAAGGATGTACAGCTCCAAATTGTTTAAATTACAGGCAATAGGCACCCCGCAGCCAGATGGGTCCAGGACAATCCAGGAAGTAGAGGTGGGTAAGTAATCAGCAGAACCAAAAATGGAGGGAAAAATGGAAGAGGGCTCCATATGGTGCAGGTCAACCAGGGATGGTTTATTCAAATATAAAAAAACTTACAATGAAAACTGGGGCATCCAGTTGAAGACCTTTTGTTGTCGAAACACGTTGGGCTAGCATTTCTATGTCTTCCACATTGTTTTTAGATGTTTTTTTATCGATTTTTGTGATCACTTGAGCGGAATTCCTTCGGAAAAACCATCCAAGATTTTTCCAACGGAAATTCCGCTCGTGTGTACGCGGCATTAGGCTACATTCACACTGAGGCGGTTTTCAGGTGCTTTAGCGCTAGAAATAGCCTCTGAAAAGCACCTGAAAACTGCCTCCCATTCATTGTAGTGTGACTTTTCACACTGGGGCGGTGCGCTTGTGGGACATTACGAAAAGTCCTGCAAGCAGCATCTTTGGGGCGGTTTGGGAGCACTGTAAATAGTGCTCCCAAAACACCCTGCCCATTGGAATGAATGGGCTGAGCTTCCAAAGCACCTAAAAAGCAATTTGAAAGCGCCGCAAAACGGGACTTTTTACCATTTTCTTTTTTGTAAAAAGTGCCCTGCTAGCGCCCGAAAAGTTCCGCTAAAACAGCGATAAAGCGCCGCAAAAACAAGCGGTGCAGTACCGACCGCTGCCAGTGTGAAAGAGGTCTAATAGATTCCTCCATCCACACTAATCATTGTAGGTGGAGGAATCTCCCCTTCGGCTCTCTAAACAACTGGGCAGTGGCTGCATTTTATTGGATGCAATCACTGTTTATCTGGCAATTTTCCATCCAGCTCCTTTGATTTTTCAATTAAAGTTTGTTGAGCTGCCAACATGACCAGTTAGGGCCCTTTCCGATCACGTCCACTTATCAGTTTTACAGGTGGACTTGACCAGAGGCTCCATTCACCTCCGATCTGATCCTGTCTGCCAAATCTAGACGTATGGTGACCCTATTTTCCATCCGTCTGGAGAATTGGATCCGATGGTATCCGATGGAACTGGACAGGGGGTCCGTTTCCATCTGACTGTCCCATAGAGAATAGCGAGCTGTGTCTGTGTCCACTCTGCATCAGCGGAGCGGACACGGACCTGTCATCTGCCTGCTCAGCGTGGGTCAGCGGATCGATCTCCCCGCTGAGCAAGCGGAGTCTGTGTGAAAGGACCCTTACGGCTCAAATTTTAACCGATTCAGCAGAATCGGTCGAAATTCAAGTCAATAATGGCCAGTTTTAAAAAACATAGCATACATTTAATTTGCATGAGAAAATATATAAATCACTCGTTCGATCGTTGGATGGACCCTTCATGAACTCCATTGATTTCTAACAAATTTTCGTTCGAGTAACATATGGATTTTTTTTTTTTCCGTAGAATGAATGTTCTTTTTCTGTTTTTAACAATTGACAATTGACATTCACAAAGGACTAGCTATGATTTTTCTCACCCGGGAATGGATTTAACTATTAGAAATTTGTTAGTTTCTATTACATTAAACAAAAATTTTCCATCGTCATCCTTTGATTTTTTTCGCTTGCTCTGGTGGAAATTCTTAATCAAACAAACATTCTGAAAAGGATAATTTTCTAACAAAATTCTACAGGTATAAAACCAAGCTTAAAAGCACTAGTTACATTGCTGCAGAAGTGGTGAAAGGGAAAGTTGAGTCATTTCCCATATAAGTGGAATTATTTAGGTGATGTTTTAAATGTAAATCCATTGAAAGAACAATGGGCAGGTTCTAGATTTTGCTTGTATACTAGTAAAGGTCTGTATAAAGATGGAATAAAGCTTGTCTGGTTCTATTACCCCAAACAGTGCCAGGATTAGGCTTCTGGTTTTGTGTGCCGCAGTGCAGCACGTTTGCTGCTGCTGGTTACCTGGGCTTCTTCTGCGGAGTGTTTTATTCCTTAACGTCATTAAAAAATCACCTGGGGCAGAATTCTGTAGAGCAAATCATCAAAATGTATACAGAAACAGGTTAAGATTATTTAGGAGGAAGCTTCTCGTGGGTTTTCTTTAACGAAAAGATCATATATAAACTTCCTCCTTTGTCACCTCTGGAAATGGGACAGTAATTGGTTTTTACTCTACTGGGTGCAGCAGGTGGTGTTGTGCTGTAGATACCTAAACTGTTTACTGGGTGTCTGATTTTACGGCTCAACACAGAAAGGTGAACGATCAGAGCATGCAGGCTGCGGTAAAGCCAGCCATAGATCGAAATTTGTCCGGTTCAGCAAGGACTGGCTGAATTTTGATTCTTGTATGGGCTATCTGGCTGTGCACAAGTCGATTTGATTTGATTTGATATTGGATTTGTATTGCGCCGAATGCGCTCCATTAGGAGCGCGTCTAGGCGCACAGAGACCCTAAAATCCTAAACCTAAAAGTTGAGATTTCAAATAGAACGTTAAAAAAACAGATTTATCTGTGTACAACCAGCCTGTCGGATTTACCCAAACGATCACTGCCACTGGCAAAAGCTCAGGGTGAGCGATTCCCCCATCCACATCGAAATGTGTGCATGGGGAATAGGTTCATTTATTTTTTTCGTTCAACCTACTGGTTTAACAAAAAATAAATAAATCATGTATGGACAGCCTTATGCAGGCTATACATGGATCGAATTCCGAATTAATTTTCGTTCGAAAAATCAAAAATATAGTGCATTTTGTGATCCGATGCCACCATTGATTTCCAAATTCGACCAACCAAGCCTTCAAGTTCACCTCATGTTGCTAATGAAAATATTTTTTGTGGCCGGGAATCTTCTTTTCTTTCTGGGAATTTTCTTTTCTCGTGCTAATGCACATTTATTTTTTGATTAAATTTCTCACGTGATTCTCCCATCATTGATTAGAAAATTGTACGTTTTTAAAAAAAAAATTCTGCATGCCCAATGACTCAAATTTGATGTCCGCACGAAAGTCAGTTGTTGCTGCGGCCCACTAATGGTGCAAAATTTGAATAAAAATTCTTAAAAAAGATTTTCGAAAGTAACTTATTTCGGAATTTGACCCATGTATGGGCTTATGACTTGTACACACGAGCGGAATTTCCGAAAGAAAAAGTCAGAGGGGAGCTTTTCATTGTATATTCCGATTGTGTTTATCCCCGATCTGACTTTTTACATTGAAAATTCTGACGGACCTAGAAAGAGAACATATTCTAAATTTTTCTGACGGAACCAATTCCTATCTGGAAAAACGCTTGTCTGTATGCTGTTCCGACATACCAAAAACAACACATGCTCTGAAGCAAGTACGAGACAGAAGCTATTGGCTACTGGCTATTGCACTTCCTTATTATATTCCCGTCGTGTTGTACGTCACCGCGTTCTTGACGGTCGGACTTTAGTGTTATGACTGCATATGTGCATACTGAATACCTACATTTCTGTACCCAGCAGGGCTGAGATTGCTGCCCTTTAAAGAGGAAGTAAACTCTGCTAAAAAAAAAAATGTTCCCCTTTACCGGCAAAATAAAGGCATAATGTGCCAGTATGCCTCACATACTAGCACATTATGTGACACTTACCTGCAAACAAAGCCCGTGCCGTCCCTGCTGCCGGCCGCATCTATCTTTGCCCATCTTCCTTCCAGGGGGCCACGGACTCCGACTGCATGATTGGTCGGAGCCGCGTGACGTCACTCCCGCCAGTCACTTGCTCCTGAAGAAACGTCACGGTCGCATCAAAGCACATACGCCAGGGACCAGTCGGTGACAGGATGGACGTGCGGACGTAGCGTCCGCACGGAGGGAGGAGTTAGAGCCTGAGGGCTGAGGAGGACAGACGTGCAGGGAGGACGCGGAATCGATCCGTTGATGAGATTCGGCGGAGGTCCGTCCGCCCTCCCGGGAAGAAGGACTGCAGGATGAAGGGGCCCCACCACAAAGAGATAGTAAGGCGAACGGCAAAGCAGCGGCGCTGACCGAGACCCGTAGCTCCGGCTCTCCGCTCCCACCCCGCCCCCTTCCAACCCGCCTCCCTGAGTATAGCGCTCCGGATCTACAAACTGCTACAAAATAAACGTTTCAACTAATCTATGAAAACGACAAGCGTGAGTATGTAACATACCCTCCCTGGACCTGGCACCTTCTGGAGGTAAGATCAACACAACCGCTGTACCGTGGCTCCAAGCTGAACAATGTGTTAGGACACTTTTGCTCTGTATGGTTTTTTTTTTATTTTTATTTCGTGTCGTGCTGTTTTTTTCTTTTTTTTCCGGCTGCGGTTGGTCTCCCTTTTCTTCTCCCCTTTTGGCAAGATTGGTCTGGCTGATTTTGGTGGGCAGGTTAAAAAGCCCCTGAATAAAGAGAGGACCAGCAGCCAGAACCCAGTCCCTGCACCCTTAGGAATGTGAAAGACTCACTTGTACCCGCTATCATTTTGTGTCAGGTAGACCTTAGCGTGGCTTCAGCTATAGAAGGGGAATAAAAGGGGAGAGGTGCAAACCACTGCCTGAATGTGAATAAACTTATCCTAAGACCTAATGCGCCCAGGCCATCCTCGGATTGGGGTAATACCCCACGCTGCCCGCCACGAAGGAGTAGCCTGGAGGTGCCCAGGTGGGAAAAAGTAGGGACTCGGACCAAGTGAAGAATAGTGAACAACAACCCCGGGAATACACGGCCCCCTCCCCCCCCCCTTGCTTGACCAGAGCGACACATACAACATGACGGATGGGGAAGAGGGACTGTAGGAGGGCATACTTCAACATATCATTGGAAAAAGCAAACTGTTTACTCTCTTTTTTTTTTTTCTGAAAGGTACAAGTTGTGTTTAGATAGCCTGGTTTAAAACTTGGACGGGGCTCGAAGTGTGTGATGTGGAAGATTTCAGCTCTGATGTGAAAATTAGCCTCCTCATTACAGGTGCAGCTGATTAAAGGTTCAACAAAAACTTAAAACCCCAGCCATTTATCTATAACCACGATCCAAGATCCCGCAAAGCAAACTGAAGAAGGTTTCCCTCTCTGCTCTCTAAAAACAGCCAACCTACCCTAGTGGGCTCCCCAGACGGGTTCCCTGGGCCCCAAGGCCCAGTGGAGCATAATAAATAAAATAAAAAAAATAAATAAAAAAAACATCTCTACAAAGCCTGCAAAGGGCCCCGCGGGACGATCAAGGCAAGTCTATCATAGGGATAGAGAAATTAAAGGGGTAACCCCGCTCAAACTTGTATAAAACCTCAAACGGGGTAAAAAGAAACATAGTAAGGTGCGGGCAAACCTGAGAAAACTGAGGAAGACATACCCAGAGGACAGGAGCGCAAAGGGACTTAACTTGGGATTGATTGTAAATAGAGACCACGGTGTCATGATCACCTTGTGAGCGCACCTTAATAAAGATCCCTAGAACAAATAAAGGGGACAGTAAGACAGCGAAGCTACACTCGGGCGTCCTCCCAGGCTACTCCCGGAGAGGTTTTAATACCCCGGGGGTCTCAGAACAGGAGCGGTGATTCAGGGCAAGAAGAGGGGGCAGGGCCCAGTTCGGGAAGCCCAGACGGTCTTAAGTATTGATTTCCGAGACCACAAGTTTACAAAAAATATTAAGGGCTACGCCCACCCCTAAAATAAAGACCACAGTGAATTCAAGGCTGAGGAAAAGGGTCAAGGCGGCCCAGGAATAAAACAAGACTGGGGAAGAGAATAAGACCCACCAAGAAGGTTACCATGAGTGAAGACCCAGCGAAACAGCCAAAGAAAGAAATGTAATCAAATTAGAAATCAATTCGCTGCGGGAAGATATGGGCCATTTGTTGTCTAGGGTAGAAGCGGTGGAGGGGTGTCATGAAGATCCTGCCAGAAATCTAAACCCGGGCCGTCCTGGCCCTCAGATTCCATTGCGCATGCGCATGCGCGCCCGGGCGCGGGCACGTGCACAACCGCGCACAGGGAGACGGGCGCGCGCCCTAGTTAGCACCAGCCGGCCTATTTAAGCCTGACTTGAGCAGACGGTCTTTGCTGTCTGCTCTACAGCGTTGTGGTGTAGTAAAAGAAACCTGATCCTGTTGTACCTGTTCCTTTGACCCGGCTTGCCATAAGACTATCCTGCTTTCTGCCTGTACCCGACCCCGGCTTCCAGTGACCATCCTCCTGCCTGATCCATTGTACCTTGCTCTAGTTCAGATTCATTACCTGACTTCTTGATGAACTTTGGTTCCTGGCTTAGCCTTATCCAGTCTGCAGACTGACCCTCTGTAACGAGCCTGTTCACCTGCTGGTCCCAGTCCAGTCTGTGGTTCCGTGTCCTGTGTTCAGTTCCTGTCAGTTCTGCTATCCCAGCTTACCTGTGAACCTGCTTGCCAAGCCGTTGTCCAGTTCCTGTCAGCTCTGCAATCCAAGCTTACCTGTGAACTTACTTGCCAAGCCGTTGTCCAGTTCCTGTCAGCTCTGCTATCCAAGCTTACCTGTGAACTTACTTGCCAAGCCGTTGTCCAGTTCCTGTCAGCTCTGCAATCCAAGCTTACCTGTGAACTTACTTGCCAAGCCGTTGTCCAGTTCCTGTCAGCTCTGCAATCCAAGCTTACCTGTGAACTTACTTGCCAAGCCGTTGTCCAGTTCCTGTCAGCTCTGCAATCCAAGCTTACCTGTGAACTTACTTGCCAAGCCGTTGTCCAGTTCCTGTCAGCTCTGCTATCCAAGCTTACCTGTGAACTTACTTGCCAAGCCGTTGTCCAGTTCCTGTCAGCTCTGCTATCCAAGCTTACCTGTGAACTTACTTGCCAAGCCGTTGTCCAGTTCCTGTCAGCTCTGCTATCCAAGCTTACCTGTGAACCTGCTTGCCAAGCCGTTGTCCAGTTCCTGTCAGCTCCGCTATCCAGTTTACCTGTGAGCCTGATTCCTGTGATCCTGCCAGCTCTGCTATCCGTTTACCTGTGAGCCTGCTTCCTGTGATCCTGCCAGCTCTGCTATCCGGTTTACCTGTGAGCCTGTTTCCTGTGATCCTGCCAGCTCTGCTATCCAGTTTACCTGTGAGCCTGCTTCCTGTGATCCTGCCAGCTCTGCTATCCAGTTTACCTGTGAGCCTGCTTCCTGTGATCCTGCCAGCTCTGCTATCCGGTTTACCTGTGAGCCTGTTTCCTGTGATCCTGCCAGCTCTGCTATCCAGTTTACCTGTGAGCCTGATTCCTGTGATCCTGCCAGCTCTGCTATCCGGTTTACCTGTGAGCCTGTTTCCTGTGATCCTGCCAGCTCTGCTATCCAGTTTACCTGTGAGCCTGCTTCCTGTGATCCTGCCAGCTCTGCTATCCAGTTTACCTGTGAGCCTGCTTCCTGTGATCCTGCCAGCTCTGCTATCCAGTTTACCTGTGAGCCTGCTTCCTGTGATCCTGCCAGCTCTGCTATCCCAGTTTACCTGTGAGCCTGCTTCCTGTGATCCTGCCAGCTCTGCTATCCAGTTTACCCGTGAGCCTGCTTCCTGTGATCCTGCCAGCTCAGCTATCCAGTTTACCCGTGAGCCTGCTTCCTGTGATCCTGCCAGCTCAGCTATCCAGTTTACCTGTGAACCTGCTTCCCAGAGATCCTGCCTGCTCAGCTAACCTGTTTCCTTCCCACCGGTCTGTTGATCCTGCCAGGCACCCGTGCTCCTCCTCACTCCTGGCTCTCCTGTTCTCACACCAGGGGACCAGGAGTGGGAGACGCAAGGGAGGCCTCTCCCTGCAATCTCGGGCTCGCACCACCAGGTACGTGACAGTAGCAGACAGCCATGTCTGAGCCCGAGCAGGGAGCCCCTGCCATGGAGGGGCTATGCCAACACCTGGCAGGTCTGACCGAAGCGGTGAAGAACCTCCAGCAGGGTTATACCCGGCTGGAGGAACGGGTACTGGCCCTTTCTGGTCCATCCAGTACCCAAGGAACTCCTCACCCAGCAATACCCCCAACGGGGCCTGCACCTACCCAGACTATAGTGATGCTACCACCTGAGCCCAAGGTACCTACTCCAGAGAAATTTACGGGTGCCCGTGGTAGCTTTAGAACTTTCCGTAACTCCTGTGAACTCCATTTTGCCCTGCAACCTAGGACCTTCTCTTTGGAGACCACCAAGGTGGGTTTTGTGGTAGCCCTACTGACTGGGGATCCCCAAATCTGGGCCCACCGTCTCGTGGAACAAAAGGATGCAGCATTGACCAGTCTCTCCACCTTTTTTGATGCCATGGCGCAGCTTTATGAGGACCCCCAACTCTCAACCACTGCGGAGGCCGCCTTACGTTCTCTCCAACAGGGTCGAAGACCAGCAGAGGACTACGTGGCTGAGTTCAGGCGTTGGGGTGCCGACACCGACTGGAACGATGCTGCCCTCCGTCATCAATTCCGCATGGGCCTCTCAGACGCACTCAAGGACGAGCTCGCCAGAGTGGGGGTACCCCAGACCCTGAATTCCCTCATAGACCTAAGCATCCAAATTGACCGGCGCCTACGGGAGCGTAGGGCCGAACGAACCTTGGGGTCCCCAAGACCTACCTGGATGCTCCCCAGGGGTCCTAGTCACTTCCGCACTGCTCCCCCCATTAAACCTACTCATGCCTCTTCAGCATCCGAACCCATGCAACTTGGACTCCTGCGGCCTTCTCTCACCCCAGCAGAACGTCAGAGACGCCGCAGCAACAATCTGTGCCTGTATTGTGGAGAGCCTGGTCATTATGTTCGGAATTGCCCGGCTAAACTCCGTAAGTTCCCCACTATTCTCTCCAGTTATGTGGATCCTGTGACCGGGGTTTCATCTCATCTTGCCCTTTCTGTTTCCTTCCAGTTCTCAGGAAGGACCCTACAAACCACAGCTATCATTGACTCTGGTGCCTGCAGTTGCTTTATGGACTCTGCTTTTGCTGCCCGGCATCGAATTCCTCTCCGTCTGAGAAAACAAGGCCTGTCTGTCCACCTGGCGGATGGGTCCACCATCAAATCTGGCCCAGTGACTCAGGAGACTGCCCCATTGCACACAGTAATCTCAGAGTCACATCAAGAACTGTTATGTTTGGACATAATTTCTTCCCCCTTGTTTCCAGTCATTCTAGGGATCCCCTGGCTGCAAGCACACAACCCGGTCATCAACTGGTCCACAGGAGAGGTGGCCTTTTCTTCTCCCTACTGCCAAAGGTCCTGCGGCTCCTTGGCCCCCGCAGGACCCTCTGCTCTGCTCTGCCTCGAAAACGAGGCAGGTCTACGTCAGTCCATCCCTGAAGTCTACCATGCATACCTGGATGTGTTTAGTAAACAAAGGGCAGATGTGCTGCCACCACATAGGCCCTATGACTGTCCCATTGAACTCCTTCCCGGGGCCAAGATTCCCTTCGGTAGGGTTTTCCCGTTAACAGAGGTGGAGCAGGGGAAATTAAAGGACTATATTGATGATAACCTGAAAAAAGGGTTTATCCGCCCATCTACGTCTCCTGCAGGTGCAGGAATATTTTTTGTAGAAAAGAAGGACCATTCTCTCAGACCCTGTGTGGACTACCGTGCCCTAAACGAGGTCACAGTCAAAAATCGCTACCCGCTTCCCCTGGTACCTGAACTGTTTCAGAGGCTTGGCACGGCCTCCATCTTTTCTAAACTGGACCTCAGAGGGGCATACAATTTGATACGTATAAAGGATGGGGACGAATGGAAGACGGCATTTCGGTCTCGATTTGGGCACTTCGAGTACCTGGTGATGCCGTTTGGACTCTGTAACGCCCCCGCTACCTTCCAGGCCTTTATAAATGATGTACTTCGGGACTTCCTTGATGTTTTTGCTGTTGTTTATCTTGATGACATACTAATTTTCTCTTCCTCCCTAGAGCTGCATCGTGGACATGTTAAAAGTGTGTTGGGTCGTCTCCGGCAACATGGCCTCTATGCCAAGGCAGAAAAATGTCTCTTTGAGGTAGAAAGCATACCCTTCCTGGGTTTGATCATCTCCAGTAGAGGCATCCGGATGGACCCCCAGAAAATCTCAGCCATCCTGGACTGGCCAGTTCCCGCAGATAAAAAGGGGATCCAGCGATTCATTGGCTTTGCCAATTTTTATCGCAAATTCATCAAGGGATTCTCGGCCATAGTGGCACCCATTACTCAACTCACCAAACAAGGTACCCGTTTTCATTGGTCCCCTGAGGCCCAAGGGGCCTTCGAGGCCCTCAAGGGGCTCTTTACCTCAGCCCCTATCCTGAAGCATCCAGATCCTTCTCTGCCCTTTGTCCTCGAAGTGGATGCCTCAGAAATAGCTGTAGGGGCCATCCTGTCCCAGAGACAGGGCATCAAAGCCCTGCTACACCCCGTGGCATTCTTCTCACGGAAACTGTCCCCAGCCGAGAAGAACTACGATGTGGGGGATCGGGAATTACTGGCCATAAAAACCGCCCTCGAGGAATGGCGTTACCTGCTAGAAGGGGCTACTCACCCAATCCTGATCTTCACAGATCACAAGAATCTAGAGTACCTGAAGACTGCCAAGAGGTTAAAACCTAGACAGGCCCGTTGGGCCTTATTTTTCTCTCGTTTTACTTTTCACGTGACATATCGTCCGGGTTCCAAAAACGCGAAGCCAGACGCTCTGTCTCGTATGTATCACAAATCCCAGGATGGTTCCCCTCCAGACACTATCCTTGCCCCTGGAAACTTTCTCCTGTTTCAGGAAGACCTACTGTCCCAGCTCAGGCGGGCCTCCAGTGGCCTCATACCCACTCCCGGTCCTGGGTTGCAGGTCAAGGATGGGCTATTGTGGCATGGGGATAAGATTTTCATTCCCGAGGGTCTGCGGGTAACCGTCCTGGAATTGTGCCATGACCACAAGCTTGCCGGACACTTTGGTGTCACCAAAACCACTGAATTGGTACAACGTACCTTCTGGTGGCCTCAGCTAAGGGAAGACTGCAGGAAATTTGTGGAAACATGCACTGTGTGTATTCGGAGCAAGAGTCACAGAACCAAAGCCTGGGGCCTACTCAAGCCATTACCAGTCCCAGATCGCCCCTGGAAAATGCTGTCCATAGATTTCATTGTGGAACTGCCCCCAGCAGAGGACCACACTACGATCTTCGTGATAGTTGATCGTCTGTCAAAGATGGCACACTTTGTTCCCATGAAGGGTACCCCTTCTGCCTCAGAGACCGCACAAGTGTTCATCCGAGAAGTCATCAGACTCCATGGGGTACCAGCCAACATAGTGTCCGACCGAGGGGTACAATTCACCTCTCGGTTTTGGAAATCACTCTGCAAGGCCCTCAATATTGAGCTATCGTTTTCTTCCGCTTATCACCCTCAAACCAATGAGCAGACCGAAAGAACCAATCAGACCCTGGAACAATATCTTCGATGCTTTTCTTCCTTCTCCCAAGACGATTGGATCTCCCTGTTACCAGTTGCCGAGTTTGCATATAACAATGCTATCCACTCGGCCACCCAACAGACACCCTTTTTTGCCAACTATGGCTTTCATTCTTCATTTTTGCCCAATTCTCTTCCTGAATGTACTGTGCCCGCAGTCCAGGAGAAGATTGACTTCTTTGCTTCCAATAACCAACTCCTGCAGGACACCATGGCCCGGACCCAGGAACATAACAAAACAGTCTTTGACCGAAAGAGGCGTGGAGAATTGGTACTGGCACCGGGTGACACAGTGTGGCTCTCCACCTTGAATCTGAAATTGGCTTGTCCCTCAAAGAAACTGGGCCCTAAGTTCTTAGGTCCCTTTCCAGTCAAACGAAAGATTAATGAAGTAGCCTATGAGTTGGAACTTCCTGATTCCCTCAAGGTCCATCCAGTCTTTCATGTTTCCCTGTTGAAGCCCTCTACTTCCAACCCCTTTTCCAACAGAAGGACGGTACCCCCGGACCCAGTCTTGGTAGATGGCGAGGAAGAATATGAGGTAGAGGCCATACTAAATGTTAGAAAAAGGAGAAATCAGAACCAGTTTTTGATCAAATGGAAGGGATATGGTCCTGAAGAAAATTCCTGGGAGCCCGAGTGTAATATCCATGCTAAGAGTCTAGTTCAAGCCTTCAAAAGAGCTCACCCTGAGAGATTTGCCCAGAGGGGCACCCGGAGGTTGCCCCTAGGAGGGGGGCAATGTCATGAAGATCCTGCCAGAAATCTAAACCCGGGCCGTCCTGGCCCTCAGATTCCATTGCGCATGCGCATGCGCGCCCGGGCGCGGGCACGTGCACAGCCGCGCACAGGGAGACGGGCGCGCGCCCTAGTTAGCACCAGCCGGCCTATTTAAGCCTGACTTGAGCAGACGGTCTTTGCTGTCTGCTCTACAGCGTTGTGGTGTAGTAAAGAAACCTGATCCTGTTGTACCTGTTCCTTTGACCCGGCTTGCCATAAGACTATCCTGCTTTCTGCCTGTACCCGACCCCGGCTTCCAGTGACCATCCTCCTGCCTGATCCATTGTACCTTGCTCTAGTTCAGATTCATTACCTGACTTCTTGATGAACTTTGGTTCCTGACTTAGCCTTATCCAGTCTGCAGACTGACCCTCTGTAACGAGCCTGTTCACCTGCTGGTCCCAGTCCAGTCTGTGGTTCCGTTTCCTGTGTTCAGTTCCTGTCAGTTCTGCTATCCCAGCTTACCTGTGAACCTGCTTGCCAAGCCGTTGTCCAGTTCCTGTCAGCTCTGCAATCCAAGCTTACCTGTGAACTTACTTGCCAAGCCGTTGTCCAGTTCCTGTCAGCTCTGCTATCCAAGCTTACCTGTGAACCTGCTTGCCAAGCCGTTGTCCAGTTCCTGTCAGCTCTGCTATCCAAGCTTACCTGTGAACTTACTTGCCAAGCCGTTGTCCAGTTCCTGTCAGCTCTGCAATCCAAGCTTACCTGTGAACTTACTTGCCAAGCCGTTGTCCAGTTCCTGTCAGCTCTGCTATCCAAGCTTACCTGTGAACTTGCTTGCCAAGCCGTTGTCCAGTTCCTGTCAGCTCTGCTATCCAAGCTTACCTGTGAACTACTTGCCAAGCCGTTGTCCAGTTCCTGTCAGCTCTGCTATCCAAGCTTACCTGTGAACTTACTTGCCAAGCCGTTGTCCAGTTCCTGTCAGCTCTGCTATCCAAGTGTACCTGTGAACCTGCTTGCCAAGCCGTTGTCCAGTTCCTGTCAGCTCCGCTATCCAGTTTACCTGTGAGCCTGATTCCTGTGATCCTGCCAGCTCTGCTATCCGGTTTACCTGTGAGCCTGCTTCCTGTGATCCTGCCAGCTCTGCTATCCGGTTTACCTGTGAGCCTGTTTCCTGTGATCCTGCCAGCTCTGCTATCCAGTTTACCTGTGAGCCTGCTTCCTGTGATCCTGCCAGCTCTGCTATCCAGTTTACCTGTGAGCCTGCTTCCTGTGATCCTGCCAGCTCTGCTATCCGGTTTACCTGTGAGCCTGTTTCCTGTGATCCTGCCAGCTCTGCTATCCAGTTTACCTGTGAGCCTGATTCCTGTGATCCTGCCAGCTCTGCTATCCGGTTTACCTGTGAGCCTGTTTCCTGTGATCCTGCCAGCTCTGCTATCCAGTTTACCTGTGAGCCTGCTTCCTGTGATCCTGCCAGCTCTGCTATCCAGTTTACCTGTGAGCCTGCTTCCTGTGATCCTGCCAGCTCTGCTATCCAGTTTACCTGTGAGCCTGCTTCCTGTGATCCTGCCAGCTCTGCTATCCGTTTTACCTGTGAGCCTGCTTCCTGTGATCCTGCCAACTCTGCTATCCAGTTTACCCGTGAGCCTGCTTCCTGTGATCCTGCCAGCTCAGCTATCCAGTTTACCCGTGAGCCTGCTTCCTGTGATCCTGCCAGCTCAGCTATCCAGTTTACCTGTGAACCTGCTTCCCAGAGATCCTGCCTGCTCAGCTAACCTGTTTCCTTCCCACCGGTCTGTTGATCCTGCCAGGCACCCGTGCTCCTCCTCACTCCTGGCTCTCCTGTTCCCACACCAGGGGACCAGGAGTGGGAGACGCAAGGGAGGCCTCTCCCTGCAATCTCGGGCTCGCACCACCAGGTACGTGACAGGGCCAAAAATAAGAAATAAGTCACCCCTAATGTACGAGGACGTTGAAATTCTAGTGTTCGCAGATCTATCGGCCCGTACCCTTGAAAGACGAAGACACCAAAAACCTCTGCTGGAAATCCTAAGAAAGGAAAATATTAGATACAACTGGGGCTTCCCTTCATGTTTAATAGGGTCAAAAAAGAGGGGTGCACGGCCAGGTTGAGGTACCCAGAAGAAGTGCGAAGTTTTTGCACGAAACTCGGGATACCAGCCCCGGATCTTCAGGGCTGGAACGAAATGGAGGGTGTGGGGGATCCCAGGAGGAGGGGCGGGGGAGGGGAGGGAGGAGGGGAGAATCCCTACCTGACGTAGAAAAACAAACCTGTTCAAGTCGGCCCTACCCCCTCCCCCCACGACGGCCCGGGGTTCCGGACCGCGGAGGGGGAGGGGAGGGCTAAACAAACTCCACCTCACCAGGATCTAGTGTCTGAGGGAAGCCACAAAGGATGGCCCCCAAAGACTTAGAGACCCTAGTCGGGGTTAGAGAAGGGGGGAGGGGGGAGGGGGGAGAGGGATAGGGGGGGGGTGGGTGGAAGGGGGGGAGGGGCGAGGGAGGGAGGGGGGGACTCGGGAGAAAGGGGGGAGGGGACCCCATCCGCTGCTAGGCCGCTACCAATATTAAAACCCTATTACATTCGTACATCATGAAGGACACCGAAATTAAATTTTTATCCTATAACGTAAAAGGTTTAAACTCCCCCGGCAAGCGCCTCAAGGTTCTAGAGGAAGTAGAGAGATATGGGGCCGGAATAGTCTTTTTGCAGGAGACCCACCTGGCACACACTTCCAATATTAGATTATTTTCTCCGGCTTTCCCAAACTGGTTCTATGGAGACACCATCTCAAGCAGGGCAAGAGGAGTGGCCATCGGGATCGCGAGGGATATAGATTTTATGGAGGAGGGGAGAATGACGGACCCCGAGGGGAGATTCCTGTTTCTTAGGGGATCCCTCCTGGGGGTAGAACTTACACTGGCCAATGTCTATGCCCCCAATACTAAACCTATCGCATATCTTGAATCAATTTTGGGTAAACTGAGGGCTTTTAAAAAAGGGTTCTTGATCCTGATGGGGGATCTCAATTTTGTAATGGACCCCGCTCTGGATAGTACGTCTGGTGGGACGGGGAGGAGAAACGTCCAATTAAAACGGATAAGAAAAAAACTTTCAGAGGACCAACTGCTGGATGTCTGGAGGATACAGCACCCGCAGACAAGAGACTATTCGTTCTTCTCCCCTGTCCACCAGACGTATTCCCGCATAGATTACATCCTGATAGAACATGGCATACTGGAAAGGATCAATGAGTCAGACATAGCAATAGCCTCCCTCTCGGATCATGCTCCGGTTTCCATGAGGCTAAGGTTCCCTGAATATAAACAAACTTTGAGTGGTTGGAAGCTCAACCCAGAATTATTACATGACAAAGAAACCAGGGACCATATTAGAAGGGAACTGGAATGGTTCTTTCAAAGTAACGACAACGGGGAGGTGTCAGAGGCCCAACTATGGGACACTCACAAAGCGTTCGTAAGAGGGCTTCTGATAGCAAAAGCCTCATGGAAAAGAAAGGAGAGGACGAGAAAAACGCTGGTTTTGACGGCCGAGATTAAAACTCTCGAGCAAAAGCATAAGTCCGGGGGGGTACTCAATCAGGGCATATATGTAGAGCTCACTGAGAAGAGAGACGAATTAAAAGACCTAGCCGAGCAGGAAGTTAGACAAAAGTTCAACAAGATGGCTAGGGAGCAGTATGTCTGGGGTAACAAGCCAGGGAAATATCTAGCAAGAAAACTGCAAAAACAGAAAACCAGAAATTTTATTGAAAAAATTCAAACAAGAAATGGGGAGATGAAGTATATCCCTAGAGAAATAGCCGCCACATTTAGAGAATATTATAAAGAACTTTATGACGTGAAAACAAAGGGAAATAACGATAGAGAGGAAAATAGCCGGAAAATCAGCGAGTTCCTAGGGAGGGCAGACTTAACGGCATTGGGCGAGGAAGAGAGTGCAGAGCTGGAGAGACCAATATCTGAGGAGGAAATTCTAGCAGCTATTAATAATTCACCAATAGGGAAGAGCCCGGGCCCTGATGGGTTCACGGCCTCATATTATAAAACATTCAAGGATATCCTCATACCGCGAATGCAACGTTACATGAACGGTCTGGGGATAGACTATGACATGAGCGGGGAGGCCTTAAAGGCCACGGTCACTCTTTTGAGGAAGGATGGGAAGGATGGATCGGTGTGCTCGAACTATAGACCCATCTCTTTATTAAATTTTGACACTAAACTATACGCCAAGATTTTGGCGGATCGAATAAAGGGGCATTTGGGCACACTGATCCATCCGGACCAGGTGGGCTTTGTTCAGGGCAGAGAGGGGAGGGACAATGGGATTCGTACACTGCTAGCCATACAGAGGATGAGAGATTCGAGAACCCCCAGTCTGCTTCTCTCAATAGATGCTGAAAAAGCATTTGATAGGGTAGACTGGGGGTTCATGTTTAAAACGCTACAGAGGATGGGCTTCGGACCAAGGATTATACAAAAAATTAAAACCTTATATACCCACCCGAAAGCAAACATCAAGGTTAACGGAACGGTTTCAGCTGAGTTCGAAATGTTTAACGGTACCAGGCAGGGATGCCCATTGTCCCCCCTCCTTTTCATTCTGTCCCTGGAACCGTTGTTGGCCACAATTCGTGGAAACCCAGAGGTGGAGGGTTGCAGAGTCGGCAGCGAGGAGCATAAACTCGCTGCCTTCGCTGACGATGTCCTCTTTTATGTCAGCTCACCTCAGAAGTCAGTTCCGATCCTCCTCAAAATCTTAAATGAATACGGGGAGTTAACAAACTTTAGAATCAACCCCACAAAAACGTTTATTCTCAATATTAATCTTAATGAAATAGAGAAACAGAACTTTCAGAAAACAGTCAGGTTCGTCTGGAAAAAACGGATAAAATATTTGGGAATAGAGTTGGCTAATAACCCCAGGAAAATTTACAAAATAAACTATATCCCGCTTCTAGAGGAAATAAAAAAAAAATGCCAAGCGTATAAGGGAAAAATCCTGTCTTGGACAGGTAGAATCAACACGGTAAAAATGATGATCCTACCAGTCATCACATACAAATTTCAGATGCTTCCTCTCCCTCTCCCAAAGCACTATATCGGAAAGTTAAAAGCTATTATAATGAACTTTATTTGGAATTACAAAAAACATAGAATCTCGCTCCAAATATTAAAACAAGACAAAAACCAGGGTGGCCTAGCGGTCCCAGACCTAGAAAGTTACTACCAGGCTATAGCACTACTGAGAATCGCAGAATGGGGGAAAACAAGTAACACTAAAAGATGGGTTAGCTTAGAAGAGGCTCTGAGTGAAGTCAAATTGGGGAGGATTGTGTGGAATCCCCCGAAATTCCGGTCACTGGGTGAGAAAACGCACATAATCACAATCACTACTTTGAAAATTTGGGATAAGATTTATAAAACATTTAATAAGACATACAACTCTCCACTAATAACACTAAAAGACAATCTGATGTTCCCGCCAGGGATAAAGGAAATAGGGGGTGAATGGATCAGAAACGATAGCACGAGGTTAGGGGAAATTATTAGCAAGGGGAAAGTTTTGGCACTACACGAGTTACAGAAGAATGAGGCGCTCTCCATAGATGGTTGGCGGTATCGGCAGCTAACCCACTTCGTTGGGTCTTTTCCGGGCCCATTAAGGGAGGTAGAGGACCTAACGAAGCTGGAGAAAATCTTCACGGCAGAATGTTCTAAAAAAAGAATCTCCAAAATCTATAAATTGCTGTTAGAAAAAGATAGACCTGAAATTCCGCCATACCTCATTAAATGGGAGAGCGAACTAGGAACACAGTTAGAAGTAGGCACAAGTAAGAGAATTTTAAAATTAGCGCACGGGTCGGCCGTTGATGCGAAAACGGCAGAAACAAATTTTAAGTGCATGGCCAGGTGGTACAGAACTCCTAATAAGGTCAGCAATTTTCGGGTGGACATATCAGCAAACTGTTGGAGGGGGTGTGATCAAAGAGGTACAATGGGTCATCTATGGTGGGAGTGTCATAAAATTAAGAAATTTTGGGAGAGTATCCTAAAGTTTATTAAAGAGATAACAACGATCGAGGTAAAAAACGACCCTTGGGTCGTATTGATGCATGCAACACCGAAGGAAATCAGGAAATATAAAGACTCATTGGTCCCCCATTTACTCAATGCGGCTAAAAAAGTAATTCCGAAGAGGTGGAAAGATTTGGAAAGCCCTCCCTTATGGGAATGGGTAGACGCGGTCGAACATACATATATGTTGGAATGTGTGCTTAACATCGGGGAAGAGGACAGAGAGGCCATAAGGGCCAGATGGGAGAGCTGGAGAAAATTTAAGAAGTCATGGAGTTACAGGGAGGCTTTGCGAGCCCAGCCCTGACAATCTCGGAATCCTGGGGGAAAGAAGCTCGAGGGAGAGTCAACCGCGGAAAAATTGAACCTCCGGGCATTCAAAGATATGGGAGAGAAGGGATAAAAGACAAAAAAAAAAAAAAAAAAAAAAAGAAAAGAAAAGAGAGGTGGCATCACAGCGGCGGATGGGGGGGGGGGGGGGGGGGGAGCAGGGTGGGCATAGAAATTAATCAAGCTTTAGTGGGAGATAAAACGGAATAGAGACGGGAGGGCTCACAGGATAAAGGAGGTATAAGGGCAGAGGAGGGCCTGTTGGATCCCAGGGGAATGTGTTTGCTCTCAGCTCTGTAAAATCCTATTAATGTCCAATCTTGTATCCACAAAAAAAAAAAGAGCACTCCACAAATGATGCCAAGACAATAAGGGGGAAGGAGATGCGGGCATAGCTGACACTCCCCCAGGATGTTCTTTCTGAAGTGGAATCAAAAAAAAAAAAAAAAAAGCACATACGCCGATGACATCATTGGCGCAATATACAGTGAATATCTCCTAAATGACGCACGTTTAGGAGATATTTACAGTACCTATAGGTAAGCCTTATTCTAGGCTTACCTATAGGTTCAAATTACACAGGCAGGTTTACAAACTCTTTAAGCTGGCCAGGCCTGGGTAGAATTTTGTTTGCAAAAAGTGATTTCAGAATGATTATTCAACTTTCTAATTGTTAATGGGGGCAAATCGACAGTTGTTTTCAACCATAATGACAAAGAAAATCTTAGGTGCAGAATAGAACATTTAGAAACAGTAAATATGTTTTTTGTTCAGGAAATTCCATTCATTCCACAATCGACTGTAAAAACCAAAGGAGATTTTTGAGCGATATTTGTCAAGTCTCTGTTGGCGTTATCAAATGTTTTGACAAGCTTTTTCGTACAAATGTACAATCTAGCTCATGGAGCAGAATTCACAATATTTCATCTATAGCAGTATATCCATACACTCAGCAGTTATTGCAACCTAGTGTTTCTGCCCCCAATCTGACATCTTTAATCACAAAAGTGACTACCATTAGAGGGTACAGGAGAGTATATGTAATGAGACCACCCGAGGAGAATATATGCATCAGCATAGGTCATTTGGGAAGTGTTCAGCAAAGTGAAAAGTGATGCCACCCAGAACAATCTATCGGAATATTCCTTAGAAATATCCTGATCCACTACATTATATAACTGGTGCCTCCAAATATTACACACAAAAATATTGTAATAAAAATTACAAATACAGACTAATGTGTAGATACAAAGACTATTTCATAAAAAACTAAAAATAAAAAATGACTGGGTTCTTCTGCGCAATCATCTGGCGCATGAAGGAGCAGAGAGCAAAGCACAGCTCACACCTCCTCCCAGTTCTGGGGCTGTTTCCCCTCGGTACGGTGGAGGGGGAACTTACTGGTACATTGTACACAAGTCGGGGAATTGTACAAAATACGGAGGGGGGAGAACAATCATTTCTGTTTAGGATGTTTGTGGAGGAGGGGTGTTGGAGGGCTATTTGTGCTGGTGTGAAGGGTAATGGGGATTGGGGGGGGGGGGGGGTTGGAGGCATTTTGTGTTATAAGTTGTAATTGGGTGGGATTGGGGTAGTGAGATAGTATTTTTGCTAGGGAGGGTAATTTGGAGACATTTTTGCTAGGAGGAGGGGTTTGGGGGAATTTGTCTTAAGAGGGGGGATAGGAGGGAGAGGATTTGTGCTGGGAGGGGTTGTGCTAGGAGGGGGAGGGGACTTGGGGGAATTTGTGCTGCTAGGAGGGGGGATTGAGGGAGGATTTATGCTGAGAGGGAGGATTTGGATGTTTTTTTTTTTTTTTCTGGGATAAGAAATTTGAGAAGAATGAGCAAGTGTGCTAGGAGGGGTGATTTTCTTGGATGAGGGAGATTTGTGCTAGGAGGGGGGAGTTGGGGCATTATTTGAGCTGGGAGGCGGGATTGGGGGGGGGCAGAGATTTGTGCTGGAAGAGGGGATTTGAACCTAGGAAAAGGGGGAATTTATGCATTTTTGTTTGTGGAGAGTTTTGGCTTGCAGACAGAATTTATGTTATGGTGGTGAGTGTGCTGATTACTGCTGTATTTTTTTATTTTTATGGGGAGGGATTTATGCTGTGACAGAATGCTCACACTTGGTGGGGTGGGGGCGCAGTTTGTCATCTTCGCCCTAGGTGCTAGATGACCTTGTCCCAGCATTGCCAACACTACACAAGGGCACAAAAAAGATCTCCTCCTCCCCACACAGCACATAGCTGAGATCAGATTCCCTTAAAGTGAGAGAGATGGGGCTCGGGGTAAGTATTAGGGGGTGCTGGGGAAGGCCTGCTACACACAAAAGTTTTTTTAGAATGCATTAAGATAGAAAACCTTTTGCCTTTACAACTCCTTTAAAGCCACAGCCTCAATCAAGACAGTGTATAGCTGGCTGCTATGCTGCAGTTCTGACCTGTGAAATTGCCAGATTGGTATGGCAGTGCATCTGCAGCAGCCAGCTACACACTATTCAGATCAAGGCTGTGTCTATAAGGGAATCCAATCTCTTGTTCTGTGTGGGGAGCAGGGCCGTCTTTAAGGCAGGGCAAAAGGGGCAGCTGCCCTGGGCCCTATCATTGTTGTGGGGCCCAAAGCAGCTGCCTCATACTTGCTTGTAGCTCTGGGTGTATGTTTAGGGTCGTTGCCCTGCTGGAAGGTGAACCTCCGCTCCAGTCTCAAGTCTTTTGCAGACTCTAACAGGTTTTCTTCTAATACCGCACACACGACCGGACTTTTCGACAGCAAAGGTCAGACAGAACGAATCCGTCGGACAATTCGATCGTGTGTGGGCTCCATCGGACCTTTGCTGTCCAAAAATCTGACGGACTTTGGAAATAGAACGTTTCAAATTGTTTGTCTGCAACTCCGCCGAACCCAGTTCCTATCGAAAAATCCATTCGTGTGTATGCTAGTCCGATGGACAAAAACCAACGCTAGGGCAGCTATTGGCTACTTGCTATGAACTTCCTTATTCTAGTCCTGTCGTACGTCATCACATTCAAATCCGTCGGACTTTGGTGTGATTGTGTGTGGCCAAGTCCGTTCATTCGGAAAGTCCGTCGGAACACCGCCGAAAGTCTGTCGGGAAGACCGTTGGAACGAGTCCATCGAAAAGTCTGGTCGTGTGTATGCGGCATGAGATTGCCCTGTATTTGGCTCCATCTATCTTCCCATCAACTCAGCTTCCCTGCCCCTGCTGAAGAAAAGCATCCCCACAACATGATGCCACCACCACCATATTTCACGGTGCGGATGGTGTGTTCAGGGTGATGTGCAGTGTTAGTTTTCTGTCACACATAGCATTTTGCTTTTAGGCCAAAATGTTCAGTTTCGGTCTAACCTGACCAGAGCACCTTCTTCTACATGTTTGCTGTGTCCCCCACCTGGCTTCTCCTAAACGGCAAATGGGACTTCTTGTGGCTTTCTTTCAACAATGGCTTTTTTCTTGCCACTCTTCCAAAAAGGCAAGATTTGTGGAGTGCACAACTAATAATTGTCCTGTGGACAGATTTTCCCACCTGAGCTGGGGATTTCTGCAGCTCCTCCAGAGTTACCATGGGCCTCTTGGCTGCTTCTCTGATTAACGCTCTGATTGGATGGCCATGTCTTGGTAAGTTTGCAGTTACTCTGCCATACTCTTTCCATTTTTGGATGATGGATTGAACAGTGCTCAGTGAGATGTTCAAAGCTTGGGATGTTTTTTTTTTATAACCTAACCCTGCTTTAAACTTCTCCACAACTTTATCGCTGACCTGTCTGGTGTGTTCCTTGGCCTTTATGATGCTGTTTGTTCACTGAGGTTCTCTAACATACCTCTGAGGGCTTCACAGAACAGCTGGATTTATACTGAGATTAAATTACACACAGGTAGACTCTATATACTAATTAGGTGACTTCTGAAGGCAATTGGTTCCACTATATTTTAGTTAGGGGTATCAGAGTAAAGGGGTCTGAATACAAATGCACGCCACACTTTTCAGATATTTATTTGTAAAACATTTTGAAAACCATTTATAATTTTACTTCCATTTCACGATTATGTTCCACTTTGTGTTGGTCTATCACCTAAAATCCCAATAAAATACATTTACGTTTATGGTTATAACAAGACAAAATGTGGAAAATGTCAAGGGGTATGAATACTTTTTCAAGGCACTGTATGTATACAGAATTAAATAAAATAAAACTTCAGTTATGTTTTTGTCAGCAGCTATATTTATTTCCAGGTATAACTTTAAATATATTCTCCTGTTGTCTTGATTTTTGCGATACCAAACTTGTATGTTTCTTTCACATTTTGGGTTTATTAGTTACCGGTACAGGGGTCCCCGGGTTACGAACCCGTTAGGGACTGTCCTCCTGTTTGTAATTCGGAAATGTTCGTAAGTCGGCCGCGCATGCACAGAACGACAATTACGGACATTTTCGATGTTCAGTCGAATGCCGTTATGCGCATGCGCAGCAAATTACGGACATTTCCGATGTTTTCCGTCATTTTCCGAGGCTCCGTCTGGCCGCGCATGCACAGAACGGCCGATGTCTGCGCAAAATGGCAGAGGGTCCCCGCAGCGCCCGGTTCGTAAGTACGAGATGTTTCTAGGTCGGGCGTTCGAAAGTCGGGGACCCCCTGTAGTCTCAAAATACAAATGCATTTATCAAGTTCTAATGTGTATGTAAGACTTTTTCGTTTTTTTTTTTACACTATATACACTGTTACAAGTGCAATGGAACAACTCCATTTTAGCATACCCTCTACTTCCGCTCTAAGTCAGTGATCTGATTGCACCTAGGCACAATCTCAGTGACTCTGTGAATCTCTGTGACATTGTAGATGACAGAATCTCCCCCTACTAGCTATTGTATTCAGACATCTGCAGCACCCACGACTGTCTAAATACCAGAACAGTGACTGCATTAGATTAGATAGATTGCAGGCACTGTTAAGCCAACAATTTTCCACCTGGCTCCGTAGATTTTTCAGGTGACTTTTGTCAAGATGGATGGTACTTGCAGGGCCACTCTTGGTTTGAATTTTGCCAAGTTCAGCAGGAATGGGCCACTTGTAGAAACAGTCTAATCTTGTAACTGTAGTGACTGTTGTCAATGAGAAATAAGTTAGGTAACATCCAAAATGTTGGAGTTGTCACTAGGGCAAGAGGTAAGGGAAAATCCTCCAATGTGACAACTCTCTAAAGTTGGACATGCATGGTTAGTTTGAAAAAAAAAAACAAAAAAACAAAAACAACTAACAACAGTTTATACTTCGAAAACCCAGGTATTGGTATAGTAAATTGTATATGGTATAGTCTTCCTCAACCCATTGCTGCCTCCAGGGTCCCCTGTGTAGGTAGACTGGCCAAAAACATCGACTTGATGTCACAGCCATGCCATTTATGATATTCATGGAGGCAACCTCTGTGGGTGGTGGAGCTTGTTATTACAAAGAGAAATGTTCCTACATGTAAGTACACGATATAAAAATCAGAAGAAAAACTTCATCCGACGAACGATCTGCTAATTTTCAGATCGTTAGTATGGTGCTTTCGACAGCCGATTCCGTTTTTTTCGTCCGACAAAAGCTGGATGTTCAGACTATAATATTTTTGTAGTATGTGAACTCAACTTTCGATTTTCTTTTATTCAGTATGGTTTTCGTACGAAAAAAATCATAAGAGCAAGACTATGCATGCTCAGAAACGAAAGAATACATACAAAACATTACGTCATTTCTGAAGTTGTATTCTGTCGTACGAGAATTTTTCGTATGGTGAGTAACCTTTTCACTTACGACATGAGACTAGCATGCAACAAAAAACGGACGAACGGTCGTCTGAAAATCTGATCATGTGTACAAGGCTTAATGTTGCCTGCATGCGGGCCTGATTCTTTATTCCTTTATGCAGAGGCAAACATGAAAATACGGTACTTGTACTGCTATCACAGAAAAGGAGGGATGCTTCAGGTCCTGGTGTACAAGGACAGATAAGTATCTCCTGGACTATCAGGGAGATATTTGCATGTTCAGTTTGGGCTTTATTTTTATTCCTCCATATAAGTCAATGTACATGCATAGTAAAAGCACCTCATGCTTTGCACACCATTCCTCATGTCTTCGGACCTTCTGTTACCAGCAGTTTTCTATAATAGAGAAAGGTATTGTGGATTTACCAGTGAATTACGATCATTGTGTTGTCCAGGTTTTTAATTTGAGAATAACGAAATTAAACAATTAAAACTAATTTAGTTTCATTTGGCTACATAAGATATTTAAATTGGCTGCAGTAGCTAATCTGCCCCTAGCTAGCTGGTGATCACCCAGAAAGTTATATCTGCAAACAGATTGTAAAGATATGCAATGCTGGATTAGCATAACTGCAACATATAATTTAATAGGCAATTTAAATGAAGATATAAACTCAGAAACAATTACTGAATAGCAGCCAGTGACAGATATATGGCTGGGTGGTAAAATTATGGTAAAATTATATACACATAACTAGCTTTAATTCTGCATGATACAGATTAAACATTAAAGTGGAAAGCCATGAATGCAGTCATGAAGTGAAATCCCTATCAGATTTAGAAAGGTGCTGAGATGACAAAGAGAAGCTGTACAGCTCACAGAGATTAAATTGTGAACAAACCAGCGTAATGCTACAAAGGGGTGACAACATCAAGGTGATGCACAGAGTTCCGGCTTCGAAGGAAATCAGTATAAGAATGTGGGTCAACAAGTCACTTCTGAAAGCTAAACTGCAATTCAAAAATATGTAGGCTGCTATTGATGATTTCCTTCTGAAAAATACTTTTTGCATGGCAGTCCCTGACTCCAATCTTTTCTGATTTACTAAACTGGAACAAGTGAAGAAAGTGCAGTCAGAACTCCTTGAAGGCATAGTTAGGGTTGCCACCTCATCCCTTTAAACCCGAACACATATGAATCACACAGGTTCTGAGGCTAATTAAATGCAGATAAGGCAACAAGTGAGCTTAATTACCACCTTAATTAGCCACAGAACCTGTGTAATTAATATATGTGTTCGGGTTTAAAGGAATAAGGTGACAACTCTAGGCATAGTTCATCTTTACTGAAAAAAAAATGCCTATGCAGATAAGGGATGTCTGTAGATAAAAACAAACTGTACAGCTTTGGCTTAAATTGCACATTGCCTTTGCTATAGGTGTAGGCCATCTACTTACCTCATGAAGCCTGACTGGAAAAATCCCAGGATGTTGCTAAGATTGGCCCAGCTGTTACTGTTCACTTTCACCTTCACATGAGTGAGCTCTTTCTCTGATTTAAACTCCCTCACATGCGCTTTCTCTCCCCTGATGCCGTAGTTTTGAGCTCAGAGATTGAGAGCTTACTCCTGTGATGGTGAAGGTAAATAATAAAAGCTGGGCCGCTTTTAGTAACAACCTTAGCTACATCCTGGGACTTTTCCTGTCAGGCTTCAAGAGGTGCGTGATGTCCTACACTTTTAGCAAGGGTGGCATTCAACTTTAGTCAAAGCAGCAAAACTTGGTTTTATCTACATTACCTATTACCTTTTGCTTTTTTTGCTATTACCTTTTGTACCACCACCCCCTCCCTTTAGAATGTAAGCTCTACGAGCAGGGCCCTCCTGTACCTTTTATATTGAACTGTACTGTAATTGTGTTGTCCCCCTATACATTGTAAATCGCTGCGTAAACTGTTGGCGCTATATAAATCCTGTATAATAATAATAATCTACAGACACCCCTTATCTGCATAGGCATTTTTGGTAAAGGAGATCTTACCCTTTAAATACATTTTTGTATTGTTCAGTGACTCCAAAGTTACAGAAGCTAATGAAAAGGAACAACAGCCGGCCATGTATAAATATCAGAGGGAATGATCAGCCATGGTAATCTGTTTTACATTTGAGTCAAGGCACCCAGCAAATCAAGGTGGCTAATATCTTATTTCAGCAGTAATCTCCCTATTTATTATTAACAGGAGATGGATCTAGGTAGTCAATGTTAGTGGCGTTAGTGATCACTAGAGTTGGGCGACCAGTTCGAGCAGAGCAAAAGTTCGGCCTGAACAGCGCCTGTTCGCCCGCGCGGAGAACACCCGAATTTGCGGGGCGCGATGCACAGTGCATTCTAAGCCCTGATTGGGTAAAGCTGTGCTGTGTTAAGAAGCAAGCTTTGTTACAGAGAGGACCAGGAAGCCAGCCATGGTGTCCTTAACAACGGATGAGTCATCGGCTGTTAACAGGTTTCCTCGCTGACAGCTGAATGAAAAAAAAATATTACCAATAGTAGAAAAATACTCTGCCCCCCCCCCCCCCCCCCCCCCCCAAAGCACCTTGTCCCCATGTTGATGGGAACAAAGGCCTCTTCCCCACAACCCATTACTCAGATCCCGCCCCCCCCCCCCCCACAATACCCATTCACCCAAAAAAAGTGTCAAAAAGAAATAAGAACACAGACACAGTTTTTGACAATTCCTTTATTAAAAATAAAAAAACAATGTCCCCCGAAGTAGATCCATTGTCAGTCACGACGTCCACCACCACCGCTGGACCCGAAAAAAGAAAAAAAAGAAAGCTTCGCCTGTGATGAAGACTAACCGCTAACTGCAGGCTCCGAAGTTTGACAGTTTTTATATAGGTAAGGGTCGTGGCCATCTGGCGACGTCACCTGGTGGCACTGCCCTGTTATGACATCACCGACCCATGATTTCCAATGAGTACTGTTCATATCTGTGTGACTTCAAGTCGCAGTGACTTCAAAGTAATCCATGCACTACTTTAGTCCGACTTTGATGCAACTTGAGGTGAATAGACCTCAAGATTACACAGGCACTGCTTCAAGTCGTGTCAAAGTCGCATCAAAGTTGCACAAATTTCAGGTCGTACAAGTGTGCAAGGGGCCTACTGTTTCACTTTAAACATTATAAAAATCACAGCTCCTGTAAAAAAAGAATCTTTAAAAAAAATGTTTTGGCATTAATACTTGTCCCCCAGAGCAGTACCCAGGACCCCATACCATGGCCAATAACTTGCATATAAGCCTTAAAAATGGGCACTTTTGATTTTTCAAGTTTGGGTCCCATAGACTTTAATAGGGTTCGAAGTTCTGGTCCAAAACTTTGCGATGTTCGAGAGTTGGACATTGAACCACATACAAATTAAACAATAGGGATCTGCAGACTTGTTATAAAATAGGCCTACAGTCATAAATGAATGTTTTTGTCTGACACTCGCCTTTACTAATACCATGACAAAGATAACGTCTACAACTCTATAATACTAATACCCCGTACACATGGTCGGAAAATCCGACCACAAAATCCATTGGATTTTTTCCGACGGATTTTGTCCGACACTGGTGTTGCATACACACGGTCGGACAAAGTTGTCGGAAAATCCGATCATTCTGAACGTGGTGACGTTTGTTGCCTACGACGGGACTACGTAGAGGCTAGTAGCCAATAGCTTGGGTCTTGTAATGTGATCTGAGCATGCGTGGCACTTTGTCCGTCGGAATTCGCTACACACGATCGGAAAAAGTCCGATAGGACTTTGTTGTCGGAAAATTTGAGAGCAGGAGATAAAACTTTGTCCGTCGGAAAATCCGATGGAAAAAGTCCGATGGAGCCTACACACGGTCGGAATTTCCGACAACATTGTCCGATAGGACATTTTCCATCGGAAAATCCGACCTTGTGTATGGGGCATAACTCTTAATACTTACCTGTTTGCTCACCTGGACTGACCAGCAGCTCTTTGATACTTTGCCTTTATTGCCAGAGCTGAGAGCAAGTTCTGTATGAGACAGGGTTACTGGTTAGATGCCTTTTGCTTACTGGGTGGGAATTGCCAAATAACAGGTAATGTTATTTGGCAATTCCCTATGTTCTATGTTCCATGTTTTTATAGTACATGTTAAGGTAGATCCCCATTGGGGAGATTTCCCTTCACTTTTTGTCTCAGTCAAACAGGAAGTAAGAAAATTAAGGAATCCATAGTTGTCACCAGAATTGGTGTCCCCATTGGAAGGTTTCCCCTCCATTCCTGTTCTGATTCTTTGATATTTGTCAACATTGACATGAATTCAGTTGAAAATCAGCACCCCATTCCCAAGTAAAGACATACAAAAAGAAAACGAATTGGGACTTTATAAGTGCTGTAACCTCCTTTTAAGAATAATTATCCATATAACGTGATAAATTTAAAAATACATTTTTATATGCCATATAAAATGTGTCTATTCGAAAAAATCTTCTTTTAAAAACATGAAATATTTATCACAACTCGTTGTAATAACACAAGCCCCCTCAATAGACATAGTAATTCCTTCCCAGGAAATGATGTAACTTCCACTCATGTATAGAAATGAGATCACTGCACAGGGCAATATATCACATGAGCGAAGATATACACAACCCGACACGTTTCGCCTTGTTGGCTTCTTCATGGACCTGGAGGGGAATGATACAATAGAGTTGAATAAGTATATATTGACTTTAGGAGAGCCACTGAAGGTGTTACACATTCCTGCCAGAGGAGTCAGGCACAGGACTGGGTGCCTAGAGACACATGCTGGGCAGACATACAGGCCAGACAGAGGAGCCTCAACAAGGGGCCACAGGTTCAGTCTACCACATAGGGGTTAGCAGTCCAGGCTATGGAATCCAAAGGTTATAAAGAAAGGCACTAAGAAAACTTGTGTTTGAGGTATATACAAGTCCCAGTGACAAAGATGGTATACAAGGTGTCTTATGTCCAACAAAAGGGACGTCACTGCTGATCTATTCACAACTAACGCAGAGTCCCAGCTGGACACATAGCTGCCACTTTCCAAAGTACCTTCAAAGAAAGACCCAGTATTACATGGTATATAATAAAATATTTTTTTAATTTATGACGTTGTATGGATAAATATTCTAAGAGGGGGTTTCAGCACTTATAAAGTGCAAATCCTTTTACTTTTTGTATGTCTGATTCTTTGATAGTAGACTTAAAGTGTATGTTCTCCTAAATAATTTTTGCTTTGTGTGTGTTCCCATATGTATGTTTTATAAATCAGTCTCTATCATCTTAATGTACTTCTTCCTTCTAAAGTACTTGATTGATCCTTCCAGTCACCGTTCTTCCTTGTTCTAAACTCACCACACAAAGCACAGAAGATCATCTGTGCTTGCGTGGTCAGTTTGCATTCTTTGACTGGGCATTTAGCAGTACAGACAGGACATGCCTGTATTGGGTAGTTTGTTCAGCCGACAACCCCACCCAAAATTTCAGTGCAGCAGTGGCACGTCATTGTCAGCCCAAACAAAAAACATAGGTGCTCACTGGCAGATCGACAGGTCTTTTCTACATTTGCAGTATTTTTTAAGGGATAAAACACTGTGAAATGTGCATGTATTAAAAAGATGTATTGAATATAATTTTAGTTTGCGCCTGTCTTGTTTTGGAGAAACGTTAACCTGACTATCCTGAAAAATCCTAATCCTAAAAATCCTGATTATAGCAAACTGAGTTGGCTTTATGTTTTACATTTTCCTACATGGTGTTAGCAGATTACTAATTAATTTATTTGCTTGAAATTATTCTTTAAAAAGTTGCAGCACCAAAAATTACAATGTACATGTTCTTTTTATATCCCCCTTACCTGTTATGATATCTTGTCTTCAATTCACGTACTCACTTGCCCAGCAGATCCAGCATTGTCCTTCTGCAATCCACTGTTCAGTTTTCACACACCGGGCGTGCACCGATATCTTGCTTCTTTATAGTGATCGTGAGCCGACTGTGTCTTCGGAGTTCAAGCAGCTGGCTCCTGATGGTGCATGCCAGCGCTGCCCATTGCCACGGTGTGAGCCCAATTCATGCAGCCTCCTAAGGTATACCTCCCGGGCAGGACTGTCTTTAATATTGATTGGACCCCGGGCAAAACTTTTCTTGCCCCCCCATGCAGTTTCGCTCTCCACCTGCTCTGAGACATACAATAAATAGCAGCTAGACTCAAAATCAGTTTACTGAATCAGATCAGGCAGCTATTGCGATTGGTTGCCAAAGGTTACAGTGTATCATTACCACTCACTGACTGGTTGCTAGAGGTTACAGAGCACATTACAGCTCACTGATTAGTTGCTAGAGGTCACAGCACATGATTTCTGCTTGTTGATTGGTTGCTAGACCTCAGGGGGGGATGGTATACATATGAAAGCCGCCGGCCACCGCTATTTACATATGAATGCTGCTATTTACATATGAATGCCGGTAATTTACATGTAAACACGGGGTCTGCAGGTGAGTCATCTGTACACAACAATAGGGCAGAGCTGGGCAGCATTAGTAGCAGCACTTCACACTGAGATATTGGGACACAGCACGGGACTAAAACATTGAGGGATGAGGGCATTTAAACCAGGATAGTTGGCAAGTATGAGGCAGCTGCTTTGGCACCCGCAACAATGACAGGGCCCAGGGCATCTGCCCCTTTTACCCTGCCTTAAAGACGGCTCTGCTCCCAGGGATATCTCAGGAAGCTGCAGAAGAAGCTGCACATCATTGTCACCTAGGTGCCAAAAATCTGCAGTTTATATTGTTTGGGGGGGGGGGGGAGAGGAGTGGAGAGTTAATTTCCACATAAATTAGTGTTTCAAAACTTTCTTTTGATGTTAGCTCCAACAATTTTCATAAGTGCCTCCAACACACGCATCTCAGAAAACACTTACCATAGCTAAACTGTTTCACAGCCTCCGAAAGAGAAAGAACCAAAGGGAAGATATAATATTCAAGAAGACTCATGCCTGTGCAGGATGGGGAAAGGAAAAGATTGAGTCAATTAGTTTCAGCCAAGTAAAAAACTCCTTTGGGATCTCCATCTGGAGGGGGAATGGCGGCACAATTTATGTTAGTCATTAGGAAGAGGACGTATATTGGTGTTAGGGGAGGGAATGGGTGCTCACATTCACCGAATGACAAACCTTTTTCATATCAGACGCTTTCTCTGCCAGTAGCTTCCATTTATTTGAGAAATCCTCTCAACCATTTGCAGCATTGCTCTTTCTTTTTCCTATCATTGCAGGCAGATTTTCGTTAGTTACAAGTGTTCCTCAGAGAACATTTTCAATTCTTCCAACACTCTCAGTGATCTTCAAAACTATGGTAGAGTGGAAAGTGATATATTTTATTTAGAGATTCTCTTTAATAGCTGAAACTGTACAGGGGCTGTAGATATCTGCATAGTTTTGATGGCGGCATTGTCACTATACTCTAAACACAGATTTTGATCAATTCATCTTTTAAGGTTCTGCCATATTTACATCTAAGAATGGAGTGACTAGGGTGTTATTTGCGGTTGTAGCTGGGGTAATTACAGTTGAATGTTTCAACTACGGTAGTTTTATTTGTTTTATAATTACAAATAAGCACCACAAAGTGCTGTGGTTTACTGTAGCAGACAGTCCCTTTTTGTGCTTAGGGAGCATTCAAAATGTTGCATGTATATGCATACAGCATATAGTTTTGTACACAATAAATGCATCACTATAGGAATCAATGTGGCAATACAAACAACTGCCTCTACAAATGAATAGGAGCACCAAGTTTAGCAGCAGGGTGGATAAAAATCGATGATTTAAAAAAAAAAATTAAAAAATATTTTTTTTTTATTTCAATCAAACTTGTTTGATTTATTTTGTTTGCAAATATTAAAGATTCTACCAGCAAGAACAAGTTCTTTACATTTAAAGAGCACCTGTCATTTCAGATCTATCATGGCAACGCCTATTAGCGGGCATCCACTCACCTGCTGCCGCCACGTCCCTCACTTGTTGTGTCACTGCCGCATCACCAGCCGTCCCATTGAAGTAAATGGGACTGTCGGTGAGTCAACAGCAGGTCAGAGGAGGAGCCGCTGCGGGACAGAGATGACAGTTACTCTTTAAAAATTATGATTTAAATCAAACCTTTTTACTAGTGATTTAAATCATGATTTAAATTGTGATTTAAATCGACTTGATTTAAATCAAATCCACCCTGTTTAGCAGTGTACAAAAATGTAGGAGACTGCTGCATCTAAGGGCATACATACTGTATCTGAGGATTATACACATGTATGTGTGTGTAGATTAGGGTTGCCACCTGTCCAGGATTCACCTGGACAGTTCGGGATTGGAATCTTGTGTATGGGTTTCAGACTGTCTGAAACCCGGACACGTTATTTAGACTGGGCTGTGGCTCCCCAAGTAACAGATAGTCACATAAAAATCTGTTGCCATTTGGGAGTTGCGGGCCGCTTTCTGGGGGCAGGTTTGGCATCACGGGGGAGGGGGCATGATGTCAGCAAGAGCAGTTTGGCCACACCCACTGTTTTCCGCAGCGCGCTGCATTACCACTCTCCTTGGGGCACCCAAAGGTGTCCCAGGTCTTTTATAATCCTATAGTGTATACTACGGAAAAAAATGCGCCCAGTGTCGCTAAAGTGTTCGGGTTTGGCTTGAAGAAAAGGTGGCAACCCTAGTGTAGATGTGTATAAATGCAAATGTAAATGCAGGCAAACGCGCATACACATACACACATAATATTGTGCAGAGTATTGATGTAAGCACTGGAAGCTTCTTGGATGCAGTAATATGGCTTTACTTTCATGGAGAAATATCAGAACATGTTTTTACATCATGGAGACAGAAACAGGAAGAGAATAACAAACAAGTGCACAGAAAGGAAAGCAAACACTTCCTATTATTACATTACCATAGAATACACATTATAACACTGCAGTGCCACCTGCTGTATAGAAAGGTATAATTCATATATATATATATATATATATATATATATATATATATATATATATATAGTTCACAATATAAAAAGCTACTTTACATTACATGGTGTTGCTCTTCCAATACCCCTTCTCAATGGCATGTGCTTTGTCAAATTATATTCAGCTTCTGGAAATAACTATGATGTTCCTTCAACAAAGGTTTGGTGAGTGCATCGGCAGTCATCTCCTCTGACGGGCAGTATTGAATGTCAATAACACCTTGCTCTTGATTGTCCCTCGGTAGGTGATACTTGACGTCAATGTGTTTGGTTCTAGGATTGACCCTTTCTGATTACATAAGCTTTATACATCCCTGGTTGTCTTCAGAAATGGGAATTGTTTTTCACATGTCTACCTCAATGTCCACAAAAAGTTGACATATCGATATTGCTTCTTGGCATGCATGTGCTGCTGCAATGTACTCTGCTTCAGTTGAAGATAGAGCGAAAGTTGCTTGCTTTCGACTAGCCCTACTTATGGTTCCTTTCCCATACTGGAAGATGAATCTACTTGTGGATTTTCGGTCTGTGCAGTCCCCAGCCCAATCAGCATCCACATATCTGAGCAATTTTGGATCTGATGTTGCTGGTAACTGTAACTTCATCCGAATTGTTCCTTTGAGGTAATGTATCACTCTTTTTACTGCGTTCCAGTCACGCTGACATGGAGCTGAGACTTTCCTGCATAGTATGCCCACTGTTGCGGCTATGTCTGGTCTTGTTACCGTAGCAACATATAGCAGCTTACTGATTGCTCTGCAATACGTGTCATTGTTGGGTAGTTTTCTGCTTCATTGCTCTTTAGATAGCCTGGTTCCATAGGATTTTTCACTTCCTTTGCATCTTGCATATGGAATTGTTCCAGGATATCAGAGATTTTCTGAGATTGGTTGAGAAGGTAACTTCTATTTTCTTCTCTCTCTATTTGGATTCCCAGATACAGGGGGTCCCCGGGTTACAAACAAGATACTGTAGGTTTGTTCTTAAGTTGATCTGTTTGTAAGTCGGTACATTTTTTAAGTGTAGCTCCAGCCAAAAAATCTATTTTTAAGTTTTTTAGATAACATAGAGAAGGGTTATCACCCCTGTAACATTTGTTTTGCTGTCTGTGCCCCTGTTCAGAAGATTTCACTTCACCTTCTGTCCCAATGACAATTGTATTTTGAAAATTTTGGGTTGTTAGGGAAGCATGGACTGGTGATAAAGCATCAGTGGAGACACCTTTTTCCCATATTAACTCTTACAGGAGTGAATTTCCCTTCCTAGGGGTGCATTTCCTCTCACTTCCTGTTGTCTCCCTCCGTTTGTAAGTAGGAGTCGTTTGTAAGTCGGATGTTTGTAAGTCGGGGACCCCCTGTAGTAGCTAAAGTTCCCTAGCTCTTTGATTAAAAAAAAAAAATTCAGCTTGTGAACTATGTGATTGTAAGCCCCTTCTTGTTCAAAACAAGTTATAATGTCATCAACATAGATAAGGATATATATCCATCTCTCTTCTTGATTCTTGGAGTAGAGACAGGGGTCTGCTTTACTTCTTGAGAATCCCTCTCTTGTAAGCACTTCGTTCACTTTCTCATTCAACGTACTTGCAGATTGCTTAAGACCGTAGATGCTCTTGTGAAGTTTACACACAAGGTTGTCTCCTTGCTCAAACCCTGGTGGTTGCTCCATGTAGAGGTCTTCCCTAATGTCTCCATGTAGGAAAGCAGTTTTAATGTCTAGGTGTTTGACTTGCATGCCTTCCAGGCTGCAACGCTAAGAAGCACTCTGAAAGTGGAGTGTTTTATGACGAGAGCGAAAGTTTCATCATAATCTTCACTGAATTTCTGGAAGTAGCCCTTGGCAACTAGCCTGGCTTTGTATTTGTGGATATTCCCTTCTGCATCTGACTTTACTTTGAAAGTCCACTTACTTCCTCAAGTTTTGTGGTTAGGAGGGAGATCTGTCAGTGTCCAGGTTTTATTTTCTTGAAGTGACTTTAATTCTTTTTCTGCTGCTTTGCTCCCTTTATTGGTTTCACGTTTTGGCAGTTTTTCTATGTCTTCCCAGGATGTTGGTTCAAGTATGCTGTGTGTTTTGAAAGTGTATGATAGGTTGTGGGGTGGTATCCCCTTTGTAGTCCAAGTGGATCTTCTGACTTTAGGCAGTTCAGCAGGATCTGGTGAGGAACTTTTTTTTAGGCATTGTGAGTTCCACCTCTTGTTCAGACTCCTGCACAGGTTCGCTTTGATTGACCTTTTCCCTAAAAAGCCCCATGTCTCAGGTGGTCACGGTTCTATTATTAGCCCGAGCGCCGCAGCTGAGCGGGAACCGATCTGACCCGAGCGCAGCTGAGTGTAATAGCAGGTCCCGCCTTCTGGAGCCTGCAGCGCTGATGGATGTCCCTCTGGTCCAATGCAGGGACCGAGGGACGTGTGACGTCCATCATAGGCGCTGCAGGCTCCAGAAGGTGGGAATTACAATACGGCCGCCGCACCACTGTGAGAAGATCCCGACCCCACTCAGAACTCGGGAGGGCGGCTCTCCTCTCCTCATTATGCCTCTGGCTGCCTGGTGTCTACTCTACTGTGTGATGGGCATGCCTCTGGCCTGCAGACACCTGAAGTCTGGTCATTGTAGGTCAGTGTAGGTCTGGTAGGTCAGTGTAGGTTAGTATAGGTCAGGTAGATCAGGTATGTCAGTGTGTGTCAGTGTGTGTCAGTGTAGGTCAGGTAGGTCAGTGTGGGTCAGGTAGGTCATTGTGTGCCAGTGTAGGTCAGGTAGGTCAGTGTGTGCCAGGTAGGTCAGTATGGGTCAGGTAGGTCAGTGTAGGTCAGTGTGTGTCAGGTAGGTCAGTGTAGGTCAGGTAGTGTGTCAGGTAGGTCAGTGTAGGTCAGGTAGGTCATTGTGTGTCAGGTAGGTCAGTGTCAAGTAGGTCAGCGCGCGATACTATTCCCCCCCCCCCCCGGTGCTGGGCTCGGACTGCGGGCTGATGCCCCTGTTTTTTTTGCCACCTAGCAACACCCCTGGCCATAAGTGAATACATTTGCTGTGTAGGTCATTAGAGACTATATTGGCTTGCTGGTCTGTGGTGATGAGCCTGTATAGGTGATCGTCCAGTTTTCCTTTTGTGAGGAATTGCTTATTAATGTGAATTGTGCATTCATCACCCTGGAACTTAACTGTGAGATCGTGGTTTGCAAGACTTTTCAATGATAGAAGGCTGCCTTCTAGTTCTGGAACATACAGCACTTTCTTACAAGGATACTGTGCTTGAGCTTTACACCACTTGCCATTATGCCACTTGCCTTGTGGTGTAATGCAGTTCAGGAAGCCCTGGCCTTTACCTTTGGCAGTGATGCTTTTCCCGTTTGCGAGGAAAACTTTGTCTTTTGCACTGTTATCAATGTTTGCGAAGAAGGTCTTATCGCTAGTCATGTGGTTTGTTGCTTCTGAGTCAATGCACTAGCCACGTGGCTTGCCTCTCTGTCATTTTAAAGGTGCCACTCCATGATGTGTCTGCAGTTTCCTTTGTGGTTGCTTTGACTCTTTCTTTTGTGGCTAGCTTTAGCTTTCGCTGCTCGGCTTTCCAGATAGAACAATCCTTTTTTAACTGACCGTTTCTTTTACAGAGAAAACAGGCTCTGCTTTATTAGTTGTGCTTTGTGCCTTTGTATAGCTTAAGAGCTTTGTCATCATGGAGCAGCTTACTGTTTAGACTTGAACGCTCATGCAGATTTTGTAATGAAGTCCACATACCTTTGACCGTTTTCTCTGATGTTATGTGGATAAGCTGGTCATCTTCCACTAGCAAGCTTATAATCGCTTTTGCCTGCCTATCTTTCCTATCCCATTCCTCCATCTCTCGTTTGTGGGTATGTCTGTATTCACCACTTGCCACAAGTCATCCTTGGTGAGAAACACTTCTAGTTTAAACTTCCACAGCTTGTAATTGGCATTGTTCAGCTTTACAATTGCAAACTTCACATCTGAAACACTTGCCATCTTTCCGTAGCTTGTATATAGTACTCTCTTTCCAGTGCCTGGGTGCTGCTGGGTTTGCTGCTGGGTGCCTGGGACCCATAACCTGTTGTGCAAAGTATTGATATAAGCACTGGAAGCTTCTTGGATGCAGTAATACGGCTTTACTTTTATGGAAAAATATCAGACCATGTCTTTACATCATGGAGACAGAACAGGAAGAAGATCTGGACAGCCGCACTTCTAAAAACAAGCCACAGCAGGAACAGACAGGCGCTAACGCGTTTCACACTTCGATAGAATGCTTAGTCATAGCACTGCTATGCATTTCCGGCACCTGGGCTTCCAAGCTAGATGAGAGGTTTTTCCACTTCTATTTGACCTACCTGGAGCAGTGATATTTCTCTCTCTATCATGGAGACAGAAACAGGAAGAGAGCAACGAACAAGTGCATAGAGAGGAAAGCAAACACTTCCTCTTATTACATTACCATCAAATACACTATATAACACTGCAGTTTCACCTGCTGGATAGAAAGGTATAATGCATATATATATACAGTTGTGCTCATAAGTTTACATACCCTGGCAGAATTTATGATTTCTTGGCCATTTTTCAGAGAATATGAATGATAACACAAACTTTTCTTTCACTTGTGGTTAGTGTTTGGCTGAAGCCATTTATTATCAATCAACTGTGTTTACTCTTTTTAAATCATAATCACAACAGAAACTACCCAAATGACCCTGATCAAAAGTTTACATACCCCAGTTCTTAATACCGTGTATTGCCCCCTTTAACATCAATGACAGCTTGAAGTCTTTTGTGGTATTTGTGGATGAGGCTCTTTATCTTTTCAGATGGTAAAGCTGCCCATTCCTCTTGGCAAAAAGCCTCCAGTTCCTGTAAATTCTTGGGCTGTCTTGCATGAACTGCACGTTTGAGATCTCCCCAGAGTGGCTCAATGATATTGAGGTCAGGAGACTGAGATGGCCACTCCAAAACCTTCACTTTATTCTGCTGTAGCCAATGACAGGTCGACTTGGCCTTGTGTTTTGGATCATTGTCATGTTGGAATGTACAAGTATGTCCCATGCACAGCTTCCTGGCTGATGAATGCAAATGTTCCTCCAGTATTTTTTGATAACATTCTGCATTCATCTTGTCATCAATTTTGACCAAATTTCCTGTGCCTTTGTAGCTCACACATCCCCAAAACATCAGCGATCCACCTCCGTACCTTTCATCATAAGCCTTGTTGACGCCTCTCCAAATGTAGCATTTATGGTTGTGGCCAAAAAGATAAAATTTGGTTGCATCACTCCAAATTACTTTGTGCCAAAAGGTTTGGGGCTTGTCTCTGTGCTGTTTGGTGTATTGTAAGCGGGATAATTTGTGGCATTTGCGTAGTAATGGCTTTCTTCTGGCGACTAGACCATGCAGCCCATCTTTCTTCAAGTGTCTCCTTATTGTCTCCATCTTGAAACAGCCACACCACATGTTTTCAGAGAGTCCTGTATTTCCCCTGAAGTTATTTGTGGGTTTTTCTCTGCATCCTGGCAGTTGTGGCTGAAATTTCAGTTGGTCTACCTGACCGTGGTTTGGTTTCAACAGAACCCCCCATTTTCCCCTTCTTGATTAGAGTTTGAACACTGCTAATTGGCATTCTCAATTCCTTGGATATCTTTTTATATCGCTTCCCTGTTTTATACAGTTCAACTACCTTTTCCTGCAGATCGTTTGACAATTCTTTTGCTTTCCCCACGACTCAGAATCCAGAACCAACAGTGCAGCACTGGATGAAAGAGGCAAGGGTCTGTCAGGAGTCGAGAAACTCATTGACCTTTTATACACACACACTAATTACAAGCAAACAGATCACAGGTGAGGATGGTTACCTTTAATAGCCATTCAAACCCCCAAAGTCTGAACTTGTGTGCATGTTATCAGGCCAAAATCACCAGGATATGTAAACTTTTGATCAGGGTCATTTGGGTAGTTTCTGTGATTATGATTTAAAAAGATAACTGATAATACATGGCTTCAGCCAAACACTAACCATGAGTGAAAGAAATGTTTTTGTGTTTTCATTCAAAATCTCGAAAAATTTCAAAAATGGCCAATAAATCATAAATTCTGCCAGGGTATGTAAACTTGTGAGTACAACTGTATATATATATATATATATATATATATATATATATATATATATATATATATATATATATATATATATAGTTCACAATATAAAAAGCTACTTTACATTACATGCTGTTGCTCTTCCATCACATAAAGTCATCAGAGGAATTAAGCGTGCCTAAACAAGATTACTTTAGGTGTGTATTTTGCACAGGATCTTCTGCTAACTCTGCCAGCAAAAGTCTGCGTTCCAGGCAGAAAGCATGCATATGCCAGTGTGAATGAAGCATTAGAGACAGAGATAGATTTTTTTTTATTTTTTTTATATTTATAAGCAAAACTGATTTGGCAGGCAGTTACCAAAAAGACTAAGATCACTTGAAACTATTTGATAGCAACAACAATGAAATGTACTTGAATATGTATACTGTGTTTCCATACTCTCAGCCATGCAGAACGCTACGTGCATATGTGTGTTCAAATCCCCACGCAGGATCATTCTGGTGTCGGTGGGCCCTCCAAGTCAGGATTTAGTTTTACTACTGACAGCTTGAATAATTGTTTGCTAGACTTCACCTTTCAAGGACAGGCAACCTGCTGCATTCCTCCTTTATCAGACCTTTGACTAAAAGTAACGGATTTGCTGGTAGATCTAAATAGTGCCAAATGAAACTCCAGACAAACTCTTGTCTAGAGTGGAAAAAGGTTAGAACCTGAGTTAGGTTTTAATTTGCTGTATGTACCCTCCTTTGGGAGATTTCACTCAGGCACAAAATCTTCCCAAAGCAATGGGAAATTCAAACTTTGATGGTTAATATCCCAAACACTTTACCATAGTAAAAGATTTCTCTTTATGTCTTGTTTTGGTGACAACTGTCAATCTGTGGACTTTTGCTCACTTACTGACTTAACCTGTCAGGGATTCTAACACCCCCCCCCCTCTGATGTAATAGGGGGTTCTGATGAAATGGGGGAACACTGATGTGAAAGGGGCTTATGTTGATATAATGCAGGGACTACGATGTGAAAGGGGAACCTCATGTGGAAAGTGGACTTTAGCATGTGGCACCAAAGAGAGGATGATATCATCATTCAGTGCAATTGTCAGTGTCCTCCAGCCCAATAAATACAGTTTAAAACTACTGGGTTGCCTGAGGAATTTGCATAATTTTAGTGGGTGCTGTGACTAAACATTTTGAGAGACACTGGCCTAATACATGTGCTTTTTGCAACAGCCATGTAGAGATGCAGGGAAATAGAGTTCCCTGTCCACTCCTTCACGGCCTTCACACTACCCAGAAGTAATGTCAGATGTTGGACTGGATGGACTTGTGCTTTTTTTCAACCAGACTAACTACAACTCTGGGTTGTGACTTGTGGAAAAGAAGTGCTCCAAGTGAACATAGACTGTCGGTGACTTATACATAGCCAGTGTCAGTGGGGAGAGACAGAAAATCGGGGAGAATTAGCTGGAGGAGATAAAATGAAGGTGTGTTGACAGTATGCCCCCCTGACTTTCTTTTACTGCACCCCTAGATCAGACACGCTATATGTGCAGTTGCATCTACCATCCAGGCTATACAATACCTAAAACGATTTTGAATTGTCAATTTCACATTGATCACTTACAAGCATGTAAGCTCTACATTTGCCAGTTTATGGGTATCATCAGAGAATCTTTTTAGGGTGACACAATATATTTATAATGCAAATATTAGTGCATGTTAAATCCTGTTCAGACAGTTTTTTTAAGAGAAAAAGCATCTGCTGAGTATATTTCTAGCTAATGTTATTTTAATGATAACTTGCTTGATCTATTTTTTCCTCTAGTTTGTCGGGGATCCATGTGAAGAGAATCCTTGCATCCATGGAAACTGCAGTGTCCACGGGGATGGTTACTTGTGTATCTGCAAAGATGGGTTTACAGGGGTGAACTGTGACTCCCTACTTCTGGACACCACGGAAACCACTATCACCGAAATGCCAGAATTTCAGCAGACCACTTTAGAGCCCACAATAGAAGCTCCTCAATCTCCAGCTGTAATGGTACTTCCAACATGGAGACCACGTGTGGGACAAAAGGTGACAACTCTTCAATGGGATGAAGTACAGGTGAGCGATGGCCATCATAATGCTAGTGTAATTGATTTGACAGTAATCTATGAACAATGCTTTTCATAATTTTAATCACTACATAGTATATTGGGAATTTGTTCGTATTAAGTGATAACATTTTTTTTTTCTATCATTTACAATGTATGTGATTTTATGTAAATATTAAAGGGGAATTCCATCTTATACCATGGTGCATAATAGTGTCAGAATATCAGTGGTTTCAGCCAAGCTATACCAAGATAAAAGCTAACATACCTTGTCCAGGTCAACTTTGTTTGCAGCCTGCAGCCTGAACTCAACGTGACTAACTTTGCCACTCAGTTGTCTTCCGACTTCTTTTGTCCCTGCACAATTAGATATTAGGCTTAGTTCACAAACCTAACACACCAAGATAAGAATACTTAAAAAAAGTGATTTTTGTTTACAGTTGGGTCCAATCTGATTTGAAAATTACAGTCATGTGGCTAAGTTAAAGATTTCTTAACGTTATGTTAAAGCTTTGAGCCTATTATATTTTAACTTTAAGACAACTGGAGAATGAATAAAAATAGCTTTTTTATAGTGAAAGTTGAAAATCCCTTTATTAGTATTTGTATACAAAAAGGAGTTTTGTTTATTGACACCTCTCCTGGGGCTGCCATGACTCTTTCCTGCTACTCTTCTGTCAGCCTTCCGCAGCAATTTCTATGCTAACTAAATGAATTCTTGGCATAGTTAATTTGGGACACACTGTTTCCAAGAACTGTGAACTATTAAAGTCCCCTGTTAGGTTTCATATGCAACAGTTTGTGCAGAAAAATTATATTTTAGGAATGAAAATATAAATGTAGTGCTATCTCCAGAGGAACTATGGTTGTTCGAGTCCTCTGTTCTCATTGACAATGACCCTCTAGGCAGCACCACACTTATTGACATACCAAGGCTGAAAGAAATTATGTTTATTTTGGTGGCATGCCCGGAAAAGCAATTAACGGTGACAATGAACCATTGCAAATAGCAATTGCAATAATAATAATTTACAAACTGTATATTGTCAAACCTATTTTCACAGGGTACCCAAAATGTGGCTAATGGGGGGCAAAGTCTACACCTCACAGGCCCTGGCATATTGGGGAGCTCTACATTTAGATTATTTACACTCAGGAGCTAAAAGTCACACTCCCTCTTTTGGCCCTCACTGGCCACAGTGGTATACCTGCTGGTAGAAAACCAATTGGCCCAAGACAGCATTAGAGCACTCTTGAATATAATTTTTTTAATCCCAAAGGAAGGAGGCGTAATCCTCAAAACAAACCCCTGGGGGTCCCGAATTGGGTAGTGTTGTCCCTTAAATTGGAGCATAGATCACCACTGTGAAGGTTGGAGTCTCCTCCCTCTCATGGGCATCTGGCACACTGGACTCAATATCAGGCTGCCTCCTGAGGTTTCTGAGGGCAATGGCAGCAGCTCCGAACATGGATGTAGCGTTCCTGGACAAAGCTACAGACGTTCTGAGTGCAGATATCCTCTCCCACAGCTTGCTCTGTCCCTCTGTTCCAAGGTACAGTCCCCTGGGCACACTTAGTATTTCTGGCTCAGTGGTCTCTGGTAGGTACAATCATTCAGTCCTGATCTATTGACACAGGGAGCATTGGCACTGAGCAGCAAACTAGAAACTTCCCCTGGCTCTCCATGGGTAAAACTGTTCTAGAGTCTGAGTTTGCCATCCTTTTCCTCATCTTGCAGCTGCCCAGCTACTGGGACTTTCAGCTCCACACACTCCACTGTACAGCACTTCCTTTTTTGGAGACTACATTTCCCACCAGTCCCTGCAGCTTCCAAAGCTGGGGGGTGGGATACTCCTCCTCCGGCTGTGCCTACAGCCAGTCACAGTTCCCCTATTCTCCCCTCCAGGCTGTGGGCAGCCTGCTCCCAGCACTGTTCCTCCTCCAGTTTCTCTCCTCCCCAGTTTCTCTCCTCCCCAGGCGTGGCATGGGTACCTGCGGCTGGGAAGAGAAAGAGAGCAGTCCCTGTGGGTGGTCCTGTCACAGCCAAGCAGAGGCCTAAACACAGGCACTGTTGGCTCTGCTAGGCTACACAAATTGGATCTTTAGTGCTCTTTTGATAAAAAACAGCCTAGGCAGCTTGCAACCTTCTAGATACAACCTAAAATGTATGTCAAGGCATAATAAAAAAAAAAAGAAACATATAGTACATCTCTGCAATATCTGGTAATTTTATGTGTTCTATAAAGACCCTGCAACTGCAGAAAAATGTATCGTGGGATGACAACACAACATTTGTGTGGACTGAGGGATGTCAGCCCAGCCCCGTTCTCTATTGTTAAACTACTCAGTCAATCCCACTCTTTACAGCATAAAGGCTAATCATTCCGTAGTCCACTATAAGACCTAGAAGGGCCATTTTAGATAACACAGGAAGTGTGCACAGGACACAGTACAGTTTCTGAAAAATCTAAAAAAAATTCTTCTTTTCACATAGATAAAATTATTTTGTTTACAAACGTTTTTATTGAAATTTAACATGAAAATTCCAGAGTGTACAAGCATTGAAAGAACATTTAGTATAGTTACAAATAAAGATGGATTTACCGGCATGTACATCTCATATGTTAGTTATACACCAGACAATTGAGTGAACAGTGAATCTGGTGAGTATGGGGGGGAAAGAAAAATCCATAGAAGTACCATAATTAAACATACGGTATGTGAAAGTAACTAAGAGAAAAATGAAAATAATAGGAGAACTAAAACTCTTGATGTGTTAGCATAACACAGTACAAGTACAGGCTACATCAGTTCATATTATCGTACTAAAGTGCAGTTTCATAAGGCATTCTAGATTAATCACCTCTTCATTGTTTATGAATGACAATTCCAGTAACCTGTGCTATCGGGGTGGTGACAGTGGGGAACTATAGGTTCTCAAGCCCTGAGCTAAGTAGGTGGGCAGTCCAAACATTCCATTTATGGTCAAATATATGCATGGAGTCCAGGAGAGTGTGGTGGATTCTTTCCATTAGTCTAATGGTCTCCATACGCAGGAGCACCTGTGACCACAGTACCGAGGGGCCCTTCCAGTTCAGTGCAATTGCCCATTAAATGGCACTGAAGAGGGTATGAATCAGTTTCTGTTGTGGAGGGATAATTCCTGGGAGTTCAGCATATAGAATACACATTTGATGGGTTAGAGTAACAGAGATTCCTGTTATCTTGGTGATCAAGGTAGATGTTTTAATCCAAATATGTTCTAAAAGTTTGCATCCCCAAAATGTGTGCAGGAGTGTGCCCCTGTCCCGACATCCTCTGAAACATGTGTCGGGAACCAGAGGGAACATCCTGTGTAAGCGGTCCGGGGTGTAATACCATGTAGTTTGGAGCTTGAGATAAAATTATTTCAATGGTAGAAAAAAATGAATGGGAGGGAGCCAGGAGATGCAGGGTTTTAAAAAAGACAGTTTCCTGGTAAACTAAGGCTGAGGTCTGTACAGAGTACCTTGATGTCGTAAATCTCCCAAGATTCCTTTGAAAAACATCCCAAAGGGAGCAAGTCAGAGAAGGTCATTGTTAAGGTTTACGTACACTTTGGGAGATTAATGTAAGTGGGCTCTCATAAAACTTTACATCCCCTGGCTCTGCAGTACATGTTCTGCTGTAATGTATGCATAATCCAGAACATACGATTTAGAAAATTGTTGGTAGTCATGAAATAAACTGCAGAAAGTTATGTTATTAGGTACTATGACTGCATTAACAGATCTCTGTACAGTCGCCTCATCTGGCTTCTGTGTTCAAAATGCTGCACAAAGTATTTCTATTCCAGCTTCACAGTTCAAGTATTTAATTTAAATAACCTTAAATCGAAACTGATCGCATGTAACAAAAGACTGTGAGCAGACAGGCTATTATTGCAGAAGGAACATGCAATGTCTATTCTGCAATAAAATTCACCTACCTGCCTGCTCACAGTCAACTGTGGCATGTAAACTCAGCTTGCATCGCCAGCATGGTCCCTTGTGTGCTGGAATGAATGACTCCTGCGCATGCGCAGGAGTTACGTCATCCAGCGCCAGCCCGTAGAATAAAGTCTGAAGACCAGCACCTGGGGAGAAGATGCTGGCACCAGTGAGGGACTTGGACCATTAGAGTGGGGATACGTTTAGTGCCTTTAGTTCTGCTTTAATAAGGTTCTCTTGTTCACCAGTATGTTTGTAGAAAATTAATGCAGATACCAGGACATAAAACTGCACAGAGCTGAGTAATTCTAATTATGGTGCCTAGGAAGTCACCTTTCTGCTGCTTTATTCTTACTAATAACACTATTTGAAATCCTTTCTGCTAGATCATTTTTTTCAGTAGTGCAACATAAGAAAACAATTGGGTGGAAGCACTGGGAGGAAGGCAAGGGATGCAGACTTTCAAAAAGATTGTTCTATAGTAACCTAAGGCTAAAGGCAGGAAAGAAAAGTCATATGCTGTAAATCTCACAACATTCTTCCAAAAATGTATTGACTTGAAATGTGTAGGCTGCTTGTGACCAGTGCTGTAATATTATATTTTTTGCACAACCTGTTCTATTCATGGCTGTGTTGAAGGGCCAGCCATTTGGATTTCTATTGTTTACTTGTCAATCCACTTATATTTTACAGTGTGAGTGCTTCCAAGCACTAGCATTATGAGGCTTAAAGTTATGACTAAGCACCAGTAAGGGGTATGAAACGTGTTAGCTTTATCTGATTCCTCTGTCTCCGTTTGCTGTATGGTCTTTTATTCAATAAAGGTATTACATTGGAGTGCGGTTGTCCAGACTTTTTTCATTTGCATATGAGGCTTAAAGTGTTTTTCCACTTTTGCAGCCAAAATGGGATAACACCTACTTTATATTTGTTACATGTTCCCATTAACATAGCATAACTTAAAAAATTGCTGCTTACCTTCTTAAGTGCTTTTTACTTGCTTAACCACTTCCCGTCTGCCCCATAGCAGTTTTACTGCTACAGGATGACTCTCTTGTGCAGAATCACGTATACTGTATATACATGATCCTGCACTTCCACCTGGGGGCGTGCGCCCTGCCGACAGGCCACTTCTGCTGTGAATATTTACAGCAGAATCGAGGGCACTCGATGTCCTCCAGCACCCACCAATCACTGGCAATACACAAAGAACTGAGATATGCCTATCTAAACAAGGCATATCTCAGTTCTGACAGTGGGGAAGGAATGGATTCTGTTACTGCAAAGCAGGGACTAGAATCCATTACTTCCCCTAGTGAAAGCACCACACTGTACACACAAAAACACTGACTAGGCACACAGTTAACCCTTTGATTGCCCTAGATGTCTAACCCCCTCCCACCCAGTGTCATTAGTACAGTGACAGTGCATATTTTTAGAACTGATCACGGTATTAGTGTCACTGTTACCTGCAAAGTGTCAGAAGTGTCAGTTAGTGTCTGATTGTCAACTGCAATATCGCAGTCCCACTATAAGTCACTGATCGCTGCCATTACTAGTATAAAAACATAAATATATCCCATATTTTGTAGACGCTATATCGTTTGTGTAAACCAATCAATATACGTTTATTGGGATTTTTATACCAAAAACATGTAGCAGAATACATATTGGCCTAAATTGATGAAGAAATTCGATTTTTTTAATTTTTTTATTGGATATATTTTTTTATTGGATATATTTTTTTTTTCAAAATTGTGGATCTTTTCTTGTTTATAGCGCAAAAAATAAAAGTGCAGTGGTGATCAAATACCACCAAAAAAAAAATACATACATTTTATTTGTGTACAGTGTCGTACGGCCGTGCAATTGACAAACTAATGCATTGCCATATCCCAAAAAATTGGCCTGGTCATGAATGGGGGTATATCTTCTGGAGGTCAAATGGTTAAAAAACATATCAAGCTCTCTCTGCTTTGTAGTGTTTGAAAGAGGGCAATGAAGAAATGTTTAACCTAATTAACCCTGTCTGTCCTGTGATGGCAGCTCTTCATTATCAGTTGTAAAATAGATTTGAGCACTGTATGTCCTAACAAAGGGATAAACATTTAAAAGCTGGCCCCTGTGTTTTATGTTAATGAGGGATAGCTCAGAGAGTACCCAATGTGTGAGACTGTCCAGAATCGCTTAAGTCTAGTACACATGATGGGATTATCGGTCGAATGATCATCTGGTTTTTTTTTTGTTTTTTTTGGGGGGGTTTTTTGCACACTAGTCTCCATACGGAAAACGAATAGGTTACTGAAGTACGAAAATTCTCGTACGACAGAATAAAAATTCGGAAGTGGTGTAATATGTTGTAGTGTATTCGTATTGTATTTTCAGATGAAAACTGTAGTGGTTAAACGTCAATATCCCTTTGGATAATTTTGGATGAAAGCTATGTACTAGCGATCAGATTATCGTACGATCGCTTCAAAAGCGGTATTTGTTGTACGATATTCTGAACGTGTGTACTAGGCTTTACAGTCAGCTATGAGGCCTTTTCCTTAGAAAGATCTAAACAGTAAGAAACATTGTATATACATGCTTTAGGTATGCTGCCTGAATATGAACACATAAACATTTAGTGGGATTTTCTCAAATTTTACTCCAAAAGTGGAAGTACACTTACAAGTTGAAGCCTGGGATAAGCAAATATTGTCTTAATACAAGACGTGTAATTTTACTTGACTCTTGGTGTGCTTTGTGTATTTTTTTCCAGATCTCTGCAGCAATCCGGTGTGAAACTTCACCTCTGTGTAAGAGGTTCCTATAATAGACTGGTCACTGCTGCTCTCTCTCCTTGTGCTGTGTGCCTGGTCTTGTCTCCGCCCCCTCCTATAGTTTTCTGCAGGCATCCTGTACTGAGTGGAGCCTGCTGGGTGCATTCCACAGCTCCGGTCTCTGCACAGGCTATGTGTAGCACAGTGATGTCACTGCTGCTTTATATGGTAATCAGGGCCATCTTTAACACAGGGCAAAAGGGGCCGCTGCCTCGGGCCCAGTCATTGTTGTGGGGCCCAAAGCAGCTGCCCCTTGAGTCCACAAATAGTTGATAAGTGGATTTGGGAGGGCCCAAGAAAATGTTTGCCCAGGGTCCAATCAATATTAAAGATGGTCCTGATGGTAATAACTGGGCTTGCAAAGGCATTTGGGACACACAAAGTAGATTTATATCTATTGAAGCTATTGAAGATTATTTAAATTCAAAATTTTCCTGCCTCAAGTTCAACTTTATGAAATAGTGATAATCAGTCGCCTTCCTTGCTTCACAAAAACCTATCCCCTCATACAACAGGATCATCATATGGTGCACACAGTAGATCAGTGGATTGATTCATGTGTTTGCGTTTGTTGAATAAAAGATTTACGCTATGGGGAGGTGATTTGTCTTCCTTTGTTTGAGCTGTTCCTTGCTGAAAGGTTTGTTGCCCGTATTATATTCAAAGGGAGCTGAGGAGGATCAGAGCTACCTAATAAGGCACAAAATCCGTTCAGTAAAATAATATATATAACTAAGGTGAGGGATTTCTCCAGCTGTTGGGACAATTTGGTTCAAGGAAGCATGTTTTTATGATGGGGATCACAAAGATTTCTGAGGACTTTTTTTTACTGATCTGCAATTACAGGGAAGAAAAGCCATGAACTGAATAATCTTGTTCACTTTATGTTTTTTTTTTATTGTTTTGTACTATTTTGATAGCGTGGTTTGAACAATCATTTGGTAATTGCTTATGTCTTATGTTATTATAGGAATTTTTGTTTTATATTTTATTTCACACTGATTTACTATAGCAGCGTCAGCTTATTTAAATTATTTTCCTTTGTTAGCACAGAAACATATTATATATATTTTTTTAGAATTACCCTGTTATTTGAAAAAAAAATTCAATATGAATTGATTATAATACACCTCAAATTGAAATGTAATTAAAGAATGATTAGGGAACTAATTAACCTTGGAGACTGAATCTCCTAATTATGTGTGTAAGTGGTGCAGGGAAAATCACCAATATTTCTTTGGGGAACCGTTTATGATTTATTGTAATCACTTCAAATTACACTGTTTAATGCTATCTAAAAGGATAACTATGGAAATAGTTTTCCTGTACCAATAGAAATGTAGTCCAGGAGGGCACTTATGTCACGTGGCTGTGTTCTTTCACAATATAAAAGCTATAGGTTATAAAAGGCTACCCCTAACTATGAATTGGTGATAGGATCCATTAGACAAGTGGCGTTCCGTCCGTTAGGGCCACCCCCTCTATCCACGGCCACCACATCCTAATTAATGCTCTATGATCCACATGCCACTACCCCTATTCATGCGCCTGGCCCCTTTCAGGATTCCGGGCGCATAAATTACAGTGGTGGGAGTGTTTTTTTGAAGTACCTGATTAGAACCGGAGGCTCTAATAGGCTTAAAATTAGGGTGGGCTTGCGTCGCAGAGAATTGCGCCGTGAGCCCACCCAGGTGTTACAAAAGCAAATTAATATTTGCTGTTGCAACACTGATCCTCCTCCCGGCAAATCGGGAAGCTGGTCTGATACCCGTCACCTGATTGGCTGAAAGGACAGGCGAACCTATTGGGCACCTAGGAGGAGGGGAGAGAACTCACATCTGAAGCGAGGAGGAGACACAGGAGCCGATGCCCACTGTAGCCTGATGTCCACCGATGCCCTGATCCCTGGCGCTGTCCGATGTGCCCGCCGCTGCCCGATTCCCACTGCTGCCGATGTGCCTGCCTCTGCCCCGATCCCCACCACTGCCTGATGTGCCTTCCGCTGCCCGATCCCTGCCGCTGCCCGATGTGGCCGCCGCCTAGTTGGTGTAAGTGCCTGTGACGGATCCTGTACTAAAGGTGTCCGCCGTAAATGCTTCCTAAGTCCTGGAACATGAGTCCAATGGATCTGGCTATAGGAGCCCCCAAGAACTAGACAACACCAGTCTTGGAGTACATCAGGAATTAACTTTATTTGACATGTCACCCACATATATACAGCCAGATGACTAAAACCTAACCTAATTAGCATGAGCTAATTATCTTAATCAACACTGGACTCCTTCATTCAGTTGCAGGGTTAATTAGCACATACAACAATAGGTGAAATATTCTTTAGAATCTGCGTCAAGCCAGACCAGCCTCATCTACATTACACAAGACAACAGACAGACAGGCTGGCTGGAGTTGACGACATTAGCATTTTAGCACTTCAGGTTTGGGGACGACAATCTCTTGAGTTTCCACTGCCGATTCTCTGGCATGCTGCTGAACGTGTTATAGCAGTTTCCTGTATGCCCTTTCCAGATGCTGTTCCTTCCTTAACAAATGGTCCAGATCAGGTTTAAGCTCTGAGACCCCTGCAAGACCGAGCATAGCCTCTCTATATTCTCGCAGGTCCTCAAGGGTAGGTTCCCCTTCATCGCCAAACACAAAACGATCTGTAAGGCTCTCCCACAGCAATCCAGGGCCTTCAAAGTCATATCCCTCCGGAGAGCATTCTGTTGTCTCCCCTAAATATCCCTGCTCTGCGTGCCATTGCAGAGCCTGATAATGATTGTCCAGCTCTATCTCCTGCTGGACCAGCCTGTACAACTCAGTCACCCATTGCTCCTGGGGCCGCTCTCCTAGGAATGCCATCCGCAATGCCCGTTGGTCACTGGCCCGTTGCTCTTGGGTTGGAAAGAACTTGCCCTGTTTTATACCAGCGAGTTGGAGGGCTCCAATCCACAGCTCCACCCGAATCTGCTGCATTAGCTCCAGGTATTCATCCTCAGACACAGTCCTGGTGTATGCTGAAAGGATGATCTGCAGCAGCCCCGGGAACTCTGATGCCAGATCCATATCTCCGCTGGGGTGACCGAAGTCTTCTATCCTGATCTTGGATCCCGGTGGAGGTTTGGATGTCCCAGACTGCAGGAAGCACAATCCCACTGCTTGCCAACAATGTGACGGATCCTGTACTCAAGGTGTCCGCCGTAAATGCTTCCTAAGTCCTGGAACATGAGTCCAATGGATCTGGCTATAGGAGCCCCCAAGAACTAGACAACACCAGTCTTGGAGTACATCAGGAATTAACTTTATTTGACATGTCACACACATATATACAGCCAGATGACTAAAACCTAACCTAATTAGCATGAGCTAATTATCTTAATCAACACTGGACTTCTTCATTCAATTGCAGGGTTAATTAGCACATACAACAATAGGTGAAATATTCTTTAGAATCTGTGTCAAGCCAGACCAGCCTCATCTACATTACACAAGACAACAGACAGACAGGCTGGCTGGAGTTGACGACATTAGCATCTGACATTGTGTGTCCCAACAGCATGGGATAACACACATTATATATACATATATACATATCCACAGTCTGTGTCTTGGGGGGCCAGCATGGACCTAAATTCAAGTAAAACCAGCTCAGCGGTCCACAGGCATACAGCTCACAAAGAGCACCGTTCCCCCAAATGCCAGGGCCCGTAATCACAAGGCAATAGGCTCGCATTCAGTCCCCTCCAACAGCCTCTGTCCTGGCTAGGTCTGTCACAGTGCTGATAGACCAGCAGACGGGGGGGGGGGGGGTTGAGGTGCTGTGCAGGGGGGGTTGTTTGCTGCCCAGCTCCCAAACAAAACATCACCAGCCACCACTGCATTAGACACCATGCTGGTTAAATTAAGCTCAATAATCTGCCACCTTTTAAGGACATAGAAAGTGGTGTTCCAATATGTGTACTCTTCAGCCTGCAAATGGGGAAGACGTGGATCAGTCCAGTTCACTTTTTCTTTAAGGACCACTATTATAAAAAAACATTTTATTCTGATGACTGTGTGTGCACAACACTTGTAATTATAAAAATATTTGAATCCCAGATTTTTTTTATTTTTAATTGCTTTATATGTTTTTTTCTGCCCCTTAACATGCAGACCAAGCTGTCCTGCCTCTCCAAATATGAAAGGGGTTGGAAAAAATTATACCTATTCTGGAGAATCTTAAACAGTTGCAGCAACAGTTTTATTATTTTTCAATTAGAGAATTTCAACAATGTGTGACTATAAGCTACAAAATAAGCTTAAAATAAAAGCTAAAAATATAAGTTTCCCTGATTTCTGTTTGTTCAAGTATTGATACTTTTGCTTAACTGCTTGGATTGCTTTTAGATGCCAATAAAATATAAATAAAAACATATTGAAAATGCTTTCTTTAAATGTAATAATTGCATACAGTTGTATTAATACATAATTTTTCAAGATAGTGGCCCATTAATGTGACCCCTTTACAGTTTACAGATGTCCCTTCCCCCTTTCAATAATGCTTGGCTTAATTACTTGTAGGAAATAATGCTGTATACAGTAAGTGACATTAAAAGAGCGAAACAGAATTGTGTTCATCTTCAGAAAGATTGTTCTTCTGTATTACAGCATTATATGTTAATGGATCTATTATGAGCCCTTCCATGAAATGTAATTTTCTGCTTTTGTAACATACTAATATTCTGATAAACTGTGTGTTCCTTCCTTGTATCAAAATAGAATATACGTTTTCCACTTTTGTTATATTCACATAGAGTAGGTTTCTTTCTATGTTTTTTCATTGTCTTTATCCTGGGTTCCGTGCCCACCCTGATCTTCCTGGGGCCCTAAGCAAAATTCTGCTAAGAGGCCCTCTATCTGACCCGTGATGCCGTGAGCTATGTAAACCATTTGCCATTGCCACACAGTCACACCTGACACTTCAGTGCTCCCAATACAATCCTCCCTCCTTTAAACAAAACAGTCAAAGAATAAGTACAACAATATAGAACAGAATGAGTTACCCAGAGAGCCCCCCCTTACATCAGGGTCCTCAGAGAGCCCCTCCTTACACCAGGGTCCCCAGAGAGCCCCCCTTAAATCAGTGTCCTCAGAGAGTCTCCTCCTACATCAGGGTCTCCAGAGAGCCTCCCCCTACATTAGGGTCCCCAGAGAGCCTCCCCTGTCATCAGGGTCCACAGAGAGCCCCCCTTACATCAGGGTCCCCAGAGAGCCTCCCCTTACATCAGGGTCCCCAGAGAGCCTCTACTTACACCACGGTCCCCAGAGAGCCTCCCTCCTTACACAGGGTCCCCAGAGAGCCCCTCCTTTCACATGGTCCCCAGAGAGCCTCCCCCTACATTAGGGTCCCTAGAGAGCCCCCTTACATCAGGATCCTTAGAGAGCCTCCCCCTACATTAGGGTCCCCAGAGAGCCTCCCCTTACATCAGGATCCCCAGAGAGCCTCCCCTTACACCAGGGTCCCCAGAGAGCATCCCCTTACATCAGGGTCCCCAGAGAGCCTCCACTTACACCAGGGTCCCCAGAGAGCCCCTCCTTACATCAGGGTCCTCAGAGAGTCCCCCCTTACACCAGGGTCCCCAGAGAGCCCCCCCTTACACCAGGGTTCCCAGAGAGCCCCCCTTACACCAGGGTCCCAAGAGAGCCTCCCCTTACATTAGTGTCCCCAGAGAGCCTTCCCTCTTACTTCAGGGTCCCCAGAGAGCCCCTCCTTACACAGGGTCCCCAGAGAGCTCCTCCTTTCACAGGGTCCCCAGAGAGCCTCCCCCTACATTAGGGTCCCCAGAGAGCCCCCCTTACATCAGGGTCCCCAGAGAGCCTCCACTTACACCAGGGTCCTGTTAATATCGAGTTATTACTGTATTAATAACTATATTTCAATAATTCATATTGATGAGGAAAGTTCAAAGAAAATCCGTTCAGTTCTCGTGTAAAAACTCCAAAATGGATTTAATAATAAAAACAGCAAAATATTACAAAAACAATGTCAAAATGTAGAATATAAAAATAGCACTAATAAGTTTCTTATCAATATTTTTGTTTTAAGCAAAACTTCATGTACCTTGTTTATAGACCGCTTAACTGGTACAAAATATAATTTTGGTTTAATATATGCATATAGGCATATCTTGTACAAAAGACTTCTGCATAGAATCTGCATTAACATTCAAAGAGTCTGCATTAACATTAATCTCTAAACTCTTGCTTGACTCTGTTTTAAACTTTACATTATTCTGTAACTCAGACAACTGAATATTCTTTATTTGAATGGCACTCTGCAAATCATCTATCCACTCAGACAAACATACCTGAGCCTCTGTCTCTTGCTTTCAGGAACTCCTGATATCATTATGTCATATACTTTAATTAACTTAATCAAATTCCTAACCTGTTTGCTGAATTTCTTAAAAGTAAATTTTGACTTTTGTATTTTGATATTAGCTTGTAAGCATTCATTGAACATGTAACACCATAATTCATCATCTTTAACAAACTTTGACAGATTTTTAAATTCTAATTTACTCTCATCAGACAATTCATGAATTATGCCCCGTACACACGGTTGGATATTCCGATGGAAAAAGGCCGATCGGATTATGTTGTCGGAAAATCCGATCGTGTGTGGGCTCTAGCGGGCTTTTTCAGTCGGAATTTCCGACGGAAAAAATTTGAGAGCAGGATCTAAAATTTTCCAACAACAAAATCCGATCGGACTTTTTCCGATCGTGTGTAGAGAATTCTGATGCACAAAGTGCCACGCATGCTCAGAAGAAATTTGGAGACGAAAGCTATTGGCTACTGGCCTCTACGTAGTCCCGTTGTACGTTGTGTACGTCGCCTTGTTCGGAACGATCGGATTTTCTGACAACTTTGTCCGACCGTGTGTGTGCAACACAAGTTTCGGACAAAATCTGTCGGCAAAAAATCTGACGGATTTTGTGGTCGGAATGTCCGACCGTGTGTACGGGGCATAAGATTCATACTTACCAATGTAGGATAGACTTCATTCATGTAACACGCGTTCCCTCTCTTGGCGGGAAATAACGCCACCAAGAAACCAATTTTTCTTGCACGTGCGCAAACGTCTCACCAATTCTGATAATTCTTTTTCTTCCAAGTTCAATTCAATGATGCTGAAAATTAGCTATTTCGATTTCTTTTGAAGCTTGACTCAATAGTCAATGTTTGTGCTAATATTCCCTCTCGTCAAGCGAAAGTAGAAATGATTCAAAAAAAGCTTGATATTTGGACAAAATGTAACTGGCAAAGGCTCACCACTGTTAAAGTTGAGTTATTACTGTATTAATAACTATATTTCAATAATTCATATTGATGAGGAAAGGTGAAAGAAAATCCGTTCAGTTCTTGTGTAAAAACTCCAAAATGGATTTAATAATAAAAACAGCAAAATATTACAAAAACAAGGTCAAAATGTAGAAAATAAAAATAGCACTAATAAGTTTCTTATCAATATTTTTTTTCAAGCAAAACTTCATGTTCCTGGTCTATAGAACGCTTAACTGGTAAAAAATATAATTTTGGTTTAAACAAACCTTTCCGTTCTTGGTCATCAACATTGATAGACCGCATATCTTGTACAAAAGACTTCTGCATAGAATCTGCATTAACATTCATAGAGTCTGCATTAACATTAATCTCTAAACTCATGCTTGACTCTCCTTACATCAGGGTCCCCAGAGAGCCCCTCCTTACACAAGGTCCCCAGAGAGCCCATCCTTTCACAGGGTCCCCAGAGAGCCCCCTCTTACATCAGTGTTCCCAGAGGGCCCCCTTTTACATCAGTGTCCCCAGAGGGCCCCGTCCTTACATTAGTGGCCCCAGAGAGCCCCCCCCCTCTTACATTAGTGTCCCCAGAGGCCCCCTCTTACATCAGTGTCCCCAGAGGGCCCCTTGCTTACATTAGTGCCCCCAGAAAGCCTCACTCTTACATTAGGGTTCCCAAACAGCTGACTCCCCCCCGGAAGAGGTTCCCCTGGGAGGCGGCGATCGGCAGCTCTATGGTGTCCACAGGCAGGGGGGTCTCCCTGGGGCTAGTAGTTCTATCTCCAAATGTATACAGCTAAGAGGGGAGGGGCCTCTGATCCCGGCATCAGCAACAGTGTTCAAGCAGAGTGAAAGTGTAACTGATACCTGCCCGGGTCAGAGGCCCCTCCCTTCTCCTCTCCACTGTATACACTGAGAGTACTACAAGCCCCAGGGAGATCCCGCCGCCCATCATCTCAACCGGCTAGCGTTAGGGCCCAATAACATCATTGCCATGCTAGAAAACAGTCAATAAGGCCTGCAGGCAACTATATAGCTATAAAGTATAGCTATATACTTGTAGTCCGCTATATACTGTGTAGTCCGTTTCTAAGGGCTCAGTCTCTAATAGTAGCAAGTCATGGCTGCAAGGCCCTCTCAACAAACCCAGCAACACAGTAGCAGTGGTCTCTTTGGTTAGGTGTCTGTTCACTCTGGATTGCCTGGGGCGACTCCAGTCTGTAGTACAGAAAAGTCTGTATCCTGGCAATGGCTCTGTCCCTCGGTGCTCAGGTCACAGCTCTGTACTCTCTGGTTTCTCCACACAGCAATGGTTCTCAAGTGGCTCAGTCTCTTTCTCTATCGGATGGTCCAGACAGCATGGTCCTCTCACTACCTCTACCCCAGGGCTCGACAAATCCCAGGCGCCAGGTCGCCATTGCGACTAGAAATTGTGCCCTGGCGCCTGGGTTTTTGTTAGTGACAGGTGCCTCTGCTACAGGGCGGGCTGTGGGGTCTTGGCCGGGAAAGTGGAGGCGCACTATCTGGTAGTGGGGATGGAGCAGGAAGAGAGCGGCGCAGCACCCGCTGACATCCTCCTCCCTTCTCCACACTCACATGTGAAACTGTATTGAGAGGGAGAGAGAGAGGAGCTGTCAACATTGAGGTTGGATGTCGGGGGTGGGCGGGACCCGGGGTGGGCGGGACCCGGGATGGGCAGGACCCAGCTATCCAGCCAATGGGGTGGGATCTGGGCGGGCCGCTACGTGTACGTGCCCCCCCTTTCTTAAACAGCCCAATCAGGCCCAATGATAGCTGCTGGTCCCGCCCACCCCGGGTCCCGCCCACCCGGGTCCCGCCCACCTCCGACATCGTGCTGAAACAATGCAGTTCCTCATTATAGCAGGGAGAGCCTGTTGTATCCAAGGCATTTTAGAAGTCAGTCACTGACTCTGCCTATCATTCTCCCCCTATAACTAAAATATCAATTTGGAAGGACTAGCCTTTTAATAAGTTTGTTTTACATTTTTGTCTTAATCAGATAAGCTTTAAAAAGAGTTTTTCCATACACATTTTTTTTTTTGTTAATAAAATGTGTTTAGACCTAATATAAGTTGAAAGTGTAAATACAGTTACTAAAAATCACATAACTCACATAACTACCCGGAGGACACAGCAGGCTTGTCTCCAAACCCCCCCTCCCCCATCATACACAGATCTCCCTCTGATGCTGATCACCCTGTCTGCGCTGCTGTTGGAGAGAGCCCAGGCGATCATGGATGAGCACCTTGCAGCTTGACAATGGTGAGTGAGACAACCCCATATCTCCCATACACCATCCCATACCCCACTCTATTTTCCCTGGGGAATTTGTCAGCTCCTCTCTCTCTCCATACAGTTTCACACACCGCAGCACTATAGAGAGTATTCAGTTTCAGTTACACTATCAGCTGTGAAACCTGCCAGTGCCATCTGCCAATGCCAACCAGTGTCACCTGCCAATGCCAGTTAGTACCTCCTGCCAGTGCCACCTGCCAATGCCAGTTAGTGCCACCTGCCAATTAGTGCCAACCATTGCCACCTGCCAGTGCCACCTGCCAATTAGTGCCAACCATTGCCACCTGCCAGTGCCACCTTCCAATGCCAGTCAGTGCCATCCAGTGCCACCTGCCAGTGCCAGTTAGTGCCACCTGCCAGTGCCAACCATTGCCATCTGCCAGTGCCAACCAGTGCCACCTGCCAATTAGTGCCAACCATTGCCATCTGCCAGTGCCACCTGCCAATGCCAGTTAGTGTCATCCAGTGCCACCTGCCAATGCCAGTTAATGCCACTTGCCAGTGCCAACCATTGCCACCTGCCAGTGCCAACCAGTGCCACCTGCCAATTAGTGCCATCCAGTGCCAACCATTGCCACCTGCCAGTGCCAATTAGTGCCATCCAGTGCCACCTGCCATTGCCACATGCCAATGCCAGCCAGTGCCAACCATTGCCACCTGCCAGTGCCACCTGCCAATGCCAGTTAGTGCCACATGTGCCATCTGCCAGTGCCAACCAGTGCCACCTGCCAATTAGTGCCATCCAGTGCCACCTGCCAGTGCCAACTATTGCCACCTGCCAGTGCCACCTGCCAATGCCAGTTAATGCCACCTGCCAGTGCCAACCAGTGCCACCTGCCAATTAGTGCCATCCAGTGCCAGCCATTGCCACCTGTAAGTGCCAACCAGTGCCACCTGCCAGTGCCACCTGCCATTGCCAGTTAGTGCCATCTGCCAGTGCATTCCAGTGCCACCTCCCAGTGTCACCTCAGTGCCACATGTTAGTGCTGCCTATAAGTGCCACATATCAGTGCCCATCAGTGCCACCTCAGTGTTGCCTATCAGTGCTGCCTATCAGTACCACCTGTCAGTCCCCATCAGTGGCACCTCAGTGCTGCCTGTAGGTGCCCATCAGTGCCACCTGTCAGTGCCCATCAGTTCCAACTGCAATGCCTCATCAGTGCCACCTCATCAGTGTCCATTAGTGCAGCCTATCAGAGCACATCAGTGAAGGAGAAAAAAAAAAACTTATTTGCAAAATCTTATAACAAACAAAACAAAAGATGATTTATTTTTTAAAATATTGTTCTTTTATCGCTTGGCATCAGGCATGACCGATTCTTATTGCCTGATGCCACAGACATGCAGTTCTGGGCGTTGGGCAGAAGATTTAAAAAAATGTCTCCTAACTTTTTCAGCTGGCTCCTAGATTCTAAGCAAACTTGTCAGGCCCTGCTCTACCCACACTGCACTAACTACCCAGAGAAATGTTTGCTTTGGAAATTTCTGCTCTTTGCTCCCTCTTTAAGCAGGACTGTATAGTAGTAGTCGTGGGTCAGAGCCCATGGTCTCTAATGAGTAGCACTCCTGAGGGGACTACATATCCCAGTGTCCTTTGTCTGCTTGCATTGTCAGGTGGAGGGGAGAAGGAGCAGCTGCACTCCAGTCCTCTTCCTTTTTAATAGGTCTTGTCGCTGCCGATGGGGGGGGGGAGGAGTGAGCGGGGAAATTGCATACAGAGCCCGCAGCTGCACCTCTCCCCCTGTCACAGCACAGCCTCTCTGCCAAGCTACTTTGGGGGAAGGAAGGGATGTGGTGGGAGCAAGCTGGTTATAACACACACAGTCTGGATGGCAGCACCCGGCTACACACCATTTCTCAGCTTTTGTGAAACTTGCTTACTCATTAATATTAGAGACCCTAATAACAGATTGTTAGCCCTTCTCTGCACTCCTTCAAGTATTTCCAGCCATTTAAAATGTTAGCACCATAATTAAACCTTTTTGGATCTGTTTTTATGCCGCTAGTGCCTTATTATTGAGAATTTCATCCACAAAGTATATTCTGTTTGTTGCTTTTAACATCAGCCTCTGTGCCAGAATAGCTGAGATTCTACAACAGTGGTTCCCAACCTCTTTTCATTTGTTTACCCATGGGCAGCCTATTCCTTTTTTCACCCTCCATTTTTACCCCATTTAGTCAATTCCATTCTGTGCCAAATAGTGGAGGTGGCCAAATTTCACAAACATTGGGAGCGAGGATGGTTAAAAAAAACCTGAGCCTACTTTGCTCTTGATCAGCTGTGTGTAATGCACAGAATGCAGGGGTCAGGAGCAATCAACAGGCAGAGTGCAAGGGTCAGAAGTAATTAAAGCAAATAATGCAAAGCTCAAATCTAAGTAAAGCACAGAGTATGCAGAGTACCTCCCAAGCAAAAATTCCCCTTCTCCAAATACAACCACTCCCACCCACCATGACAAATCCACCTCCACCACAAATTCCCCCCTTTCTCCTTAAATTGAAAGCGAAATGCATGCAGTATAACAAGCTCCTTCATTTTAAAAACTTACATTTTAAATTAATTTAGAAGCAAAATTAGTGTCACAGCTCATCAATGCAGCCTCACCAGTGCCCATCTGCAGCCACTAAATTACCCAACAATGCACCCTTCTCAGTGCCCATCTGCAGCCATTAAATTGCCCAAAAATAAAAATGCAACCTGCTCAGTGCCCATCTGCAGCCATTAAATTGCCCAAAAATGCAACCTGCTCAGTGCCCATCTGCAGCCACTAAATTACCCAACAATGCACCCTGCTCAGTGCCCATCTGCAGCCTCACCTGTCCCATCATTGCAGCCTCGCCAGTGTTCGATTATCCCTGCTGTCTCCGAGGGAAGAGGAGGAGCGCGTGCCGCTGAATTACACAGAGCCACAATCTCCTGTGTACCCGGTGTTCCGCCACTCACAGCCACGTCTCCTGGCCCTGCTCATATGATAGACAGAACAGTAGCCCAATGCGGGGCCAGGAGGCGTGGCTGTGAGTGAAGGAGCGCCGGGTACACAGGAGATTGCGGCTCTATGTAATTCAGCAGCGCTCACTCCTCTTCCCTCAGAGACAGCAGGGATCGGCGTATAACACGCACACACGATTTCCCCCTGATTTTCATATGCCGATAAATACTGTGTACTCATTCACTTTTACTAAACAAGAACACTGTGCATACAAACGACTTACAATTATAGGAAAACAATACAGGTCATGCATGCGTACGTACGTACGTACATACATACATGCACATGCTAACTATCCTTTTTCATCAATAAATATTGGTAATGGTATGTATGCAATAAGGGTACACTTAAAGTCACTTAGCTTTCGTTATTGCTGGTCCTGAATCTCCTTACTGAACAGGACTTTGGGCATGTACCTTATTTTTTCAGTGTTTAACCAGTAGCTGACCGCCCACTGTCAAATGACGGTGGGACGGTGCAGCTACTGTGGCGGGCCGCCGTCATATGACGGTGCTCGCTTTTTGGCCACTAGGGGGCGCACGCGCGCTGCGGGAGGCGCGTGCCCGCCGCGTACCTGGGGACCCGATGCGCATGCCCAGCGGCCGCAATGTCCGCCAGGCACCCGCGATTGCCTGGTAATCGAGCAGGACGTGGATCTGTGTGTGTAAACACACAGATCCACGTCCTTTTACTGGAGAGGAGACCGATGGTGTGTCCCTTGTACATAGGGACACCGATCGGTCTCCTCCCCCAGTCAGTCCCCTCCCCCCACAGTTAGAATCACTAAGATAGGGAACAGATTAAGCCCTGCAGCGCCCCCTAGTGTTAACCCCTTCCCTGCCAGTCACATTTATACAGTAATCAATGCATTTTTATAGCATGGATCGCTGTATAAATGTGAATGGTCCCAAAAATGTGTCAAAAGTGTCCGATATGTCCGCCGCAATGTCGCAGTCACGATAAAAATCGCAGATCGCCGCCATTACTAGTAAAAAAAAAAAATAATAATAAAAATGCTATAAATCTATCCCCTATTTTGTAGACGCTATAACTTTTGTGCAAACCAATCAATAGACGCTTATTGTGATTTTTTTTTACCAAAAATATGTAGAAGAATTGGCCTAAACTGAGGAAAAAAATTTGTTAAAAAAAAAAAAAAATTGGATATTTATTATAATAAAAAGTAAAAAATATTGCGTTTTTTCAAACTTGTCCCTCTTAATTTGTTTATAGCGCAAGAAATAAAAACCGCAGAGGTGATCAAATGCCACCAAAATAAAGCTCTATTTGTGGGGAAAAAATGATAAAAAGTTTATTTGGGTACAGCGTTGCATGACTGCGCAATTGTCATTCAAAATGGTATTATATTGAAGATATGTGGTAGCTGCTTGATTATTACATTTTTTCTTCTGCGGGGGGATTCCACGCCATTGCACACCATTCTCAGAAAGTACAAAAATTACTAGTTGATTGTGTTGTCCTTTTCCCTTCCAGTAAGAACTCTTGAAATAAAAAAATATTATTTTTCCTCTATAAATGGTTACTCATCCATGCCCCATTTCTTGAACATGAACAAAGGCAGACATGTTCGAAGTGCAGTCTAGATGGCAGCCATGGCTCTCTGTGTAGTAGTGGTGGAGTGAGTGTAGCCACTCATGGACAAAGTGTTATATTTGCAGGATTACCAGGTGAGAATAAAGAAAAAGCCTGAAAAATTTAAACAAATGCAACCTCATCTAGGGATTGCTAAACTTCAATATATTAAACACTGTTTAAAAGATAAGTAGGGGGTATGTAAAAAAAAATAAAAAAAAAAACACCTTGTACTCACCTAGGTGGGTGCAGCATCAGTCACTCACCAGCTCTCTGTTCTGCCCCTCCTTCACTCACATGAGCGCTGTGCTGGGGGAGGAAAGGGAGAAACTGGCTCAGTCTCCCAGGGGCACAGCTGAGACGCTGAGCCAGCTGCCGATCCAGGCATCTGGGTGGATTCTGACTGTAAAGTTGGAACCTTTCTCCAGCCTGGACTGGCTGAGGCATGTCAGCTGACAGTGGGTTTTAGTCTGCTGTCGTCTGAAAACAGATCACAGGAGTGCAGAACAAACTGCACTCCTGTGATCAATAGGAGACGTATGGCCAAAAAAGCTTTGGCCATAACTACTGCTTCCCTCTGCTGCTTCTGTGCTGTCCTTTCTTGTTCAAAATAATCTTTTGTGCAGAAGATCACTCCCTGGGAAGGCTCTAGAAACATTTTTGTATTTTAATTGCAACTACATTTTTGACATATGAAAATGATAAGAAAAATAGGTGTATTGCCAATAAAATAGGTCACTATCTTGTTTGTATGCTGTATGCCTGGAGTGGAATTTATCCAGGTTGTCAGCCTCCTTGCTAACTTTTCATCTGACAATTAGATGTGACAAGCTGATACCTTCCTGTGTTCTTGAATCCCTAGAATCTCCCAGGATGCTACTGCTTTGCTTATTCTGCTATGGAAAGTGACAGCTGTAGGCTTCAACCAGTGTTCCCTTATAGACGGCCGGAGTGTCACTCTAATGCAAGCTCCAGGAGGCCTTGTCTTTCCAGAAGAAATGGTGACCCTTGGAAACAATCATTTCATTGGTATGTAGGCTACTGTCCACATTTTTCTGTGTGCCATTATGTCGGGTTCTATTTTATATCCCTTCCTACTTGATTCTCACACAAAGAGTTTTGAGGGGTCTTTGTGATTTACTGTCATAGGCAGCACTCTGTAAACACTGGAAAGTAAAAATATGAAAATAGAAATCAAGTTCATACTCATGGTCATCTGAATGATTCATAGCAACACAGTTTAATACAGTAAACATTCTATATGCATTAAGAGATATACGTCGCTATGTGCAGAGTGAAGATGGCACTATGTTACATCTAAGCGGTTTTACCCACCAAAGGTTGTACATGACACACTCTTCTCGTTGCTCAGAGATAGCATGTAAAATATGTATATCAGTTATAAGAGAACTTCTACACATCAGACATTGTTTTAGGAAACTTTTTGTACGAATGCTAAGTTTTATTGTGTCTTGTCATCTGAATAATCTGTAAACTGGCCTTCTGTTCTTAAAGTGGAGCTTTACCCATAACAAATTGATAAAAATAATATTTTCTAGCAAGGAACAAACATTCCACATTAATAATTATTCTACCAAAATTAGAGTGTGCTGTACATTGTCTCCAGCATTGCTCCTGTTTCTTCTTGTTGGAGGCTGCCATTTTGCTGAAGCCCCCCAGAGCCCATGAACAGCAGTAAATCATCAAACAGAACTAAACCAATTGATTTAAAGGTTTCAAAATACAGTTACATTCCTGGAATGCCGGGATTGCTAACTGTCACATTTTCTTGTGTCCTTAACCAAACTGTCAAACCATCAAATGACTGGTGTCATAACTAATAACAGGTGCAGCATCATGGCAGTTGCAGATCAAACAGAAACAGCTCCCTTGGCTGTAAAGGATAGGAGGGTTTAATTCCACTTTAGGGCTGTCAGCAGATCGGCCTCTACAAGCTCGGCAGTGCCTAAAAATGGAGAGCAATTGAGCATGTTCAGAACAGGGTGAGACAGTGGGGGTGGATTTACTAAAGGCAAATAGACTGTGCACTTTGCAAAGTGCAGTTGCACGTTGCAAGAGCAGTTGCTACAAAGCTTAGTAAATGAGTAGAAGCTCTGCTGACTTCCATCATCCAATCATGTGCAAGAAAAAATGCTGTTTTTTTTATTTTCCTTGCTGTCGATTGGGTATTTTTTGCAAAGCTAAGCCTTATCTCATTTACCAAGCTCTGGAGCAGCACACAATCTTTTTGCCTTTAGTAAATCAACCCAGTGTATTCCTGAATTTTAAACAGTATAGGCACTCATTTTTAATGTTTTACATAGGTATACCTGCAAAAGGGGCCAGCCTGAAATGATCTAGCAGACTTAATTTTCTGACTAAAGTTCCACTTTACATAAAAATTTGAAAATAAAGAAGAGAACTCCTAAAACAACCCTTATTTGGTAACCAGTGGAAAGTCCCAATGTAATTATTATCAGTGAACCTTCAGAAACTCCCAAACCTAGTCAATCTGAATACAAAAAGAATGTATATCCACCTCTGAAATATCCCACAGTGTAATTAAAAGACAAGTTTCACAATGTTGTTTTTAAAAAGACTGGGAGGAGCAGTCCCATAGAACCTGTCCAGGTAGTGTGTCCAATATAATAAAATGGACATATGAGCAAATATGAGCACTGATGATAGTCCCAAATCAATGACAACGGACCTTCCAGCAAATCAATGATGTCAGTGAGCATTGACATTGTTGATTTGTTGGAAGGTATGTCTGCTTATGTGGGTAGTATATGGAATATGGAAACTTCAAACACTACCTAGTTGGATAAATCATGCTACCTGTAGATGCAAGATAAAACACAGAAGAGTGTGCAATCTAAGTGTAGTGTATACACTTCACTTAGACACTTATTAAAAAACAACAAATGGCAGTTCACATAAAATCAATAAAAATATGCTTATCATTAATCATAAGTCCTGGTCTCAGCAAAGGCAAGACATCAGGGCATTCACACAGGATTGACAGATGTGGAACCTGTAACAGCTGAGAAGAGCATCAGAAGAATCTAGTCTAAGTTCACCATTATAGATAATGTGAATAGCACAAGACAATTGGCAACTCGCTCAACAGCTGAGAAGAGCATGAAGTGGAAGATAGTGATAGTTGTTCAGTTTAGCCGCTGTCTGGGTCAGAATCCAAAGCATACCACTGGTATCTGAGTTGTATATGGTGTCCAGGCAACCAGGGAGCCAGCAAGTGATGCCAAGGGGGGCGTGGCTACACATTTTGAGGTGTCTGCCTCTTTGTCAAGCCTTGAAGCTTGAGTGAGTTGCCAATTGTCCTGTGCTATTCACATTACCTTTACTATTATGCTGCACTTAGATTGGTGCCCCCTGGTGTCCTTCTCAGCTGTTACAGGTTCCACATCTGTCAATCCTGTGTGTTTACCCTGATGCCTTGCCTTTGCTGAGACCTGGACCTATGATCGATGATAGGCATATTTTTACTGATTTTATGTGAGTTGTCACTTGTTGTTTTTTTAATAAATGTACGACTTCCACTACACTTTGATTGCACAATCTGCTGTGTTCTATCTGCAATTATAGAGATCTCTTCAGTCTCCTGGAGGTGCTGAATAAAGATGTTCTGGATTCAGCAAAAACGTATCCTCACAAGCTATAAGGATCTGTTTATGAACTATACACCACAGACTTCTCTGGAAGAACCCTAGTTATCCCTTTGCACCATTGTCATCGTGTCATTTTACTCTTCATACATGTTATGTCCTGTTTTGCTGTTGATTTATTATTTTATTTTGTGACATTATAATGGTTTCCAAGCCCTGATGCAGTCCTTTACTACATTTCCATTTATTAAGTTACACTTTGGCCTTCAGAACCTTAAAGCACAGTGGACCATCCAAGGGACCTTCTGCAAACCTAAACAAGCAGCAAGGGTTTTTCTTAGAAAGCCGTGGTTTCCTTCATTGAATAGCCTATGAAACAAATTCTGGTTCTTATAGTAGACTTAGTAGATCATTTTATTGATCTTTATAGAGTGTCATCTACCAGGGAATGTAGACTTTCATTTGTCAACTATCTGTTCAGCCCTGGACTGGTAGAGGCTCAGGCTAAAAATAGTTTTGTAATCTTTTGATTGTGTCACACTGCTCTTTGTTAGTGATTCTGCTCTTTGTTAGTGATTCTGTTGCCTCCTAAATAAAGTAAAAAAAATATCTCCTTGCAAAAGAAGACTACAGTTCTATCCCTCTACCTGTGACTGGGATCTATACTCTCTTGAAGACCTAAGCTGTATAAAGAATCTTCTGCATCTGACACACTTCTGCCACTCTATGTCACTACAGAACCTAGTAATAATTTAAAGTGTTACTAAACCCACAACAGTAAAATCAGTCTGTATATGCAGTAAAGCATGTTTGTTACACTCACTGTGGAACGTAAGGGGTTTATCCTCCGCATTGTGTAAAACGGCTGTTTGATCCTGTCTTCTCTGATCCTCTCCTTCTGTTGTCCCCAATCCATCTCCTTTGGAGTTACTCTGCACATGCTCAGTTTGGTGTGTGTTGCTAGAGAGTTTTTTTTTCTATGGAGGGTGCATGTGATCAGCACAGGGCAAATCACCAGTGTCCAGACAGAGGATCAGGGGTCCTGTAACTTCATAGAGCAGTTACAGGAGAATGAAAACTCCTCCAACCAGCTTTAACCAGACACTGATAGAAGTCACAATTCTGCTGATGAGAAAGGGTATTTAGCAGTTTATATTTACAAAAATAATTGCATTTCCATGTTCTGTGTACTGTGGGAGACCGGATACAGAAGACAGGGTCCTGGGTTTAGTAACACTTTATTTGTCACTTTTTTTCCTTTATGTTATCCTGTGTATGCCTTGTGTTTTTCTTGTAAAGCACTTTGAGAAGCTACCTTTAAAGTGGTTGTAAACCCTTACAAACCACTTTGACCTACAGGTAAGCCTAGATTAAGGCTTACCTGTAGGTCCAATAAATATCTCCTAAACCTACATGGTTTAGGAGATATTTAGAAAAGAAAAGGCACCGCTATCTACGGCGCATGCGGCGTGCAGGCGCACTGCGCATGGCGAGATCACGGCGATATGCCGCTCTCGTGCACATGCGCGGGAGTGACGTCATCGCCGCTCCAGCGAATGACAGCGCTGGAGCGGCGAGACCCGGAAGTCACTCCGGGTTTGATGGCGAAGCAGAAGATCGTGGATGAGGACCGCTTCGGGGGCTTCGTTCTCAGGTAAGTCATTCATAATAGCTAGTATGCTATGCATACTAGCTCATTATGCCTTTGCCTTGCAGGGTGTCTTTTTTTTTTTTTTTTAAGAGGCTTTACTTCCTCTTTAAAGGTGCTTTCTATAAAATAAAGTTTTTCATTATTATTATTATAGTAATGATGTAAAGGCTGGTGGATAGAACCACAGCACACATTGGGGAACCAGAAACCAAATACACTTGGAACTCTGTCAGATGCAAAAGATTCAGACAGCATAGCTCTTCAAGAGCGCACAGATCCGATGCTTGAGGGGTAGGATAAGTAAGCATTAAATACCCTCTTATTCAGGGAGGTCTTTTTTATTTTTTATCAGCAGCTACATTTTTTTGTGGCATGGAGAGTCAAACCATCACCTAGAATGAGTTGAACAATTGACATATAGTTTGGAATGCCTGGTTTTATTAACCCTTTTTTTTTTTTTTTTACACTTTTTCAATCATTGACCTGTATTTTTAGAAGGTACATTTCATAGGTATATTACACAAAAATTAAACCTTTCAGTGCATACAGGTAGCATAACTTACCTCTACTTAGTTATTCATCCAGGCAGTGCTAGATAGAGCAGTTCACTCAACTCCATTTAGTTGGTAAACTGATGACCCTAAAGCCTTGTACACAAGGTTTGATTGTTGGAAGACCAAGCGTCTGATTTTTGTCTAAAGGGCGTGTGCAGGATTTTGTCTATCATACTAACCAGAGCCGATCCGCCCTATACGCGGACTACGCAAGCTGCGTAGGGCCCCCGCGGCGGATCGGCTCTGCTCGGGGGCCCCTGGGGCCGCTGCCGCCACTGTGAGGGCAGCGGCGCCTGAAAAAAGATGGCCGCGGGGTCGACATGCAACTGCGCATGCGCCCGCCTTTCCGAAAATTGCCGAGCAGCGGCAACAGCGCTGGCGCATGCGCAGTAGCCCGACATGCAACTGCGCATGCGCCAGCGCTGTTGCCGCTGCTCGGCAATTTTCGGAAAGGCGGGCGCATGCGCAGTTGCATGTCGGCCCCGCGGCGATCTTTTTTTCAGGCGCCGCTGCCCTCACAGTGGCGGCAGCGGCACCAGTGACACGATGGCGCCAAATGGCGCCATTTTTAAAAATAAAACGTCTCCTCCGCAGCCTCTTACCTCCTGGGCCCCCTCCCCCTCGCAGCCTCTTACCTCCTGGGCCCCCCCCCCCCTCGCAGCCTCTGACCTCCTGTCCCCCCTCCCCCCTCAAAGCCTCTGACCTCCTGCCCCCCCCTCCTCAGCCTCTGACCTCCTGCCCCCCTTCGCAGCCTCTGACCTCCTGCCCCCCCGCTCGCAGCCTCTGACCTCCTGCCCCCCCCCGCAGCCTCTGACCTCCTGTCCCCCCCCCTGCAGCCTCTGACCTCCTGTCCCCCCCCCTCGCAGCCTCGGACCTCCTGTCCCCCCCCTGCAGCCTCTGACCTCCTGTCCCCCCCCCCTCACAGCCTCGGACCTCCTGCCCCCCCCTGCAGCCTCTGACCTCCTGTCCCCCCCCTCGCAGCCTCGGACCTCCTGCCCCCCCTACAGCCTCTGACCTCCTGCCCCCCCCCTCGCAGCCTCTGACCTCCTGTCCCCCCCCTCGCAGCCTCTGACCTCCTGTCCCCCCTGCAGCCTCTGACCTCCTGTCCCCCCCCTCGCAGCCTCGGACCTCCTGTCCCCCCCTGCAGCCTCTGACCTCCTGTCCCCCCCTTGCAGCCTCTGACCTCCTGTCCCCCCCCCTTGCAGCCTCTGACCTCCTGTCCCCCCCCTTGCAGCCTCTGACCTCCTGTCCCCCCCCTTGCAGCCTCTGACCTCCTGTCCCCCCCTTGCAGCCTCTGACCTCCTGTCCCCCCCCTTCGCAGCCTCTGACCTCCTGTCCCCCCCTTCGCAGCCTCTGACCTCCTGTCCCCCCTTCGCAGCCTCTGACCTCTCCTGTTGCCCCCCACAGCCTCCCACAGCCTCTGACCTCTCCTGTTGCCCCCCCCACAGCCTCTGACCTCTCCTGTTGCCCCCCCGCAGCCTCTGACCTCTCCTGTTGCCCTCCCCCGCAGCCTCTGACCTCTCCTGTTGCCCTCCCCCCACAGCCTCTGACCTCCCCTGTCCCATCCGCAGCCTCTGACCTCCCCTGTCAAGAGAGGGAGCGCAGCCAGGATGGGGGTCATGGGAGAAGTCAGACATGTATGGACTGTGGAGAGGAAACTATGGGATAAAACCAGAGCCACCAAGCTGGAGCCGACTGACTGAACCCTGCACGATGCACCTGAGAGGAGGTCAGTGACAGCACCGCCAGGCCAGTCTAGGGGGGGTCAATACAATATTGTAAGGGGGCACTGATATAAAGGTTTCCCCCTTATCAGTAAAACCCTTTATCTTAGTGTTTTCTTTCTCTGGTCACCAGAGTCCTCCCCACAGTCCCAGAGTTCCCCTTTACATCATAGTATGCAGGATTCCACCTCACAGTGCAAGGGGGAACTCTGATGTAAAGGGCAATGACCCCGATGTAAGGAGGGGCTTTATAGGGATGCTCTCTGGGGACCCTGATGTAAGGGGGGTGCTCTCTGGGGACCCTAATGTAAGGGGGTTCTCTCTGGGGACCCTGGTGTAAGGGGGGACCCTGGTGGAAGGGGGGGGGCTCTCTGGGGACCCTGGTGTAAGGGGGGGGGGCTCTCTGGGGACCCTGGTGTAAGGGGGGGGCTCTCTGGGGACCCTGGTGTAAGGGGGGGGGGCTCTCTGGGGACCCTGTGTAAGGGGGGGGCTCTCTGGGGACCCTGGTGTAAGGGGAGGCTCTCTGGGGACCCTGGTGTAAGGGGGGGGCTCTCTGGGGATCCTGATGTAAGGGGTGGCTCTCTGGGGACCCTGGTGTAAGGGGAGGACCCTGGTGTAAGGGGGGGGGGGGGCTTCTCTGATGTAAGCGGGGACCCTGATGTAAGTGGGGGATCCACACTCAGATATGTAAAGATATATATATTGTATACATGTCTGTTCTATTTTGTTGTACTTATTCTTTGACTGTTTTGTTTAAAGGAGGGAGGATTGTATTGGGAGCGCTGAAGTGTCAGGTGTGACTGTATGGCAAATGGTTTACATAGCTCACGGCATCACGGGTCAGGTAGAGGGCCCCTCAGCAGAATTTTGCTTAGGGCCCCAGGGAGGTCAGGATCGGCACTGATACTAACTATCCGCAAATTGTCCTTTGACAAACACGAACGTAGTGACGTACTATGAGAGTATAAAGAGGAAGTTAATTTCTCAAGCGCCAGCCTTTGGGCCCCTTCTGCTAATTTCATGTTAGTAGAAGTTTGGTGAGCGTTGATTCGCGATTTTCAGATTGTACAAAACAAATGCCTTTTAAAATACATTTGGCATAACTACATCAGTTGCACCAGCAAAGCAGCTTCATTATTATCCCATTAAAGGAGATGAGAATTTTGACACTTCATCAATTAATAATAATAATAATAATTGCAGCATCACGAATGTTAATTCTAGATTACGAACAGTAACAGCTTGTCTTCAGACTTTTCCCTTCTGATTTTCGTCCAACAATCAGAACGTGTGTACGAGGCTAAAAACACTATTGCTTGTGTGTCCTGGAACATGCTGTCGCTCACATGCATAAAGCCTAATGTAGAAAATGCCAGTGCTAAGAATACATCAAACAATTATATTGAAACCTGTCTTCAAAAGTTGTATGTGACAGGTGGTGTGGAAAGCAGTAAGAAAGAAAGCTACATAGTAGAGTCTTCAGACTACTGCAGTCTTATGGCCCGTACATACAGTCCAAAAATTTGATAAAAAATGCCGCTTTCGAATCAATCACGCGATAATCAGATTGTTAGTACAGAGCTTTCTAGAGCTGATCGCAACAGTTCATCTGATATTATCCGATCGGACAAACACGAAAAATGTTCTCGTATGATTTAATTAGTACAGTTGTCTTAAAAAAATACAATAGAAATACACTACAACACATCACATCACTTGCGTTTTTTTTATTCTGTCGTACGAGAATTTTTCTTGACTTTAGTAACTCTTCATTTTCGATATGTGACTAGCATGCAAAAAAAATGGACGATCTGTGGTACGATTTTCAGATGGTGTGTATGGACCATTACTGAACTTGTATAGAGCAGTGCCTCATGTTGTTGCAGGGAATTACAGATTAAGGGCTCTTTCACACGGGGCGGATCAGTGCAGATCCGCCCCGTGGATAGCCGCTTGCTCAGCGGGGATCGCCAGAGCGATCTCCGCTGAGCAGGAAGATGACAGGTCCGTCTCTGCACTCCGTGCAGGGACGGACCTGTCAGAGCGCCGCTCTCCCCTATGGGAGATCGGGTGATGATGGACCGTAGAGTCCGTCGTCACCCGATCCGCTCTGCAGACGGATGAAAAAATTGGGTTTTCCTCCGTCTGCAGAAACGGAGCAGAGCGGGCACGGACGAGATCGGGTGTCAGCGGATGTTCATCCGCTGACACCCGCTATCCATAGGGATACCTGTATGTCCGTTTTTCATAAAACGGAAGGATGAAAAACGGACATACGGTCCGTCCATGTGAAAGAGCCCTTAGGTAAACTGAGTAAAACTTCTGATTTTAGCACAGCTGTAGTGTTTACTTGATGGCATTAGTAATTCATTGATTACTCTCACTTGCTTGGTGTTGCTCATTAAATCATTTGAAAGAGCAATAGAAAATATGCGTGTAAATTGTTAAAAATATAACTTTATTTTAATTATTATTATTATTAGCTCATATGTTAGAATCCATACGTACATAAATCCCAACATACGTTTGCTCACTTCAGTATATATATTTGTAAATGTAGTAGTTGAGAATCCTTTAGCCCAGATATTCCATAACATGCTAACAATCCTGATTCCATTTTAGGTTTTGTGAATGATTCTGTGAGTAAATGCATTGTGGCCTTACGTCTCGTTGTGGTAGTTAAAGTCACTGATTGCGCACCAGAAGGCAGCAGCCCAGAAGCTCCACAGTGCTATGGCAAGGGGGAATGTGTCACTAGGAAGACTGAGGTGAGTGGAACAATGTGGAATTTGTAACTTTTTTTTTACAGCTTAAAATCCATTAATTGAGCTCTAGTACGTAGTAAGTGTATGTAAACCCTAACAATGACTTTATCTCCTTTGGTCTGTAAAATTATACCACTGGAAGCATTTTGATAAGTGCAACAAATACCTGTTTCCTGACTGAAATCTTGTCAGCTGATTACTTTATATTTTTTCTACCTATGCTACACCCTAAGGCCCCATGCACACTTGTAGGCAGGGGCAGTCTATATTCTCCACTGCAGGTGGCGCTCAACCACAGTGGTTTTGCAGGGGAGAGAAAGTCAAGAGGAAAATGGTTCCTCTGCAGTTTTCAGGGTCACTGGGGAAGCTATCTGATTGAATGCTGCCACCCCATGTGACTCTAGTAGCCATCTTGGTTCAGGCAGAGCCTATTTAAGTGCCTGGCTCCCAGGTTAGGTGCGCATTTCACGTGTAGGCAGTGTAGGTACCGGTTACCCATCTGACAAGGACAGTGATTAGTGACAGGGAGAGGTTCCTGGCAAGTAGGGAAAAGAAAGGGACATGCGATCTTACCTGGAGACCTCCCCACTTGGGTCTGTACCAACCTGACCGCATTGTGCCCCTCGAGACAGAAGCTGTCAACACATCTGAGACCTGCTTTGCTACACGTTGATGCTTGCCGTAAGTGTTCCTGGTAGGGTGCTTTCCTGGGTCTTCTGTGAATTACTGGATTCTGCATTAATACTAGACATGTGTGGTTCATTTCGCTCCAAATCTAAATTCGGACAAATATTTTGTTATTCGGAAATTCGGATGTATTTGAATATCCACATTACAATAGTAACAAATCTAAACGAATCTGAAATAACAAAACAAAATGTGTCTGAAAACTAATTTGAAAACTAGAATAGAATAAAATAGAATAGCATATAAAAGAATAGAGTAAAGCAAAGTAGAATTGAAAAAAAAAGAATAAAACAAAATAGAATTGAAGATATGGGAATAGATCAGAAAAAAATTTGAATAGAAAGAATAGAATAGAAAATAGGATAAAAGAATAGAATAGAAAATAATAGAGTAAAACAGAACAAAATAGAAAATAATAGAGTAAAACAGAACAAAACTGAATAGAAAATAAAAGAATAGAATGTAAATTAAAGGAATAGAAAAGAATAGATCAGAATAGAATAATAAAAAAAAATTGAATAGACTCAAATAGAAAGAATATAACCGTCGTCTGAAATTCGATTTTGAATAGCATAAATTTGAATGCGAATGACGATTTTGAATCAAATTTGAATTGAAAACGAATAACGTAACGAACGGAATTCCAAAAACAAATTTAAGGAATTTAACTAAATTAATTTTTTAAATGATGAATCAAAACAAAACTAATTTTTCATTCTGCACATGTCCAATTAATGCAAGTTCTGTTCTCTGCACCTGGAGTCTGTGTAATTACTGCCACTGCACCACGCTGCACCTCCCGACATACTAGATGTTTAACCTGGGTGCATTAAGGTGTGGGTGGAAGCCCCATCTAGACACAGCAACTTTCAGGCTCCCACCAATTTTTACAGGATGCCAGCAGCAGGGCTGGAGGCCCACTGCTAAATGCTAGAGTCTTATGCAGTGGGGTTTAAAGCTAAGTGTACATAAGGTCTTATTATTTACATTATTCACAGCTATATCTGTGCACTGCAAAACAGCTCCCACTCATGTTATTGAGCAAGGCAATAGTCCTGTCCTAGGGTGACAAGCTGCTTCTTCATAGATACAGTACAGTGAGTTAGCATTGTTATTCTAGGACAGGAGGTGTGCAACTGGAACGATCACCAGGTGAAAATAAGAGATTAAAAAAACCTGAATAAAATAATACAGGCACCACATAAAAAGACTGGTAAGCTGAAATATATAATATTTTTTTGGGATATGCTTTATAGTGGAAATAAATTCACAGAAATGCTCACCTCCTCATTGCAGTGATGCGGACATTAATCCCTTGCTAGGCGCTGTCATCTTCTCCCTGGCTACTTCCAGGTGCCAGGTTTTCAGCCTCCAGAGTGTGCCAGGATTGCACACTAGCACATGTGCAGCTCAGTGGGCATGCAATAGAATACTACAAGCAGACAGGTAGATGTTTGTTATTCCAGAAGAGTTATTGCATGTAGGGTGACCACGTGTCCCAGATTGCCCGGGACCGTCCCACATTTTGCAGTTCTGTCCCGAGTCCTGGGAACTTTCATTCTGGGACAATACAGTGTCCCGGAATGTAACTGACACAGCCACGCTGCACAGTGCATTCTGTGTCTTAATTGGGAAAAGCTTTGCCCAATCGGGTCACAGTAAAAGCTGGTTGTTAAGGAGCAGGGCCGGGATACCGGCCGCGGCATCCTTAACAACCAATGAGTCATCAGCTGTCAATAGGCTTCCCCGCTGACAGCTGAATAATAAAACAAAAGAATTGCTGGTAAAAAAAAAAGTGTTGGGTCCCCCCCCCCCCTAGTCCACACCAGACCCTTATCCGAGCATCAGCCTGGCAGGTCAGGACGAGTGAGATAAGTGTCAAAAAGTAATAAAACCACAAAGAAAGTTTTTGACGATTCTTTTATTAAAAAAATAACACACACACGCCCCGCCCCAAAGCACATCCCCTATTGAGGGCATGAGGCCTGGTATGGTTCAGGAGGGTCTGCTCGCTCGCCCCCCCTTTTTTTTCAGATATGTCATTTTTGCTGCAGCATGTTCTATGCATGCTACAGATACTTTACAGACAGACTAAGGGGACCCCTGTGATGTACGCCACTGTCACTAAGTGACTTAGTTAAAACAGGTGCACATTGTATATCACCTGTCTAAACTGGTATCCAGTGTTTTCTTTTGTTTTTCCAAAAATTGGCTAAAAACGGTATCAAAAATGTTTTTTTTGGGGGGGAGGGGGTGGTGTCCCTGAATGGCAGTTCGGAAATGTGGTAACCCTAATTGCATGTCTCTTCTACAACAAAGAGCTGCCTTATCGCAATTTTTTATTAGTCGGGTTTAGTTCCACTTTAAGTTGTGTGTCGACTTTTCTTTCTGTCAAAACTGCTTCTCTCTCTATACAAGTCAATAGGGTTCAAAATCAGCTTTAAGCAGGTGGATTCAGCTTAGAAGGAAGTTAAATTCAGAGCAACAGACAATCTAGTGCAGGTCAAAAGCACCTGTCAATGAACTCTGATTGATCTCAGAAGTGTCTCAGACTGATGCCAAACACAGGCTGAATGCACCCAAAACTCATAGACGCATCCTCACACCGCAATGGTTGAGCTCAATTTCCTTGGACACCAACACATGTGTATAGTGTGAACAGGACACATAAAAAAACAATTGTATCCATTGTGGCAGGTTTACAGTATATATCCTGCGTGATGGTGTGCAGAAAACAGCAGCTCAGCGGACATAGTGTGAACTAGCCCTTGCATATGCCCAATTCTTTGCAAACATTTTCAAGCCTAATGCTTTTTAGGGTGTAACAAGGACCTTGTTTACCAGCGTATCTCAAATAAGAGCTGTCTAAAGGCAGTAATAGCGAACCTTGGCAACCAAGATGTTTTGGAACTACATTTACCATGATGCGCATGCACTCTCCAGTGTAGTTGAGCATCATGGGAAATGTAGTTCCAAAACATCTGGGGTGCCAAGGTTAACCATCACTGGTCTAAGGTGTCCCACAGATACCAATCACGTTTTAGTCTGCACTGGAAGATAGCAGAGAATAAATGTAAAAGTAACAAGGGACAGTAGACAGTGGATGAGTGTGCAGTCATCTGACCACAGGACAATCAATTTCTTTACCATCATTTCATTATCATTAAATAATTCAGAGTAAGTTACCCAGCCAAAATAAAAAATTTAACGTGTGATATCAGGCAGAATGAAGAGCTTGTATTGTGTAAATAATGTATAATGTGAAACCAGGCATGGTGAACAGTGTGTAATTCTTCGGTTGAACATGTTAAACTTTGTTTTTTTTCCAACTTTTCAGTGATTAATGATGCTACTGCGCTACCAATGTACTGGAATAATCTAAAGCTGGTCATATGCGCATCAAAGGTCTTCTGGTTCATGGTGAAACGGCTGAAATTGACTCTGTGATTGTCCCTGCTGGCACCATCTGGATCAACAAAAGTTGATTTTTCAGTTGCCTTTTGACAAAGGAATCGGGTGGAATATTGTTGGCCAAACAGCTCCTGCATTTAATCAGATACAGGCACTTGACTAAAAGATTTGTCAACCTTGGATGCATGACATGGGTTTAACTGGCCACAGCAGACCTTTTTTATTAACAAACAAATAAATAACATGAATTAAAACAGTTTAATGCAACCAGGAAGGGGTCTTTGGGCTCACTTTATAATTGTTATCGGTCATGTCCTCAGCCTCACCCCGCTGGGCTCGAAGATGTTACAACCTCACACCTTCTCACATTTTCCCACACGAGACCGAGCTCTTGGTATAACCACCAATAACCAACCAGGTGGGAGTGTCATATCTTAGACGGACCCCCAATTTTGTAACAATATACTGTAGTTACAAACTGACCCCCCAAATACCCCCTTACCTGCTAAACTGCTGTGACAGTTATTTACTTTTTAATTTAATAAAAAAAATTCTGATAAGTACCTGCTTCTAAATTAATAACCACAAAATATTGCCCTACAACCCCTAATACTCCAGCAACTCAGAATACAGGGCGGAAGGAGGGAAGTTTCCTCTTCGCTTGAAATTTCCCAAATCGACACCCATCTTCCCTTTCACAAACCGCCCTTGCGGCTCCTCCTTGCCCATCTGACCTTCAGCCTTCAATAAGGTAAGAACTACACCCCTTCTCCACTAAACGACCAAGATTTAACCCTTCTCGAACCAGTTCCTCACTTTAACCATGGTGACCCTCTGTCCATTCTCTTCTCTGGGTCGTCCTGTTCGGGTATTCTAACAACCACGTCATCCTGCGATTTAGCACCACAACCTGGTGACCTCACTTTTCTATAATGCCATTAGCAATTCAGCTTGGTCACCTCTTTGCCCTCAGACTGTTATTATGCAATGAGGGAGTAACAGTAGACCGATGAGGCCATCTCTCTTCACTCTCCTTTTGTTGGCACATTCCTTGTCAGCGCATATGTGCATGCAGCAGGCCCTGATAGGCTCAGTAATGACCTTCCCTTTCCAGTTTGAGTGTTGAACAGATGCCTGGAGGCTAATGCCGCGTACATACGATCGGAAAAAACTTGGATGGTTTTTCCGACGGAATTCCGCTCAAGCTTGTCTTGCATACACACGGTCACACAAAACTTCTCTGTACTTTCGACCGCCAAGAACGCAGTGATGTACAACACTACGACGAGCCGAGAAAATGAAGTTCAATGCTTCCGAGCATTCGTCAAATTGTTTCCGAGCATGCGTAGGAATTTTGCGCGTCGGAATTGGTACATACGATCGGAATTTCCGATCAGAACTTTTTCCGACCGAAAATTGAGAACCTGCTCTCAATCTTTTGCTGGCGGGAATTCCGCCAGCAAAAGTCCGATGCTCCATACACACGGTCGGAATTTCTGACCAAAAGCTCACATGTGTGTATGGGGCATTACAAGTACTTATACTAGTTGCATTTATAAGCACATTTAATGATTTTTAATGAATTCATAACTAAAGTATATAGTTATTTTACATTTGGCTTTGGTTCAGCTGTAAACTTTACATCCTCCATTGAATATGGTGGGCTTACTTGGTCATGCTGCATTATAAAGGGACAGGTGCCCAAACCTAGAAAAGATTCTTTGAATTCAGCTTAGTATTTCCTGCCTGTTCTTATAAATACACGGTTAATTCATATTTTACTGTTGTGATAAAAAAGCTACTTTAGGTTAATCTTCAAAGCTGTTTAGAAGAGAAACAGATTTAGCATGATAGTGATAGCAGGGATTAATCTTGGCGAGCCTGATGGCTGAATTTCACTATGCGCTATCAGTAATCTTGTTATTTCTGATGGTTTTTGCCAAGGCAGAATTATACCTTCTGCTGGAGCCTACATAAACATATCCCAAATAACACAGAAATGCAGCCAAGCTTCTCAGCGTTTCATTATGCTGTGGTAAAGAGACGTATTTCTAACAATACTCCTTCCTATCTGCCTGCCGTCATAAAAGAAGAAATATGTCTAAGAACTCTCCTCTCTATGGAAGCTGTAATAACACTTTGTTACAATATCTAAGAGGCTGCACAGCTAAAATATGTTAGTTCACCGTTGCACAACCCTTTGCTAAAATTCCACTGATTGCAATGTCAGCAAAACTGCATCCATTATGCTTTAAAGCTGGCCTCAAGAGAACCAAATCCTCACATTAAAAAAAGTACAGACAGCCATCTTGTGCAACTGAATCCATATGTCTTTCTTAGTAATGTTAGGTGTCCCTAGTTTATTCATAATCTTCCTTCTTATATATATACCTTGACTTCTGAAATGAATTTTCATGGAGTTTTCAGGCAATGACCGCTCCTACGGTAGATTTTTAATACTGAAAATAGTTGGAGTATAAAAGCACAGGCATTGATTACACTTTCTCGGATCAAGCCATCCCCTCACTCCCCACTTCAACTTGGCATTTCTATGGTTACCAGAATGTCACCCTAGTCCTTCTCATTTCTGTGTTGGGAATAAAGACTTAGGCTCGATTCACAACTATGCATTTTGCTTTTGAGCATTTTTGCAGTGCTTTTTGCGGTGCTTGCCGCGTTTTTGGACCCGCTTTTTACCGCGATTTTGCCGCGATTTGCGCTTTTTTTAAATTTTTTTTTTTACACTGTGGTTGCTTAGCAACCAGCTATATACCAGCTAAAAAAAACGCAAATCTTGGCAAAATCGCAGCAAAAATGCGGTAAAAACGCGGCACTTGCGTTTTGGATTCGGGTCCATTGACTTCTATTACATGCAAAACGCAGCATTTTGCCTGAAAAAAAGTCCCTGACCCTTTCCAAAAACGCATGTTAAAAAATTTCCCTGCATTTCTGCAAAATGCATCAAAAAACGCGCTAGTGTGAATGGAGCCTTAGGATCGGGTTATCTGAAGGGCAGGATGAAGGAGGAAGAGATGGTGGAAAGTTTGAGAAATGCATGGGGTAAATAGACTATTTGGCCAAGTATATAGACACCTATCCAAATGATCAAGTTCAGGTGTTTTCAGTGCTCTTCCAACTTTATGGTAACATTTTGGGGAAGTTCCCTTTCTGTTCCAGCTTGACTATGGCTCTGAACATAAAGCCATACACTATATTAGCAAAAGTACTAGGATGTCTTTGTCACGTCACATTCAGCTACCCATCACATTTTGCTACCCGCTGGAGTGACGCCGCCATATGCGTTTCAACACTGTTGTAAGACCACTTTGCCACAGGGCCCCTCGCTATGCTCGCCACGCTTCGGGCACGGCCTCGCTTTGCTCTGCATAATTATAATCTAACTCTATGTCTACTTGGATGGTGGGGCTTGAACCTGGACTCAGGGGTGTGGCCACAAAATTCTGCGCAAACGCAGATCGCCACAGTGTTGGAACGCATATGGCGGCGTCGCATATGCGCAGTCCAGCGGGTAGCCAAATGTGATGGGTCGCCACATGTGATGGAACACCTGCCTTTACACGTACATGAACTTTAACAACTTCAACTCTTCTGGGAAGGTTGTCCACAAGGTTTAGGAGTGTGTCTATAGGAATGTTTGACCATTCTTCCAGAAGCGCATTTGTGAGGTCAGACACTGATGTGAACAAGAAGGCCTGGCTCGCAGTCTCTGCTCTAAATCATCCCAAAGGTGTTCTATCAGGTTGAGGTCAGGACTTTGTGCAGGCCAGTCAAGTTCCTCCACCCCAAACTCCCTCATCCATGTCTTTATGGACCTTGCTTTGTGCACTGGTCCAAATCATTTGAAGGAGGGGGGGGATTATGATGTGGGGTTGTTTTTAAGGGGTTGGGCTTGGCCCCTTAGTTCCAGTGAAGTGAACTCTTAAGCGTCAGCATACCATAACATTTTGGAAAATGTCATGCTCCCAACTTTGTGGGAACAGTTTGGGGATGGCCCTTTACTGTTCAAACATGACTGTGCACCAGTGCACGTACAAAGCCCATAAAGATATGGATGAGCAAGTTTGGGGTGGAGGAACTTGACTGGCCTGCACAGAGTCCAGACTTCAACCCAATAGAACACCTTTGGGATGAATGAGAGTGGAGATTGCGAGCCTGACCTTCTTGTCCACATCAGTGCCTCACCTCACAAATGCACTAGAAGAATGGTCAAACATTCCCATAGACACACTCTGTTATACTGTAGCTGAAAAGGGTGGGCCAACTCAATATTGTACCCTACGGATTAAGACTTGGGTGCCATTAAAGTTCATGTGCGTGTAAAGGCAGGAGTCCCAGTACTTTTGGTAGTATAGTGTAGTTTAATGAGTTTGTTGTAAAGGAACTAGAGTGGCCTGCACCAGGTCCTGACCTCAACCCATTTGAACATCTTTGGGATGGATTGAAACATCAATTGCAAGACAAGTCTTTTGTCCAATATTAGTATCTGATCTCACAAATGCACTTTTGGCTGATTGGGCAAAATTCCAACAAGCACATTCCAAAATCTTATAAAAAGCCAATAGAACGTCTGCAAATACTCACCTACTCTCCAGCAAGGAGATGTCTGCAAGCTTCCTTGCCGGCATGGACATGTTCTCCCCAGTTGCTTCCAGGTGTGGGGTCGATATCATTAATTGAAGCACCAAAATGTACATTCTAAGTGTAACACACTGCATTGTTACTGATTGCAGGTTGTTAAATGTCCACAAGATGGCAGTACTCTGCAGTTTAGTTGGCACAGGATCTAGTATAGGAATGATAAAAATGTTGAGACCTGTAGGCTGCAAGCAGGATTTCTTCACTCAGATAAGCTGTAACTGAACTACAGATCCCAAGGGAGTGAGCAAAGGGATGGGAGCCTATAAAAAGAAAAGCCCGGAAACCTTCAGGGAAAGAAAAGAGGAGACTAGGAGAGAGTCAGGATGTGTGAGAGAAGATAGTGCTGACCTAGGAGGCCACCAGCCGGCCCGGATTGGATTGGGCTGGAGAGCTGAGAAGTTGATTTTCAGATCGCAGATCATACTAAGAGGCAGGATAGTCGATCCTGCAGGCAGACAGATTGGGTCATCTCCATCAACACTGCATCATCCATGGGAGGACAGAGAGAAAGGGGGCCCCCCAGCAGCAAGGCAATCACTTTGCACCACTGCATTGAAAAGCTGGGTGAGAGGGTTTATAGCCCATACCACACCACCACATGCAACAAGTTAATTTGTTGTTGCCAGTTACTTAAAGAGGAGGGCCCACAAAAAAAGAAAAAAAAAATAAGTCAACAGCTACAAATACTGCAGCTGCTGGCTTTTAATAATCGGACACTTACCTGTCCCAGGGTCCAACGAGGCCCCCCTCGTTCCCCGCTCCGCTCGCGGCACCGGCATTCTTAATGTGGGCACCCGGCTGTGGCTTCACAGCCGGGCACCCACTACGCATGCGCGAGCGGCGCTGTGCGCCGTGATTAGACGCTCACTCATCTGGGACACGTGACAGGTCCCAGGTGACTGTGCGGTGCCTAGGTGAAGTGACGTCAGTGCCCAGGCACTGAAGGTGGCAGACTACGAGGGACCCCCTAGCAACAGGCATTTAGAGGTGAGTAAAACATTTTTTTTCCAATTATTTTTTTTTAATTTTTTTTATGATTTTTAAGACAATTTTTTTTTTTTGGTGGCAACACCACTTACCAGTATCTCTTACAACACAGATTGCCACATAAAGACACAGACTCCATAGCCCAATCAGTGCTGCAGCCTATCTATACTAGCTGCCCATTGATGTACTGCCCACAGGATACCAGCTTAAAGGCTTTCTGCTTCTCTGATAGGCAGGAAGCCTAAATGCATACCACTTGAGGCCTATTCTAACCAAAACCCTCAGAGAGTTAAACCCTGGCTCTGGTTACCGAGCGAGCAAGCTCAACATTCTTGCTCTCTTTCTTTCTGCTCAGTTGGGGAAATCCTCTTGGTGGGAGAGCTAGTGTTTAAGATCTGAGACCCGCAGGCACTGTTCTGTGTTATATTTCTTACTTTTTATATGTGGTTCTTTTTTTGTGTACCACTGACATTGATTTTTGTGCCTATACTACTGCCCATTTGACTCTTATATATAAACTAAATAATTTTTCATCTAAAGTGGTGTGCTAATCTTTTGTGTGATAACCAAAGTGACATCTGGCTAGTTTTACAGTGGTGTCAGCAGGGGCGGTGCGTCCATAAAGGACCTCCCTCTCCTGTCACTCTCTATATACCATAGATAGATTCATGCATTGCATGAATCTATCTATGGTCGCTGCTGACACCCCCTATTCAGGTGTCCGCCCCCTTTTCGGTTACCGGGCCTATCAGGCTTCCAATCATAGCAGAGGATGAGAGGAGGAGCGGGCAGGAGAGGAAATGGAGGACACGATGCCGCCGTCACCCGAGACAAGGTAAGTGCAGGGCGGGTGGGCACAGTGGCAGCTTCTTTGCAGGGACTGTTTTGATGGCAAAGTGGCTGTGTTTTGATGGGCAAAGTGGCTGTGTTTTGATGGGCAAAGTGGCTGTGTTTTGATGGGCAAAGTGGCTGCGTTTTGATCGGCAAAGTGGCTGTGTTTTGATGGGCAAAGTGGCTGCGTTTTAAAGGGCAAAGTGGCTGCGTTTTGATGGGCACAGTGGCTGCGTTTTGATGGGCACAGTGGCTGCGTTTTGATGGGCAAAGTGGCTGCGTTTTGATGGGCACAGTGGCTGCGTTTTAATGGGCACAGTGGCTGCGTTTGGTACAGTGGCTGCATTTGATGGGCTTTTTTTTCAGAATTTTTCAGTTTATTTGCGCCCCCCCAAAAAAATTTGAGCACCAGCCGCCACTGGGTGTCAGCATGGGTTGTGTCTCACCCAGGGCTCAGAAGTGAACAGGGACCCATTAAACTCAGCGGCTCCTGAGGGGGTATCGCTACATAAAGAAGATTGCAAACATACAGGTACGTTTGTTTTACTGTAGAAGAGACATAGCATATCTCCTCTTCAATAAAGAGCCTGTCTGCTTGCAATTTTTTATTCTTTTCCCTTCAGTTCGACTTCAAAGACCCTGGCTTTGAAATGGCTGAGTCAAAGTTAATTGCTGCTGTCTCTAGATGTCTAGGATGACTGCAGACTATACGGTAACAATCCTTGTGCCCTGTAGTCTATCTCAATAGTTAGGTTTTCCTTTTCCTGTTTCTTTTCCAGTATTCAGGAGAGGGTAGATTATCTGCAAGTTGAGAAGGAAACATAGCTGATGCTATAGTAACTTAGCACAGCATTTGTTCTCTCTTGGTTTGCTGTCTGATAGAGCAGGTGGTAACATTAACCTCATGCTGACTGCCCTATAGCAGTTTCACTGCTACAGGGGCGGCAGCTGTGCGCTGGATCACATATATATATATACGTGATCCGGCTCTTTTGGGTAGAGGGCGTGCATGTGTGCCACTGGCGCCTTGCTCCTGCTGTGATTATACACAGCGGGAGTTGATCAGCAGATACCTTGGACTTGATGTCTGCCAGCACCCACTGATCATTCATTACACAGGCAGAATGGCAGTCTGCTATGTAAACAAGGCAGATTGCCGATATATGGCAGTAGGGAGGGCATGGAATTGCAGGAACACAGGATCCATGCCTTCCCCTACTAAAAGCACCTCCCACAATACACATAAACACTAGCTAGGCACACAGTTAACTATTAAATGGCCCGATGTTATCCCCTTCTCAGCCAGTGTCATTAGTACAGTGACCGTGCATATTTTTTAGCACTGATCACTGTATTTGTGTCACTGGTCCCTAAAAAGTGTCAATTAGTGTCAGAATGTCTGACGCAGTATCACAGTCCTGCTAAAAGTCGCTGATCGCCATTACTAGCAATAAATAAATAAAAATTCCATAAATATATCCCATAGTTTGTAGACGCTATGACGTTTGCGCAAAACCAATCAAAATACGTTTATTGGGATTTTTTTATACCAGAAATATGTAGGAGAATACATGTTGACTTAATTTGACAATTTTTTTCCATTGTTTTATTGGATATGTTTTACAGCAGAAAGTAAAAAATATTGTTTTTTTTTTAATTTTTTCAAAATTGTCAGTCTTTTCTTGCTTATAGCGTAAAACAATAAGAAACGCAGAGGTGATCAAATACCATTTTAAAAAAGCTCTGTTTGTGGGATAAGAAGGTCTTAAATTTTGTTTGGGTACAGCGTCACATGCCCGCGCAATTGTCAGTTTAGGTAACGCACTGCCGTATTGCAAAATCTTCTGGAGGTAAAGTGATTAAAATAAAACTGAAGGCAGTATCAACTTGAAATTGAAAAATCACTAAGGTAACAGATCAATCACTGAAACGTGTTCTCATAAACTTGTAAAGAACATTAGTAAAAACAAACAATAGTATATAAGAAGATAAAAAACACTTTTGCTGCAATACTTAATTTCAATCTGGAGGTGTCCCTTTTTTCTGCCAATAAATCTACTCAGTCTTTCTGTGCGAATAATGCCCAGCATCATTCAACCCACTTCAACAGAGCCTAGGCTGTTGTGCACACACCCCATCCAGAAAAAAGACAGTGAAAGCATAAGCCTGAGCTCATCTCTCTGACACTCTTTGACTCTTCTTCATGTTCCACTCTGAGTTCTACTGCAAAAGGTTAAAACCGATTACGCTGCTAGCATACACAGCACTGTGCAAAAATTTTAGGCAGGTGTGAAAAAATGCTGTAAATTAAAAATGCTTTCAGAAATAGACGTATTAATAGTTTATGATTAACAAGATGGAAAGTAAATGAACAGAATATAAATCCAAATAAAATCAATATTTGGTGTGACCACCCCTTGCTTTCAAAACAGCATTGATTCTTCTAAGTACACTTGCACACAGTTTTTGAAGGAACTGAGCAGGTAGGTTGTTCCAAACATCTTGGAGAACTAACCACAGATCTTCTATGGTGTAGCCTGCCTAAAATCCTTCTGTCTCTTCACGTAATCCCAGACAGACTGGATGTTGAGATCAGGGTTCTGTGGGGGCCAAATGCTTGTTCTTTACACTAAAGGTAGTTCCTAATGGCATTGGCTGTATGTTTGGGGTCATTGTTCTGCTGCAGAATAAGTTTGGGGCAAATCACACTCCTCGCTGATGGTATGGCATGATGGATACGTTTCTGCCTGTATTTCTCTGAATGGATGTAGCCACTGCTGCTCTTTCCTAAAATGCTTACTGACTGGTTGTCATCCTAAGGGTTGAATAATTTTGAGTCTCAGCCATGGAACAAATATGCCACTCAGGAATTGACTTGAACTGTGATATATCTGTTCCAATATAGCAGCAATGCTTCGAGAAGAGCATGACAGCTTCTAAAGCAGCATTTGCAGATGGAGATTGGAGATCAACAATGGCAACTTATATATTTTTCTCAGCAGAGGTTTACTTTATAAGAATTATGTTTTTTCTAGAATCATACTAACCTAGGTGGATGCAGCATCAGCATGATGCTACATCTTTCCCCTGATGGCTCTAACATTGAGAACCCAGCGATCAAACCTCGGTTCTCAGGGCTTCCTGAGCAGATAGCTGGTGACTGTCAGTCAGTAACCATTTGCTCTGTCCCCACCCCCCTCACTCACTGGAGCGCTGGGCTGTGGATGGGGGTTCCGGGGGCGGTTCAGCCTCTCAGCGGCCTGCTGAGAGGCTGAACCGAGTGGCTGTCCAGACATGTGGGCAGGTCCCGACCATATGGTCGCAATCTTTCCCCAGCCTGAACCGGCTCTGTGACATCAGCAAAAAGTGGGCTTAAGCCCGCTGTCTGCTGAAAAAGGGTCACAGGAGTGCAGAACGAACTGCACTCCTGTGATCCATAGGAGAACTACAGCCAAAGGAGCTTTGGCTGTACTTCTCCTTTTAATCTCCTGTAGGGTGGTGCACCAGTAGCCAACATCAATTGCTTTGCTTGTGGGTGCAGGTAAGAAACTGTAAATTGTGGTACTCACTGAACTTTCCTGCTAGCTAGTGAGTGTTGAGTCTACTGATTGGTGTGCTTGAAGAGACGTAGAATGGAGGAGACATCTTCTTAATTATCCTGGATGGGAATTTACTCTAAAGGGGTTCAGAATAGGGGAGACGAATCCTAAGTTCTTCCCAATAGCCATATGTCTTCTAAATACACATCTTTGGAGGTTTAGAGGTAAATTATTCTGCCGCATTATATGCTTTGGGTTCTGTGATTTATCCCTTCTCTAGATTCTAATTTACCTCTGCCAGTCCCATTTCATTTCCAGCTCTGAAGATGTGTAGATTCTATATCAATGAAAAGAATCGTTAACCCTTTGTTTGACCCTTGTGCTGTAAATCATAAAAAGACATCGCTGACAACTGTGCCCTACAGGAAGATTAATAGACGTGCTTATAGCGAATGCAACTCACACACAGTCAAACACACACATCTATAGCGGTGACTCTAATCAGATTAAAGCAACTTTTTATTAAAAAGCCATCCTCGTTATCATGTGAAAGGTTTATTTATCTCTCCGAAGTATTAACGTTCTTTGTTACAGATATTGGGAATAGGTCTCAGAAAATTAAATCTTGCTTGTAATGCTTCTGTGTACCGATACAAAAGACTAGGAAGTATACTTGCCAAATAAAGTTATTTATCTTGTGTAGCATTAAGAGATGTAAAATGATAATAGAGTAACCTAGTTCACAGCAATTAGGAATTATATGACAGGTAGGGTTCACAAAATGGAACAAACATTATGTTCCAAGCTCAGCTGCAGGTCTTGCTGTCAGTTTGTATACCTCGCTATTAGCTGCCAATCTGCATCAACCAAAAGATTTAAAAATTCAAAAGGAATTAGATGGGTCATTTGATCACTTATCAACTGACATCATCACTTACCACTTTCAGACATCTTGAAAGAGGAACTACGAGAAATACTATTTATATCTAATCCCAATGCAGTTTCAGAGGAACTCACAGTCACTGTTTTGGGGTCATTGTGTCTCTAATGCCGCGTACACACGACCCGGCTTTCCAGCAGACTAGGTCCGACGTTTTTTCCGGCGGACTTTCGACGGACTTTCCGAACGAATGGACTTGGACACACACAAGCACACCAAAGTCTGACAGAATCGAACGTGATGACGTACACCCGGACTAGAATAAGGAAGTTCATAGCTAGTAGCCAATAGCTGCCCTAGCGTCGCTTTTTGTCCGTCGGACTAGCATACAGACGAACGGATTTCTCGATAGGAACTGGTTCCGGTGGAAAAATTTGAAACATGTTCTATTTCTAAAGTCCATCCGATTTTTGACAGCAAAGGTCCGATGAAGCCCACACACGATTGAATTGTCCAGCGGATTCGTTCCATCGGACCTGACGAAAAGTCTGGTCGAGTGTACGCGGTATTAGGGTCATTAAGGTATATAGCATTTAAAAAATTCAATATGCCTTTATGATTTCCCCACAAGCCAAAAGATACACAAAGGAAAGAGAAGCTGGGGAAACAGAATTTACATAATTATCTCCCTTCTTCCCCTAGGGGGCTGCAGTCACACTCCAGCACCAACTAATTACTTTGGCTGTTGAGTTTGCCTGGCATATATTAATGACCACATACAAGGACCACTTTAGTTAAAAGTATATAAGTTTTATTCATAATCTAATTACAACATTCCTAAAATATATCTTATATATAAAAAACGAACAATTCATACACAAAACCACCAAATACAAAGCTCTTAATAAATATTCCTGTGCACAGCAACCATAGGCTATTGCCACAGTAGAGTATCTTGGTGTATTAGGGCTTGTAGAAGAATGAGCTCTACAGTTTTATGATAAATAACACTTCCTGCCTGGGCAGCTCATTTAAATAATCATCATCATGGGCAACATTCATCAAGTACAAAAATATGTGCTACAATATAAGAACATAGTCAAATAAATGCATAGTGCACATTTGGTTTATCCAGTGTTTTTTTCCTAACAAACATTTGCAGCACATGTTATTTTTGCAAATGTAATTTGTTATTAAAAATACCTTATCATTTCAATGTGTAGCTAGCTATAGTTTTCTAACTAAAACTAAACGAAAAAAATGTCAATAACCATGGCAACGGTATTTGTGTGCAAGGCTTTTTTTCCCCCCCATAATGTTTTTGGATCATTGCTTTTCCCAAAAGTCTGCACATAGCTGTACCCTGTTGTCATTTTAAATGCAAATTGTTCACATTTGACTGGAGTGTAGAAAAACGACATAATTGCCTAACAGAAGGCATCACTTTATGGCTGTTTATACCTGCATCTCTTCTCAAAGTTTCTAATGTGTGCCTCAGGGGCCCTCATTCCCAGGTGTGATCAGCATGCAAATTCCAAACTAAAACTTCAAATCTAAGCTCTGGTAGCCCCCTCGACTGGCTGCAATCTCCAAACTTCTCTTTTGATCCCTCAGGCACACGCATTAAACTGTGGGATGCGGAGGAGGTGCAAGGTCTTTGAAAAAACAGCAATTCATCCTCAAAATTTGCAGCAGGAATCCTGAAGTCCTTCAAGACTCCAAGCCTTCAAATATCTGAGCAGTTCTTCTTAGCCTTATCCCCCATCCCAGCCTGTCACTTTTGGGCCTAATCTTCTAGGGCACAAGTTACTGCAACATATTAATTTGCATATGCTTTGCAGCACACCACAACACATGGTAATGCACTGCCATGTCTTGTGGTGCACTGCCTCAGACAAAATGGTGCTTGTACATTTTTTTGGTGCACTAACGGGGGTACTGAGCTTCTGAGGAAAGGACTTGAAAGGACTTGCGTGCTTCTGCTGTTAACTTTGAGAATGAATTGACAAGCCTGTAGGCAGGTGCAGTCAACTTGCTCCACTGCAGGTGGTACTCTTCCACAGCAGCACCACAGTTGGAGAGAAGTCAAGGGGAACATAGTTCTTCTATGGTTTTCTGGGTCACTGGGGAAGCACCGGATTGGATGCCCCATGTGACTCCAGCAGTCATCTTGGGTCAGACAGACCCTGGCTCCCAGGCTTGGTATGCTTTTTGACAAGTTGGTACAGTAAGGACAAGTACCCCGCCTGTTAAGGACAGCACAGGCGACAGAAAAAGTTTCCTAGGGAGGTAGGAAAGCATAGGGCCGCAACTCCTTTGGACATCTTCCCATTTGGGGCAATGGAGGGCCAGGCCACATTCCGGCTGATACCTGACATCTTAACATCGTTGGAATTTGTGAGTGTACCCAGTTGGGCAGCCGTCCCCCTGGGTTGTTGTGAACTTGTCTGTGTGAGTTAATGCCACCACACGCGCTGCACCCCACCTACATGCCTGCAACGAAACAAGTAAGTTAGGGCTTGTTGTTAAAGCAACTTTACTGCTTGATAAGAATAGGTGAATATTTGAATCTCCATTGCCTAGCTAGAGGCACATTTTTAAATTCTAAAAAAAATGCATATTTTCTTGAAAAAAATTGGAGCTGGTGTGCTATAAAGCTGGATTGATATGATGTTCATGATTAGCATTGTGAAATAATATATTATAACAGTGCTAAAATAGCAATAAAATGTGTTAATGCATCTCACATGTGTATACTCAATGTGAACAATAAAGTGCATTGTGTAAAATACAAAAAATTACAAAAATTGAAAAGTCCAGTTCATAAAATAAAAAGCAGAATCCTAAAGCAGGAAAAAAGAAAAAAGAATCCCAGTGCAATCATGATGGTTATGGATGACGGCAATAACACTTCATGTACCATGTGTGGACAACCACCACCAAAAGAGATGTAGCAATTACTGAAACATGTGGACTCAGATACCGTAGTACTGAGTCAACCACACTTATGCAAACCAGGAGTATGGTGCTTATAAGGCAATTCTTAGGGTATCACATCTCGATCTCATGATAGGCTCACCTCTCACTTTAACATGTCATATATTCCATTGGACCATAAAAATACAAAAAGCCTCCACATAGTGTAAAACTGTAGCAGTGAAATATTTTTAAAACGGTAGAACACTTAAATCATATTCGAGATAAAAACGCCTGTCATAATATCCAGCAGGAGATAGACATCTAGAATGCAATGGCCAGAATGACACTGAAACGGATGCGTTTTGTCTACTAAGACATCATCTGGAGTATGTGTCCACCCTGGTCATTGCGTGTGTATATATAACTTAGTGTAGTGATTATGCTAATTAGCTAGTAAAATGGCCCGTTATGCCATATAAATCATTTGAATGTGTTGGGTAATATGGCGTCACACCTCACTTTCGGTTGTGCTGTATGCGATGCATGCCTCACCATCGATGTGGCAACGGCGCATGCGCTGCTCCGATGACCATACTGCGCGTACGTCGGGAATAACCCAACAGGCACATCATTCGTCAACTTCCAATAAAAGGAAGTGAATCACTCAACGGCCCAAACTCGGTTGATACAGGACGACCCAAGCCTCGTTGTGATCATGATTACATTCAGCGAGTGTAAACATAAAATTGAATCTCATTTCTCTCATTAAGCTGCATATTGGTACGGATAACAAAGAAACACCATGAAAATAAAACATTAAATTATAAAAACAATACGGCCTTTGTCAAGGAAGCCTGTGGCTTAAAGGGGCCAGCGGCATATACTGCATATATACTACCTATATTGATACATTACGGTAGCATATCAAAAGAAAAAGGTAATGTGATACAGATAATAAAGTGATTTCTTTAGTAGACAAGCAACATGGACCTAGGCTTTATTAGTAAATGAGTTAATGTCCCACTCCTTGTTCATACCGTGGGGGGGAGTAGGACCTTAACTCATAAATCCAGTATGTTTCTAATTTGAGAAACTCCACATCTATTTGAAACACTTTGCCATGGGGGAGCATATTTATTGATAATCAAGAACTGGGTGCCTCTGGGATCTTTATTATGGTACCGTAAATAATGGTACCATAATGGTGCCATAACAGCGCTGCACTGTTATAACATATTATTATTATTATTATTATTAATAATTATTATTTCACAATGGGTTGTCAATTGTAGTGTGAGCAGCTATACGTTTGTTATATTGATTTAGCATGGTATTTTTTTCACTGTATTTAACATGATTAGCATTGGCTGCTAAGTAATAACTCCTATAATTTCTGCTATCGATTGACCTATTAATGTCATATTGCTACTGCACTTTTTTTTGCTTCCCTTCTTCTGCCTTTTTTCAATCCCTATGTTTCTATACCTTCTATATTAAATCTCTATATCCCTCTCTCTGTTCAAAGGAGACCTATTCCTGCCATTGTGAAGAAGGTTACATTGGCACCTACTGTGAGGAGTTTGATGCCTGCCACAGTCACCCCTGTATGAATAATGCCACATGCAGTGACCTCCCGCAGAGGCATGATGGGAATAATGCAACCTGCTCTTGCTTGCCTGGTATGTGTGTTGTGCAAACTTTAATACAGCCAGTGGCGGCCCGTCCATTAGGGGCATCCCAGTGCCACCCCCTCTATCCATGCCCGCCACCCTCATGCTCTATCCAGTCCATTGCCGCCACCCCCTATTCATGCATCTGGCCCCCTTTCAGAACGCCGAGCTCATGAATTACAGCGACGGGAGTGTTTTTTTGAAGCACCTGATTAGAGCGAGAGGTGTTACAGTAGCGAATTAATATTTGCTATTGAAACACTGATCCTCAATCCGGCCAATCAGAAGCGGGTTTAAGACCCGTTTTCCTATTGGCTGAAAAGAGCAGAGTCCCGATTGGCTGCCGAGGAGAAGGGAGGAAATGGAAGCTGCCGCGATGCCAATGGAAAGCAAGGGAAGGGGAAGCAGCCACCGAGCAGGGGAAGCCGCCGGTGACGCCTGGGAGAAGCGCTGCCCACCATAAATGGGGTAAGTGCTTCAGACCCGACCGACTGGGGGGGGTAGTGTTTGCTGCCCCCCCAAAAAAAAAATTACCACCGGCCGCCACTGATAGCAGCCATTACTAACAATGCGGACTGAAAATATACACTGTTGAATGTATTCGTTTTCTTTTGGTTTATTGGTGTTTATGTTCTCTTTCAGGCTACACTGGTGAATTCTGTGAGTCTATGGTGGATCACTGCACCCCTCAGCCATGCAGGAATGGAGCCACATGTGTGACCAGTGTCAGTGGCTTCAGCTGTCAATGTCCTGAAGGTAAGTTCCTCTGTACCAGACCTGGGCAAATTAAGGTTCAAGGACCACATCTGGCCCTTTGAATGTCAGCATGCCTCTCTGAGACTGTCAGCTTCATCACTGAGAAAGCTGACAAGCCCAGAGAAGCAAACCTTATGGTGAGTTGCAAGAACTTCCACCCCAAGTTAAAAATGACGCAGCCACGAAGCAAAGTGTCATAGCTGCGACATGTGAGCAGCTTCATCTGGCTGTTATTTTACAGTCTGCTTGGGTGGATCAGCCACCCATTTTTAGCACCCCCTGACCGCTTACCTAATAGAGACCTACTTCATGAGCAGTTGCATCTATTTTTCCTAGCTCAAGGTCTTTGTTTTTAATATGTTTACGCACATACAGAGCTTCACAAGTCCAACATAATATTGAAAAGTATTAAGCTCGGCCATTCACAACAGTCCTGGCCCTATTGGAAAATTAACTGTCCAACCCTGCTCTGTACAGTCACACCTTCTATGTTTAGTTGCATCGTAGCAACACGGTATAGAGATTTTTGAGAAAAGGTAAATTCTGTCTTGTACGGGCAGCTACACCACATTGATAGAATAACTATGGGGCAAAATTAACATGTATTAATTTATACCCCATCGATTAACTACTTTTGATGCTGAATGGGCAGTTCAAAACAGGTATCATGTAAGGGACAATACAAACTGTCGTTCAAGAGCCACAAATGTGCATCAACAGAGCTCTTGCATCTTCCTTCTCATCCGAACATTATTTAAGTGGATTCATATCAGAAAGAAAAGTTAGCAACTGTCCATATAAATTACATTTGTGGGAACTTTGTTAAATTACTGCTATTTCCTAGGCCAGTCAGGCCCCTGCATTGCGTTAACATACAGTAAATTGTGTTTTACTATAGATGAAAGGCACCCCTACACTTAAGTGCAGAAGGGGCCAACAGACCCAAACTGCAGCACAACACACATATGCCTAATTAAAAATGTGCTATGATATGCTACAGGTCTTGGTTTTTTGCCTGTTGTCTTGCCTTGATAGCTCATTCAAAATATTAACCTTCATTTTTCCACAGTTACATGTAAAAGACATTAGGATTCACCTTACAGTTTATGACCCTGTTAATGAATCTAAAGTATATCTAAAGCCAACATTTTTATTTTAGTTTTTGGGTTGAATGTGGAAGGGCTTGCAATTCAGGTTTTTATTGCTACATGTACTATATGTGTCCTCTCTGGGGATATTCACTCATCTGTTTGTTTTGGTGACCATTGTCACTGGGACAAAAAGTAAGGCAAAATGCAAAATCTTGAATTATCACCAGAACAGGAGCAGAGGACAGGTGTTCCAATGTGTAGTTACAACTTCCTAAAGCTAGACATAGTGATTGTACATTTACACAGTGCAAGTGCATATCTCAAAAAAATATACATGTACACCTTTCTAATCATTAATTAATCACAGTTATAAATATATATATATATATATATCTATATATATATATATCTATATATATATATAGATATATACATGTATATACAGTATATAGCATTTTAATGATACTGTGATCAATTAATGGTTGAAAAGGTGTACATACTGTATATATTTATTTTGACATATGCACTAGCGCTGTGTAATTGTACAATCACTATAGAACACAACGTTTTGGTGTTAGAACACAGTAGCTACGGGGGTTATTGTATATTTCCAAAGGTGTGGGTCCTTTTGTAATTTATTTAAAGCTAGACATACCCTGATTGAAATTCAGTAGAAATTCAGTAGAATTTCAATCAGTGTGTGGCTGTATCTGCTCGATAGAAGTCAATTGTTTCATCAACGTTTGTCAAAAGTATGCAGTGGAAAATTTTTCTTATCAGTGGATACAGCCAATTGGTAGCCAGTCAGCTGCAGCCACAGATCACTGTATCCTAACAGCAGCAGAGCAGGGGGGCTGCTGTCAGAATACAATTTCCCAATGAGGGGATTCCTCCATACACCTCATTTATTTTCATTCAGTCCTCTAGCTGAACAACAAAAAAACTAAAGTTCTTTTTCGATCAAGCTGAATGAAAAAAACTGACAGATCTCTGTACTAACACAATTGATTTTATCGCTGCAATCTCCCCCGCTGTGCTATTGTGTTCTGACAGGGGAGCTGCCCCCCCCCAACCAATGGCTTGCCGGATGCTGGTAGGACACTGCTTTTCCAGCATGCCTGTTTGACAGAAGACAGTCATAAGACTGGCCTCTGTCAGACAGAGAACTGTACACACAGGCCAAAAGTCATCCAGTTCCTGCTGGACCAACTGTTTTCACACGATTTTCGGGCTGTGTTTACCCAGCCTCCCTAACAGAGGATCCCTCTCACTTTGGAAAAATGTTTTATCACGTCCTGTTGTATATGTGGGACAGTAAGTGGAGGGAAATCTCCCCCATAGGACACAGGTAACCAAAAAAAACCTGACTTGTTTTAACGCTTCCCTATCCAAAACAAGAACAATTATTCTGCCCTAAAGCAGTAGTATACTCTGAATTTGTACACACAGGTAAGCTTAAAGTAAGTCTTGCCTGTAGGTATGATGAATATCTCCTAAACTTGTGCATGGGCAGTGATGCTCTGGATTTAGTTCACATTGAATGCAGAGCACCATGCCGCAATAATGACTGCCGTGCACATGTGCGGGAACAGATCGATGGGCTGCACTAAAGGAATCAGGCTCCAACAAGGTAGTGATAAAGATATATAGTTATTAATAATAAAGACACACATAAACACAGCAACCACAAACAAGCAAGAACACAAATAACACTGCAAACCCCCAAGCCCTAATCTAACTAACTAACTATACACTTCAAGGAAATGGAACATATATATATATACAAGGCAGGGAGGAGAGACCAAGGGGGAAACAGGAAGCAAGGGAACATCAAGGCAGGAGACAGGGGACGGGTCTCAGGAACCAGGTAAGGGGGACAACATCCAGGACAGGGCAGGAAGCAGATAACGGGTCAGGTTACAGGTACAGGTACAGGTACAGGTACAGGTTACAGGTTACAGGTTTCAGGTTTCAGGTTTCAGGTTTCAGGATCAGGTTTCAGACAGGCAAGACAGGGCTACAGAAAGGAATACTGAAGCACTGAACCTCAGTGAAGGACAGGCTTATATACCCAGCAAATCCACAACAGGTGTAGCCTGATTCCTGGCATGTCCATCTGCTGGGAGACCCCCGCTGGTGGCCACCAGAACTGCACCCTTTGATGTTGAAGGAAGTAGTGACACCACCAGGCGATCCAGGTAATAACACCATTCCTGACAATGTCCATCGGCTGGGAGACCCCTGCTGGTGGCCACCAGAACTGCACCCTTTGATGCCAAAGGAAACAGTGACACCAGCAGGCGATCCAGGTAATAGCACCGTTCCTGACAGTTCCCCCCCCCCCCTAAGGAGTGGCCTCTGGACACTCCATTCTGCCCTAGATCTGGCAGTGCATGTAAAAGTGGAAGAGTCCCAAAAAGTCTTCTCTGTGACGGCAGACCTCCTTGCGCTCTCTGGCCAGAGTCTCTTAACCTACTAGGAGGCGTGCCACCCGAGTCCGACAATGGGACATGTACCCCACCACCAGGGTCTGGAAGTTTAGATCTGGAAATAAAAACAGACAGGGCAGCAGGCTCCGGGTCATCAGGCTGGGCAGCGGGCACCAGGTCATCAGGCTGGGCAGCGGGCACCAGGTCCTCATCAGGCTGGGCAGCGGACAGGAACTCATCAGGCTGGGCAGCGGACAGGAACTCATCAGGCTGGGCAGCGGACAGGAACTCATCAGGCTGGGCAGCGGACAGGAACTCATCAGGCTGGGCAGCAGACAGGAACTCATCAGGCTGGGCAGCGGACAGGAACTCATCAGGCTGGGCAGCAGACAGGAACTCATCAGGCTGGGCAGCAGACAGGAACTCCTCAGGCTGGGCAGCAGACAGGAACTCCTCAGGCTGGGCAGCAGACAGGAACTCCTCAGGCTGGGCAGCAGACAGGAACTCCTCAGGCTGGGCAGCAGACAGGAACTCCTCAGGCTGGGCAGCAGACAGGAACAGGAACCTCAGGCTGGGCAGCAGACAGGAACTCATCAGGCTGGGCAGCAGACAGGAACTCATCAGGCTGGGCAGCAGACAGGAACACATCAGGCTGGGCAGCAGACAGGACTCATCAGGCTGGGCAGCAGACAGGAACACCTCAGGCTGGGCAGCAGACAGGAACACCTCAGGCTGGGCAGCAGACAGGAACACCTCAGGCTGGGCAGCAGACAGGAACACCTCAGGCTGGGCAGCAGACAGGAACACCTCAGGCTGGGCAGCAGACAGGAACACCTCAGGCTGGGCAGCAGACAGGAACACATCAGGCTGGGCAGCAGGAACAGGAACATCAAGCTGGGCAGCAGGAACGGGCACATCAAGCTGGGCAGCAGGAACGGGCACATCAAGCTGGGCAGCAGGAACGGGCACATCAAGCTGGGCAGCAGGTACGGGCACATCAGGCTGGGCAGCAGGAACAGGCACATCAGGCTGGGCAGCAGGAACAGGCACATCAAGCTGGGCAGCAGGAACAGGCACATCAAGCTGGGCAGCAGGAACAGGCACATCAAGCTGGGCAGCAGGAACAGGCACATCAAGCTGGGCAGCAGGAACAGGCACATCAAGCTGGGCAGCAGGAACAGGCACATCAAGCTGGGCAGCATGTACGGGCACTTTTGGCTGGGCAGCGGGAACAGGCACATCAGGCTGGGCAGCAGGAACAGGCACATCAAGCTGGGCAGCAGGAACAGGCACATCAAGCTGGGCAGCAGGAACAGGCACATCAAGCTGGGCAGCAGGAACAGGCACATCAAGCTGGGCAGCAGGAACAGGCACATCAAGCTGGGCAGCAGGAACAGGCACATCAAGCTGGGCAGCAGACAGGACCACATCAAGCTGGGCAGCAGGAACAGGCACATCAGGCTGGGCAGCAGACAGGAACACCTCAGGCTGGGCAGCAGACAGGAACACCTCAGGCTGGGCAGCAGACAGGAACACCTCAGGCTGGGCAGCAGACAGGAAAACCTCAGGCTGGGCAGCAGACAGGAACACCTCAGGCTGGGCAGCAGACAGTGGCTCATCAGGCTGGGCAGCAGGCACGGGCACATCAGGCTGGGCAGCAGGCACGGGCACATCAGGCTTGGCAGCAGGCACGGGCACATCAGGCTGGGCAGCGGGCACATCAAGCTGGGCACATCAAGCTGGGCAGCGGGCACATCAAGCTGGGCAGCGGGCACATCAAGCTGGGCAGCGGGCACGGGCACATCAAGCTGGGCAGCGGGCACGGGCACATCAAGCTGGGCAGCGGGCACAGGCACATCAAGCTGGGCAGCGGGCACAGGCACATCAAGCTGGGCAGCAGGCACGGGCACATCAAGCTGGGCAGCAGGGCACGGGCACATCAAAATGGAGGGCTGGCAGCGGGTCAGCAGACTGGAAAACTGGCAGCGGGTCATCAGATTGGAAAACTGGCAGCGGGTCATCAGACTGGAAAAACTGGCAGCGGGTCATCAGACTGGAAAACTGGCAGCGGGTCATCAGACTGGAAAACTGGCAGCGGGTCATCAGACTGGAAAACTGGCAGCGGATCATCAGACTGGAAAACTGGCAGCGGGTCATCAGACTGGAAAACTGGCAGCGGGTCATCAGACTGGAAAACTGGCAGCGGGTCATCAGACTGGAAAACTGGCAGCGGGTCATCAGACTGGAAAACTGGCAGCGGGTCATCAGACTGGAAAACTGGCAGCGGGTCATCAGACTGGAAAACTGGCAGCGGGTCATCAGACTGGAAAACTGGCAGCGGGTCATCAGACTGGAAAACATCAGGCTGGGCATCAGACTGGAAGGCTGAGACATCAGGCTGGAAGGCCGGCATCAGGACATCAGACTGGAAGGCTGGGACATCAGGCTGGGACATCAGGCTTGAACATCAGGCTGGAAGGCTGGAACATCAGGCTGGACATCAGGCTGGAACATCAGGCTGGAAGGCTGGAAGCTCAGGCTGGAAGGCTGGAACATCAGGCTGGAGGGCTGGCACCAGGACATCAGGCTGGAAGGCTAGTACTGGCTCTTCAGGCTGGATTGCTGGCACCTCCGGCTGGAACTCTGGCGCTTCAGGCTGGGACAGATTAGTGGGTGTGGAGGCAGATTGGGTTACTGGCAGGATCGTTTTGGTCGGGAAGAACTTTCGTTTTTTCTTTGACTTGGTCGCTGAAGCTTTGTAGGTTGGGGGTGCAGCAGACAGGAAAGGAGTGTTGGGATTTGGCAGAGAAGAGGTAGGGGAGTTGTATGCAGGATAGGTACAGGGAGAGGAGACCGGATATGAATATTTGGTTGGGAGCAATGTATACTGGGTGGCAACTGAGTTTGGCATGGGTGATGGGGAAACATACATTTGTGGATTTGTAGGCAGCTGAGAAGAGGCAGGGGGGTTAAATGCAGGATAGGTACAGGGAGAAGAGACCGGATATGAATATTTGGTTGGGAGCAGTGTATACTGGGTGGCAACTGGGTTTGGTATGGGTGATGGGGAAACATACATTTGGGTAGGCTGGTGTCTGATGGCAGAAGTGGTTTGTTTGGCTGGGGCTAATTGCATCATGCCAGACCATGCTGAAAGTATGGGTTGTACAAATTGTGAATTCAAGTTTCCCTGTCTAACAAAAGACTGCGCAGACACAATGCATTCAGAAATCACCTGTGGGGAACAGCCAGAGTAGTGCTCAAAAAAGTCGTCGGGATCATCTTCAAAAAGCCATACTAGGGATACAACCTGATTCATATCAAAAGGGGGAGTGAAATCATCACGGCCCTCAGGAATACAGGGCAGGGCCAGCTCGGCACAAATCTGGATCAGGGGCTGCACGTCCTCAAAAAGAAAATGGCCCTGATCAACAAAAGCATGGGCTATACGGTTGCACTCCAGTAGTTGCTCCCTAGTATAGCCACCCAAAGTCTGATAACAAAGATCTCTTTCTTCCAATGCCAGGAGTGAAAGATACAAAATATCTTCCAGCTGCATCTTCCTTGACAAAAGCAAGTGTCCAGACCCAATTCCCAAGTGCAGCCGATCTGTTAGTATGGCTTCAGTATTCTGTTAGGGATGGAGCCTAAACACAGGCATCCAACACAAGTGAACAGATCGATGGGCTGCACTAAAGGAATCAGGCTCCAAAAGGTAGTGATAAAGATATATTTATTAATAATAAAGACACACATAAACACAGCAACCACAAACAAGCAAGAACACAAATAACACTGCAAACCCCCAAGCCCTAATCTAACTAACTAACTATACACTTCAAGGAAATGGAACATATATATATACAAGGCAGGGAGGAGAGACCAAGGGGGAAACAGGAAGCAAGGGAACATCAAGGCAGGAGACAGGGGACGGGTCTCAGGAACCAGGTAAGGGGGACAACATCCAGGACAGGGCAGGAAGCAGATAACGGGTCAGGTTACAGGTACAGGTACAGGTACAGGTACAGGTTACAGGTTACAGGTTTCAGGTTTCAGGTTTCAGGTTTCAGGTTTCAGGTTTCAGGTTTCAGGATCAGGTTTCAGACAGGCAAGACAGGGCTACAGAAAGGAATACTGAAGCACTGAACCTCAGTGAAGGACAGGCTTATATACCCAGCAAATCCACAACAGGTGTAGCCTGATTCCTGGCATGTCCATCTGCTGGGAGACCCCCGCTGGTGGCCACCAGAACTGCACCCTTTGATGTTGAAGGAAGTAGTGACACCACCAGGCGATCCAGGTAATAACACCATTCCTGACAATGTCCATCGGCTGGGAGACCCCTGCTGGTGGCCACCAGAACTGCACCCTTTGATGCCAAAGGAAACAGTGACACCAGCAGGCGATCCAGGTAATAGCACCGTTCCTGACATTGGGCTTATACCTATCTTTAGCCCAGATCTAGCAATTGTACTGCTGACATGTTCCCAGGTCCCAGCTGGCCCACTTTCAAAAGCAGCCATACTCTGAGCAATCACTGAAGGCTGAGTAGGATTACCCATGATTACCCAAAAAAATTAATGGGGCTGTGGCACACATGCATGGAATGAAGAACTAAAATTCTTCTTTAATATCCTCATAATCTGCAGAAGTCCCTTATGTCAGATAGCTTGCAGTTTGTGAAAGTCCTGGGGTACACTTATATATCAGCAGTCTGTATTATGTATTTGGTTGTATCCTGGAATGGGAGGAATTGGCTAGGAATTAGAGATGTTCCTCCTGTGATCTTGAACAGGAGCTTGAGTACTTTCTTCCAAATGGAAAAATAAATGATGATAATGAGGCTCTGTGGGTGGGGAAAGCAGATTGTGGAAAATGTTTCCAAGCAGTGCTTTGCTTATTGGACATTATATAATACATGATATTTTGAAGGATTTCCCAATGAACTGTATCTCATATCTTACTAGTTAAAAAAAATGGAGTTGTTGTGTGTCTTGCCAGTGGTGTTTCAGTATAAAGCAATGTTCCCAGAAGTGCCTGCACACAGTTTAGCTGTAGGATGGCTTTTCTAAAAAGCTGGAAGAAAGCCGCGAGTAAAGAAAATGAAGCTTCAGAGACCTTAGATCTCTTTTCAGAGCCAGAGCTGCTGTGCACATACGGCTTTGCTTCAGATGTTAATCAAAGCTGTACCAGACCAAAGCTGTGGGCAGAGTAACCCATGTACATAGGACATAGGATTAAATATTTGATACACTTCATGTCAAATACAGGCTATCTGATACAGTGACAAGCTGCACTCTGTGGATGGACCATGTGCAAAGCCAATATAACAGACATGCTTCCACCCATTCAACATCTCCAACAAAGATCTCCACCGAAAACAATTCTTGGCTCGATGTTAATGGAATTGGGTTAAAATCAACAGCAAAATAACATAACGTCAAGCTATGTGTTTATGGGTTTACATTTTTCTGGAATCTAGGGAAGAGAATGGGTAGAAGGCTTACTATTGACAACTGTATTGTGTGTAAAAGCCGCTGTGTTGCCAAGAACCTGCTGAAGCATGACATTGTCTGAGTCAGGCTTCATTTCCTGCTACAGAACTTAATGTAACATTCGTTTTCAGCCAAAAACAAAAAGCAGATGTAAAATCATACGTGTAATTGTAGTGCCATAGCACTGTAAATTTCCTCCAGTGATATCCTCTGCATTGCATGCACCACAATTTTATCTTAACAAAAGTGGCAGCAATCAAGTCAGAATGGATCAAAGAGTAAACATTAATTGTCTCATTGTTCTTAATTTTCTTAATGCTTGTCCAACCCCAGCATAAAAGTCCTATGCAGGGCAGGAGGCTGCAGCTAATGGCCACTGCTCTCTGCAGTAAGTGCGGTAATCTCTGTATGGCGGTCCAACATGCCCTCTCCATTATGTCATCACTACAGTACTACAATCAGCAATGTTTTCTCTCTGCTGATTGCAGTGCTGTAATGTTGATAAGGTGGGGAGGCATTTTGAACCACAATTCAAAGACCACGCTCCTACACAGACAGTAATTTAGTAATTTAGAGAGGAATTTAGCTGCGGCCTCATGCCCCACATAAGACTTTTCAGCATTAAGAATCTTGAGACTATTAAGACTTACTCTTTTATCCTGACTTTATTGCTATCATTTTTTGTAAGGCAATATTGGGCTTTAGCTATCTCTGTAAGTAAAATGCATGAATAGGACACAGCTTTAATGAATGTGCATTGTGACAACCTTGACTCTCTGGTGTCTATCTTTATCAGGCTTTGTAGGTTCATTCTGTGAGGAGAAAGTAGATCCATGCTCTACATCCCCATGCCTCAATAACGGGAGCTGTTTCTCCACTGGCCTGTCCTTCTCCTGTCGATGTAGCCCGGGATACACAGGTCCAACCTGCGCCCAACTAGTGGACTTTTGTGCTCTGAGCCCCTGTGCTCATGGAATCTGCCGCAGCATCGGGACAAGTTACAAATGTCTTTGCATACCAGGTAAGCTAATACATAAATTCAGGCTATTAAGATACCTGTAGGAAGGCATGAAAGATCATTTGGCATATCAGCAAAGACCAAATAGGAACATGATAAGTGAATGAATGTTTGAGCAGAATAGGTAGACTGTTACATCTATAGCATCCAACCACTTGAGATGCCCATACACAGGAATACCAAAGCATTAGAAGAGATAATTTCTTAACATTTTGCTGTTTATGTGCAGTTGATATTGTGGGCGGCACAGTGGTGTAGTGGTTAGCACTCTCACCTAGCAGTAAGAAGGGTCGCTGGTTCGAATCCCAACCACGACACTACCTGCCTGGAGTTTGCATGTTCTCCCTGTGCCTGCGTGGGTTTCCTCCAGGTACTCTGGTTTCCTCCCACATTCCAAAGACATGCAGGTAGGTTAATTGGCTTCTGTCCAGAAATTGGCCCTAGTATATAAATGGGGACCTTGGATTGTGGGCTCCTTGAGGGTAGGGACTGATGTGAGTGTGCAATATGTACAGGGATAGGGATGAATGTAGACACTCACTCAGGTTGAACTGGATGGACTGATGTCTTTATTCAACCTTACTAACTATGAAACTATGAAACTATGATATGCAGAATGAAGGTCCCATGAATGTCTGATCAGCTTTTAGTGCATCCCGGTGTATGGGTACTATTAGTTATTGAATCATACTGTAAAAAGGCAATACAGAGAACAGTGGTGATGTGCAGTAATCCCTAGCAACCAATCAGTTTTCAGTTTAAGACACATATAATTAGATCTGATTTCAAGGACAAAGAAGCACTGACTCATCAGTCGTCAGCTATAATGGACTAATGAAAGCTGATCACAAGCAAGTCCCCACGCTATCATAAGATGGTTGCTAAATGGAATGGAAGGGTAATTAACCTGTAACATGTTTTAAATATTCTGCAAATTTAAAACTTATAATATGTTTCTGGCTACCTAAACAAAATAAATCTAAATGAGCTGCTACAGTGACTCAATGTGAAAACAAACCCCAAAAATGAGAAACTGCAACACTACACTAAAAGCTCTGATACTATAATAATTGGACACATAAAGATTAACTAAAATATTGTTCAAACCAAACAAACTAAAATAAAATAAAAACAATATATAAAAAAATCCATGAAGCAAACACGACTATTCAATCAGTGGCATTTCTTTCCATTAATTGCCAATCAGTGAAAAAGTCCACAGAAATCTTTGTGATCCCCCATTATGAAAACATGCAGCCTTAACCAAAGTGATGTAGAAAACTCTCGCCTTAGTTATATCCTTTCTATTACAGCAAGGATATAGTGCTAATTAGGCAATACAGCTCCGTTCCTCCTTTGGAAATCTTTGATTGTAATACAGGCAATAAACCTTTCAGCATGGGTCAGCTGAACTGCTCAAAGAAGGAAAGACAAATTAACTCCTTGTAGTGTAACTCTTTCATTCAGCAAACACATGAACAAATATACTTGCAGAGTTTTCCAAAGGGGTCGTTTTTCAGGAGTAGGTGAAACTTCAAAAATAATAATAATTTCAGAGCCCAATCCAGAATTTAACTGAAATATTTATTGAGAAGGGTTATAATAAGGCTAATATTATGAGGTTAACAGGGAGTAGTCATGATAGGAAGAAGAATTAAGTAGAGAGGATGGAAAGGGGTTTAAGATACAAACAAAAGAATATAAGGATGTGGCTTTTATTATTAATTTAAATATCAAATTCATGTTTTATTTTATTATAGTATAATTTCTGTTATAAAGTATATATTCTCATAATTTAAAAATCTTGAATGCAGTATTAAAGAGGAACTGCAGTCTGCTCACATAATTTGAAATAAAAACATCTTTGCCATTCTGAAGCTTCCCTCCAACCACTTTGCATATTATTTTATATATACTGTGATTCTGTACTTGCCAAATATGCTGCAGAAATCTCCCCCCATTGAGTCTGGCTGCAACCATTTTAACTGTGGGCAGCTGAAGCTGCTGCCTGTTCACTTCCTGGATTTACGCAGAGACACATCTCCAGCTCTCCATCTCTCATTGGTCCTCTCATGACTCATCTCCCCTTTCTTCCTGGAAAACTCTCAAGAGAGTGAGAGAGCTGTGCATGATGTCATAAGCCTAGGCTTTTTACCAGACAAGAAAGAGGAAGTGGGCTGTATAAGGTATTTACTAGCAGAAAAAAAATGTTTTACTATCCAAAGTTAAAAGTTAAAACAACAAGGGCAGAGGATTTAATAGATGGAAAGATGAAAAAATGACTGAAGTTCCACTTTAAGTGGCCTTAAATAACACCTGAAAACCGCCTCCCATGCCACCCCAGTGTGAAAGCACGAGTGCATTCACACCGGGGCGGTGCGCTTGCAGGACTTAATAAAAAGTCCTGCAAGCAGAACCTTTGGGGCGGGTTGGGAGCGCTGCAGTGCTCCTAAACTACCCCTGCCCATTGGAATGAAGCGAAGAGCCTGAAAAGCAATTCAGAAGCGCCACAACACGGGTGGTTTTAACCCTTTCTTTGGCAGCTAGCGGGGATAAAGCACCGCTTAAACGAGTGGCGCTTTACCGATAACGCGGCGCGACCCCAGTGCGAAAGTAGCTTTTAGTATGCAACGGTATAACATGCTCAAAGTGCTTGTGCCCAGCTAATGAAACATTTTCTAGTGTGATTTGTGAGCTAATAAATAGCTACTTCTCCTTCTTAATAAAGTTAATTTCTCAGGCTTTACATGCTCAGTGGACCAGTGGCGGCTGGTGGTTTTTTTTTGGGGGGGGGGCTGCAAAAAAAAAACCCTGGCCACTGGTGGAGCAGCCCTAGCACAACTGCCACCTAACCCCCACCCCTAGGTGGCGCGACACTGCACTAACATGAATCTATCCACTGCATATAGGGGATGGGGAGGAGAGAGGGGGCGGAGCCCAGGCACCCCTATAATGGACGGGCTGCCACTGCAGTGGACTGTACTGATTCTACACCTTTTCCAGAGGATTTCACTATTGGCAGCTTTCCTTTTTTAAGAAGAAAATAATATTTAATAGTGATATGTTGTTTGTAATGGATCATGTCTGTTCTTTCAAAAGGAATGGAAAAAGTCAACACATATCTGACCAAGTAAATGATTGTAGACAAGCTACATTTATGCCTCTACTCTTATTTTTAAGGCACAATTAATCCAGCTACTCTTTGGTTTGAGGGTGATAGTCATGTAGGTTTTGATCCTACCCCCTATGAGGTTGGAAAAATGTGATTTGTTCCCACCACCTCTGAGGATAGAAAAGTATGATTTGAGCCCACCCCCTCTGAGGTTAGAAAAGTGTGATTTGATCCCACCTTCTCTGAGGTTTGAAAAATATGATTTGATCCCACCCTGTCTGAGGTTAGAAAAGTATGATTTGATCCCACCCCCTCTAAGGTTGGAAAAATATGATTTGATCCCACCCTCTATGAGGTTAAAAAAATATGATTTGATCCCACCCTCTATGAGGTTAGAAAAATATGATTTGATCCCACCCTCTATGAGGTTAGAAAAATATGATTTGATCCCACCCTCTATGAGGTTAGAAAAGTATGATTTGATCCCACCCCTCTAAGGTTGGAAAAATATGATTTGATCCCACCTGCTCTGAGGTTGCAAAAGTGTCCCCAACCAGTCTAAGGTTAGAAATGTGCGATTTGTTCCCACTATCTCTCTGAGGTCTGTGTTAACAGCCCACGAAAGGCACAGACACAGCTGGCAACAGAGCACAGATTAGATCATAAGTATAAGTGGGGACAGAAGTCCTCATCCCCAAGTCCCGCTACAAATCAAAAGGGGAACAAAGATTCGCTGTTCAAGGACCACGGCTATGGAATGCACTACCATCCTACATCCGCATGGAAGAAAACCATCAGGCCTTCAGGAAAAAACTCAAGACCTACCTCTTCTAAGAAGCTTGACAACAAAGCACTAATACAGCGCCTTGAGGCGATTCAGTTCGCATTGTAGCGCTATACAAACTATTCATTCATTCATTCAGAAGTGCCTGTTGTACTGACAATTTTGTCTTTTTAGGGGTTTTTGCAACCCCTAGTAGATTCTCTGCAGTGTATAGTTAGTAAACCGCTGACAAATCCAGCTGCAAGAATTTTAATGTTGAGGAGACTTTGTCACCAACTTTAAAAAAATGCAGGTAAAAGTACACAAACGTCAAGTATTTTACTTCCAATACATTTTTATTTTATTTCTCAGCTAGTCATATTAACTATAGAAAGTTCCTCTCATGCTCTTAAGTTGAAAAGTCAAGTATTTTAAATGCTTACTTGCCGTGTTTTCCTTCTCATAAACATTTTTTCATTGACTTACCGGTAAGTTGTGCCTCTGAACTTGCTAGCAAATTTGACTACTTCATGAATAGTCAATTCCTAGCGCAGCCTCCTCCCTCCTTGCGTGGCATAGCCCACATGTCTTCTGGGAATGTCCAGTTACCGTTAATGCTGGCCCAGCTGCTCTGCTCCTCCACCCACTTTCCTACAACGTACTTAACCTATGATGTAGCTGCCGGGGAATGAGCAAAGAGGCATAGTCTAGAGCAGTGGTGGTCAACCTATGAGCTAAAGGGGGCCTCAAATACAGCCCAACACCAAAGGGCCGCACATAATAATCAATACATGTAATGCCTGCGAGATTTGTCAGAACTACAGACCTAATAGAGGAAATGAGGGTCAGGGAGTGTGGACACACTACATTTTTGGCCGGGGATACGCTGCAGAAGACAATATGAAAATGGAAACATGTTACATGAGGCTTGTACAGATCAATGCTATTACCCTATTCAATGTTCCCACAACCTACCAGTACTACAAAAAAACCTTAAAGTGTTACTAAACCCACAACAGTAAAATCAGTCTGTATATGCAGTAAAGCATGCTTGATATACTCACTGTGAAACCTAAGGGGTTAATCCTCTGCATTGTGTAAAAAGGCTGTTTGATCCTGTCTTCTCTAATCCTCACTTTCTTCCATTGTCCCCAATCCATCTCCTGATAGAACAGAGGCTAGGGGACAATCTCCACATGCTCGGTTAGGTGTGTAATGCTAGAGAGCTGTTATTTTTCTTGGGAGAGTGCATGTGATCAGCACAGGGTCAATCAGCACTGTCCAGACAGAGGGTCAGGGGTTCTGCAGCCTCATAGGACAATCAGGGGAGAATGAAAACTCCTCCTACAAGCTTTAACACTGATAGAAGTCACAAGACTGCTATATACTGCCGATGAGAAAAGGTATTTAGCAGTTTATATTTACTAAAATAATTGAATTTCCATGTTCTGTGTGCTGTGGGAGACCAGATATAGTGAATGCAGGGTCCTGGGTTTGGTAACACTTTAACAATAGTTTTGGGTAGAGTTGATCTTTCATTTTCATCATTATAATGTTAAGGTTTGTGATGTCCAAATGCTTTTCATGGTACAAGAACAGAAACCTTTAAGGCATCCTATTTACAAATCCCTAGGTTGCAGTATCATTATATAACCAACGCATATGCAACTGATATTTGCTTTTTACAGTATTTAAATGAAAAATCTGGATCTACTCCTACAGGCTTTGGGGTAGATTTTATTACAAATCCAGTATGTGGGTAGAGACTTAGCAGCCAGCTCCCATTAATAAAAGTTACAGTGTAATATTTGTTGTGCTTCCTACGCACACTACTCCGCTATTATTTCATATATTAAATCAGTAATGCTGGCATTTAAGCTTCATCAAATATTCTGTCTCTAATAGCAATTTGGTCAGCAACTATACTGCAAGCTTATTAAAGCTACTTGTCGTGTTCAGCTCAACACAAAACCAAGCCAAGTCCTCTAGTGCAAAGTGAGCACCTGCAGAGAAGCAAGGACCACTTTGAACGTAGATGAAACAAGATGAGCAGTTCAAAAAATGCTTGGGTGAAAGGTGAAGTTTACTGCCTAAAGTATTGGAGCATACACATGCCAAGCAGTAAAATGAAAATGTGCATTGATATTCAACTGCAATTATTATTACAGGCAAAAAGAACTCCAGGCAAATACAGTGCTGTGAAAAAGTATTTTCCCCCTTCCTGATTTTGTATTTTATTGCATATTTCTCACACTTAAATGATTCAGATCATCAAACAAATGTTATTATTACACAAAGATAACCTGAGTAAATCCAAGATGCAGTTTTTAAATTATTTCATTTATTAAGGGAAAAAAGCTGTTCAAACCTGCCTGGCCCTGTGTGAAAAAGTAATTGCCCCCTCCCATGCTGAATCATAAATGAACTGTGATTAACCACAACTTTTTGGAAAGCTGAGTTAAATTTCACTTGCCACACCCAGGCCTGATTACTGCCAGACCTGTTGAATCAAGAAATCACATAAATAGAAGCTGTCTGACAAAGTGAAACCAACAGATCACAAAAAGCCACACATCATGCCACAATTTCTAAAAAAAAATCAAGAACAGATTAGAAACAAAGTAATGTACATGTACCGGTCTAGGAAGGGTTTCAAAGCCATTTCTAAGGCTTTGGAACTCAGGAGAGAGCCATTATCCACAAATGGAGATAACTTGGAACAGTGGGAAAGCTTCCCAGGAGTGGCCTACAAAAATGACTCCAAGAGCATGACGATGACTCATCCAGGTGGTCATAAAAGAACCCAGAACAACATCTAAAGAAATGCAGACCTCACCAGTAAGAAAGAGACTGGGCAAAAAAGACGGCAGAGTTCCAAGGCCAAAGCCACTGCTGACCAAAAAGAACACAAAGGCTCATCTCACATTTACCAAAAAACATCTTGATTATCCACAAGACTTTTAGGCAAATAAAAATTTTACTTTTTGGAAGGTGTGCGTCCCGTTACATCTGACATAAATCTAATACAGCATTTCATGACAAGAACATCATACCAACAGTCAGACATGGTGGTGGTAGCGTTATGGTCTGGGGCTGCTTTGCAGCTTCAGGACCTGGACGACTTACCATAATAGATGGAACCATGAATTCGGAGCTCTACCAGAAAGTCCTAAAGGAAAATGTCTGACCATCAGTTTGTGACCTCAAGCTCAAGTGCACTTGGGTTATGCAGCAGAACAATGATCCAAAACACAGCAGCAAGTCCACCTCCAAATGGTTCAAACAAAGCAAAATTTGGGTTTTCGCTTGACTGCAGTTGTTGCCGCCAAGGGTGGCACAACCAGTTATTAGGTTTAGGGGCAATTGCTTTTTCACATAAAGCCAGGCAGGTTTGGACAGCTTTTATGTCTTAATAAATGAAACCGTCATTTAAAAACTGCATTTTGTATTTACTCAGGTTATCTTTGAGTAATAATAAAATTTGTTTGATAATCTGAGCCATGTAATGCCTTGTACACACGGTCGGACATTCCGACCACAAAATCCGTCAGATTTTGACCGAAACTTGTCTTGCATACACATGGTCGCACAAAGTTGTCGGAAAATGTGATAGTTCGGAACGAGGTGACGTATAAAACGTACGACGGGACTACGAAGAGGCCAGTAGCCAATAGCTTTCGTCTCCAATTTTTTTCTGAGCATGTATGGCACTTTGTGCGTCGGAATTCTCGACACACGATCGGAAAAAGTCTGATCGGATTTTGTTGTCGGAAAATTTTAGATCCAGCTCTCAAACTTTTTCGACGGAAAAAGTCAGATAGAGCCTACACACGTTCGGATTTTCCGACAACATAATCCGATCTGCTTACCACTGGAGGAGGAAGTGTGTGAAGATAGAGCTATCTATCTATCTATCTATATATCTATCTATCTATATATATTAATTATTATTATTATAATAATTTCTTTTTTTTTATATAAAGCTGTGAGGAAAATACCCAAGTCCATTAGTTCCTGTTATCTCCATAAACTGGTGCTTTGTCAGGTCTAATCTCTGATGTGTAAATCCCCACAATAGGGATAAAACTTTTTCGCAGAAGGGAGTTTAACAAGACTCGTGGCCACTCATTAAAATTAGAAGAAAAGAGGTTTAACCTTAAACTACGTAGAGGGTTCTTTACTGTAAGAGCGGCAAGGATGTGGAATTCCCTTCCACAGGCGATGGTCTCAGCGGGGGGCATCGATAGTTTCAAGAATCTATTAGATAAGCATCTGAATGACCACAACATACAGGGATATAAAATGTAATACTGACATATAATCACACACATAGGTTGTACTTGATGGACTTGTGTCTTTTTTCAACCTCATATACTATGTAACTATAGATTTACATTTTAACTGCCAACATTTCTCTTTATTTTTATTTTTTTTGCTGGTAGGTTAATTGACTCTTGTCTCAATCAGCCCTGCCATGTGAAGTAAGGATTTTAGATTGTAAGCTCCTCGGGGACAGGGACTAGTATATAAATCACTAGATAAAGTGTATGTAAATACCTATAACAAATAAAAAAAAGTCTGTAAATATTTAAAGTGTTGATGCACCATAGTAAGAGTACATTCTTGTTGCTAACTAGTTCTCATCTCAGAAAGTTGGGAGGTCATTGATTTCTCATTTACATATTAATTTTTTTTGCGCAAATCAAGGACGATTTTTGGGTCTAAGGATATTTTCTGCTGTACTAGCAGCTTGTATTTCATGAAAGAAATCCTAAACTGACAACCTGAGAAGTTTGCCAGTGAAATCAAGGACTTTTCAAAGATCTCAAAGCCCAGTATTCTGTTTTGATCAGACCAGCAGGAAGCCAGATGCATTAAGATTTCTGTCTGATTTTACCGTCAAACAGAATAAGTCCATAGTCTTTTGGTTTCACCGGAAGGCGCTACGACCTTGAGTGACCTTTTTATTCTCAGTTGACTTCTGAAAGTGACAGATTTTTATTTTGTTTATGACATGATCATTAGTTTTATATGTAATAGGAGCACATTTTAGCTACCTGAGAATTCATATGAATTTATTTTAGCTACCGGAGAATTCATATGAACACTGTAAGAGCATTCCTGAGAAAAAAAAACATAAAATTAGGAGAAGCTATTATAAAGCAATATAAAGATGATGGAGGGAGTCTCCAATATTAAAGGAAAGGCCATTACATTTAAAGTATAGGACTTCCCTGTATTAGTGGATGAAGTACAATAGCTGTTATACTGGGTTCCTATAGTAGTTATAGCAGTCATTCACTAAATCCTCTATTTATTTATTTATATGGCACTGATATATCACACAGAATTATATGTCTGCTCATATCAGTCCATAGAGGTTACAGAATTTCTGTTTTAAAAGAGCAACGCAACACATTAGATGGACTTGACCAACAAATTAAAGCCAAACTCCAGCTATAACTTTTTAATTATTTACAGTGACAATTTTTTTTTTACCCTTTTGGATCAAGGTTTCTCATGAACGAATAAAAACATTTTAAGCACCCCTGTCAGTGGTAAATGGTTTGGCTCAACTGCTAAGGGCTCTTTGACATTGGCGGCAGTGTCTACCACTCTCTGAAAAGCAAACCGTGATGGGTGCCTTTTCAATTATTGTCTCAGTTAGTTTTTTTTTTTTTTAAGGAAGTCTATAGATAAAAACAAACTGTGGAATAATGTCCTCGCTGTAAGTGTAGACTATTTACATACCTCCTGATGCCTGACTGGTATACTCCCAGGATGTTGCTACGTCATTGCTAATAGAGGCCTAGTTGTTACTACTCATCTCCACCATTACATGAAACAAATTCTTGAAGCTTGATGAACGCGCAAAAACACGTGTAAAACACTTGTAATATGCCTTAAAAAGGAATATGAATTAGAAGCCATAGTGGACTTCCTCACAAGTGTCTGGGCATACTCTCTTAGCCTCACAGGATCCAGCATATCAGGAGTCAGCCTAACCTGCCCACTCCTGGTTCTGATTACTGGATTACATTGATGTGTCATCATGGGGTATGTTATGCAGGGACCATGTGCAATGAATAAAAAATGAATGGATTCCTGGAAGTAAATGCTACATGAATCATTTGCCCTTACTCAAAATGGCCACAGCCAGAAATGCCAGGGGGTGTTTTTCAAAGTGATTTCTCAGCAAAATAAAGCATGAAGACATGGCTGTATGGGGAAGGTTGCTTTGAATATTAAAAATGAATTAAATAGTATTTTTGGTTTGTGGTGCTCAGATGCAATGTAGTTCCACTTTAAGGTGCACTTTTCTGGTGGATGCCCACAGGCATAATATTATGGAAGGGAGGCACACACTTGCATATGCTTAGTATGTTGAGTTTGTTTTTTCTATGTGGGTAGGAAATATACATCTTTTTAAAAAAGCAAAACTAAAATCGTTTTTGATTAATTTGATTTGTTAGATGGCACATTATTTACTAGGGGAGAGGGAGATGTATGCATCTTTGAGTCAAGCAATATGTAATCTCAAATCTTATTATTCAGGTCTGTACAGCACAGCAGTAATCCACCTATTTGAGAACCATCTGCTGGCCTCAAAAGGGTACATATGAACACGTATATTCAGCATTACAAATATTTAGATTCTGCATTCTTTATGTATATTGAATATTTACCTGACTATAAATAACACACACAAAAAGAGAATATATGGAAATACACTATGCCATCAATTTAGTAAAAATAAAAAATAAAATAAAAAACGTACTGTAATAAAAAATGATCAGCACTAGATTGTTCCAAAAATAGTGTTCCTTCCCAGTTATTATACAGTTGCTTTTATCAATTTTTGAGATAGTGGGGGATGTTTAAAATAGGGTGACCAGATGTCCCCAGCTTCAGTGGACAGTCACAAATTTTATTAGATGTCCCCGAGAGAATAAGGTGTCCATAATTTTTAAGCTTTATCACCTCAGCCCTGGAAGGTTTTACCCCCTTCATTAGCAGACAATTTTTTGCACTGTGCTCACTTAACTGGCAATTGTGTCATCATGTATCACTGTATGCAAATTACATTTTTATAAAAAAAAAATCACACAATTAGAGCTTTCTTTTGGTAGTATTTGATCACCACTGTGTTTTTTATTTCTTGTGATATAAATGAAAAAGGACCAAAAATTTTGAAAACAAACTATATTTTCTACTTTCTGTTATAAAAACATATCCAAAAAAAAGTTAAAAATGTAGGCCAAAATGTATTCTGCTACATGTCTTTGGAAATAAAATCCTAATAAGTGTATATTAATTGGTTTGCGTTGAAGTTATAGCGTCTACAAAAAATGGTATATATATATTTTACAAAATTGATCAATCCTGATGTACTGACGGCTTATCTCATTAAATTCGTATTCGTATAAATTCCCTCCAAATGACCCCTTTTTGTAAAGTAGACAGTCTGAGGCATTTAGTAAGAGGAATGGTGAGTTTTTTGAAGTTGACATTTTTTGTTACAATTTTTCGGAAAATTACACAATGTAATCTTTTTCATACTGTCACCAGTGCAGTAGTGTCATCATATAGGGGTGATCAGGGATACTGACTGGTGAGAGTATGCTTAAAAAAAACCAATACATTTATTTAATTTTTTTAACTTTTTTTTTTACGTTTTATTTTCTTTCTTTCTTTTTAACCTATTATTATTTTACTATTACATTTTTTACAAACTCTGACCAGAGTAATTCAGTGTTATCATTGCAATATTTTCAACTGTCATGAATAGGTTACATTCATGAAAGCTGTGATTACTAATGATTTGTAATTGGCTATGGCTAATCACATGATACAGGGTGCTGTGATTGGCCCAGATACCATGTTATAGCTGTGGGCCAATCACAGATCATTCTGCAGGAAACACAGCTGTTATGAGTTAAGAATTCATTACAACTTTGTTGACATTGTGATCCGGTGATCTGGGACACAGCAGTTGTGTGAGCCACACGATGCCCCTAATCCGGAACAGGCTGGATGACGTACATGTGCTATGGTTTGATAAAGGGGCCCTCCTTTCTGCCCTAAAACATGTAGCCACATCCCCTCCACTTCCTGTCTTCATCCAGCCGTGAGAGGTGCTGTTTTGGAGCAGCAGCCATCTTTCCACTTCTGGAAGCTGCTGATTCTCATGTTCCAGCCTGAAGCCTGACAGCTGCACTTCCTTTAAGAACTCTGCTTTAACCTGCCACGTGCCTGTTGAGCTTCGCAGCCTCACTGTGATCCTATGAAGGTCTATATGGGTCTATGACAAGCCTTGATCTACTTATATCTAGTGAGTGCATTTTAATTTAATAGTTTTTTTATGCCTTTTTAATTAAAAAAGGAAAGCCTTGGGCTGCCCCAAGCATACCCCTCGCCAGAAGTGGAGGATTTTGGACTATCTCGGTACCCAACGATTTAGGCGAAGATATATTTAAAATAAAATCTATTAAAAGAAAAACATGATTAAAAACAATGGAGTGAAAACCATATTCACAATACAATCAATAGTTACAGCCGTGCATAATGTTTTGAATGTTGATGAACCCCAATATTGACATGGGGTACCAGATATAATGAATCTTGGCAACAGTTCTCTACATGTTTCGCAGCATATGCTCCTTCTTCAGGAGGAGCCAATCATTGTGCTCTATAAGGTACATCATATTCATAATTCCATGTTTGAATGACCAAAACAAAAAATCAATCATTGCATTTGTATTTTTAATATATAATGTAAGGTTATTGTAAATTTTTGAGGAAAAATCATACCTTGCTTACCCAGAAGAGCTATGGCTGCCAAACAGCAAAATAGAGGCACTCAAAGGTAATTACCCCCACGGCGGACACAGGAGACACTGGGGAACGCTAGATTTCCAAAATGACTGGATAGTATAAACTATAACCCATTATAGAAAATGGTTGAAAACATAAAAAATATAAATAATGGGAATAAACAAGCAAAAAAGAGAGCAAAGAAAAGAATCTGAAAAAACGAAAGGGAAGGAAAAAGGAAGAAAAGGAGGTGAGTAGGAGGGGGATGAATTGAGAGAAAGGAGAAGGGGGAGGGGAGAATGAAAAGGAAGAAAGAAGAGGAGGAAGACGGAAAAGGGAGAAATGGAGAGGATGAAAAGAGGAAGGAAAAGGAAGAAAATTCCTAGATAGAGCCGCCCTCTTGTGTTTGTTTTTTTATATGTCATCCAGCCTGCCCGTGCTGGCCGATCGCAGTAAATGTACTGTGGGCGGTCAACAAGTGGTTGATAATTGTGTCCTTGGCCAAGGCAGCTGCAGGGTAATCCATCTTAGCAACATTTATGTGATTGGTCTGGAGCAGAAGGAGGTAGGGGAGGAGTGTGTCTGCCCCTGGCTGTGTCCAGGGTTATAGATGATGTCACGTGCTTATATCACATGTCTGCCTGGTTCCTACCCTCTCGGCTTGTGTAGACATTTTTGCCAGAAATAAGGATATGGATTATTTGACGCCTTGCTGTTCTTTGTAATGAGACCTGCAGTGCACAACTGGTCCTGGAGCCAGTAAATCAACACTACACTAGGGTACAGGGCTGGAACAAGGGGGTGGGTGGGCATCCAGGGGGATCAGCTACCCTGTGCGCAATGTTTTAATGTAAGGGGGAGGGAGTGGGGGAATGCCATGTGGTAAATCAGTAGCAGTAGACACCAATAGTATTTTGTGACATTACTATGCTGATCTGGATTGTGGCTAAATATGGGCGCAACATGAAAGATGGACTTCTCTTTTATCTTGCGTTAGTGTACGTGGCCCAGCCAAACTCAGAAGTTGACTGAGTTGCCTGCTTCCATTATGCAAATAATATTATTTGAATAATAATTTGTACAAAATTACAAACATCACAATCTGATGCCAGTACTTGTACAAATACAGGCCACATTCCTGATATAACAGCAGCAGTAATTGAAGAGAGGGAGTTGTATAGTCGAAGAGATGATGTCACATGTAATCACATAATTGTGGCTCGGAGACCTTGCTCTACTGTGACATTGTACCTTCACTTTCCAATGTAACCTTTCAGAAACGACTCCATCATGAATGGATTGTTCTTGCCAGTATTCAACATTTCCGTACAGTGTTCTTGTCATTTAACCCCTGCTGTTGCTAGCGATTGCGTTTTGTGGCTCCCTCATACAGCCCTTTGGTAAGAAAGGTTGCTCGGTTAGCACCCACGCTGGGTCACAGTCTTTGTGCTGGTTTGCAGAATTGCTCATGAGAAGAATGTTAAGCAGGATGGATTAGTAGAAAAGCTTGCTTGCATTCTGGGGGCTCAATCTTGTAAGAAGCAGAACCCCAGTAGTAACATTCAGGGGTCACATAGCTGTGCTGTTACTTTATACAGTAGGTCAAAAAAGTGCGACGTATCTGCATTGTGAAAGCTTCCATTTTCAGACAAAAAAGCATGCAATACCAGGTCTGTCTTTTGTGCTTTCAGAGATGTTGCTTACGGTTCTGTCTCTGGTAGAAATTCAGTATGACAGCAAGGGAATTTGTAGGGCTTGTTCCATCTAGTGGCCATGGGAGATATTTTCATATTTTATGTAGAAAATGTAGGTACCCCCAACAGGAAGGCAACCTGCATTGAAAGAACCGCCATTGCTGACCTCTTTCTGAAAGTGCTAGTTGCCCAGTTGTCTCGGGTTTGAAAATAATGATAAATAATTATTTTCTCTATAAAATAAAAACACTTAATAAAGAGGAGTGCATTTTTATTTAAAGAGTAACTCCACTTTTGTTGAGAAAAAAACATCCCCCTCTGGGTGATCTATGTACATTACAAGGATTTTAAAAAACTTTGTTGCAGAGTCCTGCCTTTTCTTACTCTGAAGAAATCACCGTGTTTGTGCCTGTGTTCAAAAGTGAGTCTAATGGGAGTGATTTCATAATTATGAACCAGCTGCTGCACCTGCAAAGCTTTGTTGAGGAAAATTGCTGGGCCTGCATCCATTTAGATGGGATTTCCTATTGGGAGTATCTTACCAAAAATGAAATTTTTGTTGCAGTGGATACCTGAAATCTGACTTGTATCTTAGTGTAGACTTCTGGGGAAATCAGTGAGCCAATCACACAAGCGGGAAATTGCAAATCTGGGGGGCATTCTGTACACATTTTTTGTACAGAACACCTCCAGGTAGCCATATTGCATAGCATTTCACAGAACATTACAGAGCTGCAGATTAAAAAGGAAAGGTAATTTTTATTAACATTCAATTACAATATGACTTGTGTCTCAATTGGATATGCTATATTATTTGTTTTTATTTGCAAATTTTTTCCCATGAAAGTGGAGTTATCCTTTAAAGGCATTGTAACCCTTCCTACTTGCACCTGCATAAGATGTGCATTGATCATGTAGTTTCATGGTGTCCTTTGTTGCCCTGTATGCACAGCGTAAAAAAGAGTAAATCTTCGCATTCAAGTATCAGAGGTTTCTGTTTGTGATGAAACATGAAGCATGTGGCATGCCACTTCACAGGTTATCGTATGACGTCTGTTTGTAGTGAGAGAACTAACATTTCCTGTGAAGAAACTACATATCCCGCAATCTCTCAGTCTAGTGTCCTCTGCAGGTGAGAGCTATGCAGTAATGAGATCTGACACAGACACAAACAGGCAGAGCATTCACAGAAAGTCTATCATAGTGTTTCATCACATTAGCACTCCCACATTTGTGGTGCAACACAAAGCAAATGGACAGGCATGTATCGGTCACAGTGTAACCAGAAACAAGAAGTTGCCTGTCCCTCTAGATCAGGGGTCTCAAACTGGCGGCCCTCCAGCTGTTGCAAAACTACAAGTCCCATGAGGCATTGCAAGGCTTATAGTTACAGGCATGATGGAACTTGTAGTTTCGAAACAGCTGAAGGGCAGCAAGTTTGAGACCCCCGCTCTAGATAATAGGGACAAGCTAGATAAATGAATATATGGACATAGGGAAATTGATTAAGCATAATACTACAAATTGCAGCCACAAGATGTGAGCCCATCATTACAAAGTAAAGTAAACAAAAAACACAGGGAATATAACTACACTAAGTAAAACACACTACACTAGTTAAAACAATGCAAAAAAGTATACAATGTCAAATACAGAGTAACTGGAAGGTGGAAGCTTTTCCCAAGAAAAGGCAGGCAGAGGACAAAGAACTAGGCAGCAGCATTCATTGTGGTTTCTCTGGAGCTGATCTTTCTCCATTAATGCCTTACCATGCCTTATTCTACACTGTGTATCTTTGTTGAGGCAGCCATCTTGGTAGAAACATGGCTTTGCTTCTTCAAACAGAGCCTCCAGCAAGGAGAACAATGAGCAGTGCTCTAGTGACATCACCAAATCTCATGAGACCTGCCATTAGAGACAGCAGTGATTTATGCTGGCCGTACAGGGATTGCGATATGGCTGGTTTAGCCACTTCAGCCCCGGACCATTTGGCAGCCAAAGGACCAGAGGTCTTTTTTCAATTTTGCACTGCACTGCTTTAACTGGTAATTGCGCGGTCATGCAATGTTGTAACCAAACAAAATTTGCGTCCTTTTCTTCCCACAAATAGAGCTTTCTTTTGATGGTATTTGATTGCGTCTGTGATTTTTATTTTTTGCGCTATAAACGGAAAAAGACCGCAAATTTTGAAAAAAAAAGATATTTTCTACTTTTTGTTATAAGAAAAATCCAATAAACTCAATTTTAGTCAAACATTTGGGCCAAAATGTATTCAGCCACATGTCTTTAGTAAAAAAAATGCCAATAAGCGTATATTTATTGGTTTGCGCAAAAGTTATAGCGTCTACAAACTAGAGTACATTTTCTGGCATTTACACCGCTTTTAATTTATGACTGCCTATCTCATTTCTTGAGGTGCTAAAATGGCAGGGAAGTACAAACCCCCCCCAAATGACCCCATTTTGGAAAGTAGACACCCCAAGCTATTTGCTGAGAGGCATGTTGAGCCCATTGAATATTTTTTTTTTTAGTCCCAAGTGATTGAATAAAGACAAAAAAAAAAAAAAAAAAAAAAAAAGTGATATATTGCTCAAACATGCCATGGGCATATGTGGAAATACACCCCAAAATACATTCTGCTGCTTCTCCTGAGTACGGGGATACCACATGTGTGGGACTTTTTGGGAGCCTAGCCGCGTACGGGACCCCAAAACCCAAGCACCGCCTTCAGCATTTCTAAGGGTGCAAATTTTTGATTTCACTCCTCACTACCTATCACAGTTTCGAAGGCCATAAAATGCCAAAATAGCACAAAACCCCCCCAAATGACCCCATTTTGGAAAGTAGACACCCCAAGCTATTTGTTGAGAGGCATGGTGAGTATTTTACAGCTCTCATGTGTTTTTGAAAATGAAGAAAGTAAAGAAAAAAACATTTTTTTTTTTCTTTTTTCAATTTTCAAAACTTTGTGACAAAAAGCGAGATCTGCAAAATACTCACCATACCTCTCAGCAAATAGCTTGGGGTGTCTACTTTCCAAAATGGGGTCATTTGGGGGTGGTTTGTGCCATCTGGGCATTCCATGGCCTCCGAAACTGTGATTGGCAGTGAGGAGTGAAATAAAAAAATTACACCCTTAGAAAGCCTGAAGGCGGTGCTTGGATTTTGGGGTCCCGTACGCGGCTAGGCTCCCAAAAAGTCCCACACATGTGGTATCCCCGTACTCAGGAGAAGCAACAGAATGTATTTTGGGGTGTATTTCCACATATGCCCATGGCATGTTTGAGCAATATATCATTTAGTGACAACTTTTTGTAAAAAAAAAATATTATTTATTTTTTTTTCATTATTCAATCTCTTGGGACCAAAAAAAAAAATATTTAATGGGCTCAACATTGCTCTCAGCAAATAGCTTGGGGTGTCTACTTTCCAAAATGGGGTCATTTGGGGGGGGGGTTTGAACTGTCCTGGCATTTTATGCACAACATTTAGAAGCCTATGTCACACGTCACCCACTCTTCTAACCACTTGAAGATAAAGCCCTTTCTGACACTTTTTGTTTACATGAAAACATTTTTTTTTTTTTTTGCAAGAAAATTACGTTGAACCCCCAAACACTATATATATTGTTAAAGCAAAGGCCCTACAGATTAAAATGGTGGGTGTTGCATTTTTTTTTTTCCACACAGTATTTGCGCAGCGATTTTTCAAACGCATTTTTTGTGGAAAAAATACACTTTTTTTTTATTTTAATGCACTAAAACACACTATATTGCTCAAATTTTTGATGAAATAAAAAATATGATCTTAGGCCGAGTACATGGATACCAAACATGACATGCTTTAAAATTGCGCACAAACACGCAGTGGCGACAAACTACATACATTTTTAAAAGCCTTTAAAAGCCTTTACAGGTTACCACATTAGATTCACGGAGGAGGTCTACTGCTAAAATTACTGCCCTCGATCTGACCTTCGCGGTGATACCTCACATGCATGGTGCAATTGCTGTTTACATATGACGCCAGACCAACGCTTGTGTTCGCCTTTGCGCAAGAGAAGGGGGGGCAGGGGTGCTTTTTTTTATTTATTTTTTAGTTTTTCTTTTTATTTAGCTTTTTTATTTTATTTTTAAACTGTTCCTTCCATTTTTTTTTCTTAGTTATCATTTTTATTGTTATCGCAGGGAATGTAAATATCCCCTATGATAGCAATAGGCAGTGACAGGTACTCTTTTTTTGAAAAAAAGGGTCTATTAGACCCTAGATCTTTCCTCTGCCCTCAAAGCATCTGACCACACCAAGATCGGTGTGATAAAATGCTTTCCCAATGGTGCGGTGGGTATGCCCACCATTAGAATACCTCCCTTTATCCACCCACTTCTAATGATGGGCATACATGCACCATTTATATATGCCGAAGCATGGGGGCATCCTCCCGCAAAAAAGTTATGCCACGTACACATGGTCGGACTTTTTTCGACCATATGTACGTGGCATTAGGAGCAAAATCGCTCCTCCGCCCTCTGCTGCCCCCATGCTTTGGCATATATGCTCTTTTTTTTAACTGTGGTGGTGAAATCACCTCCTACAGCGTTGGAGTCGCGGCTTTATGTATCGTGGGAGCAAACGCTGTTGCTGTCAAGATAAATAAATCCACGCTGCAACTGAATGGCGTACCTGCTAAGCAAATAATGGTTAACATTAAAACAAAGTAACATTACAGTATAACAGTAAGACCTTACCATACCATACCTGCAAAGCAAATACCAAAAAAAAAAAAACATAGTAAAAAATAAAACATTTTGTTAACGCAAACGGTGCCTAAAATATATATATGCCGAAGCATGGGGGCATCCTCCCGCAAAAAAGTTATGCCACGTACACATGGTCGGACTTTTTTCGACCGTATGTACGTGGCATTAGGAGCAAAATCGCTCCTCCGCCCTCTGCTGCCCCCATGCTTCGGCATATATGCTCTTTTTTTTTTTTAACTGTGGTGGTGAAATCACCTCCTACAGCGTTGGAGTCGTGGCTTTATGTATCGTGGGAGCAAACGCTGTTGCTGTCAAGATAAATAAATCCGCGCTGCAACTGAATGGCGCACCTGAAAACAAAAAAATGGTTAACAATAAAACACAGTAAACAAAAAATTACATACCTGAAAAGCAAGCATGATAAAACATAATAAAACATTGCAGAATAGAATAGAGTAAAAAAGAGCAACAATAGAGAGAGAGAGAGAGAGAGAGAGAGAGAGAACAATAAAACGACAACTATTTTTGGTTTTTTTATTTTATATTTTTTTGGGGGGTTTTTTTTTTTTGTACTTTTTTTTTATTTTTTACACTTTTTTTTTTAAACTATATCTATAATTTTAACTGTAACGGTCGGGTCTCAAAATGCGATGGCATTCTTGAGACCCTGTAACTATAATTTTAACTAACGGTCGGGTCTCAAAATGCGATGGCATTCTTGAGACCCTGTGAAAGTGTATCCTAGCCTGTGAAATGCTGTACCCTACGCTAAAACCTCACTAGTGAGTGGTAGCGTTCAAAACATTCACCAATGCAGAGACCAGGATTGTCAGGACAGCGTGGACAATAATAACGGGTGTCACGCCTACATCCGCGCTTGGTACAGACACGACATCTTTTTTGGGGGGCTCGTTGGGTAGGGGTACTCGGGAGGACATAAGGGTAATGCCTCTCATACAGCCGGCTAACTTAACTGCATTTGGTTCGGAATGGTGAGGTGCAGAACCGTCTGGAAACAGAAGGTCTGTGAGAACCTCTTCCAGGAATTCAAGGAAGGGTAACCTCCCGCCTGAAGCTCCGTATAGCACATGAGCATTCAGAAAAGCCAATTGGAACAAATAAATAGACACTTTTTTGTACCAGCGTCTAGCCTTACGGACAACTGGTCGTTGAGGTCCACCCCCCCCATATTAAGGTTGTATTCGTGGAGGGGTTTCGTCACAACACCAGCCGCCGTACGAATTTGGACTGTCGTGTCTGCATGAAGGGAGGTAAGAACGAAAACATTCCTATTATCCCTCCACTTCACAGCGAGCAAATTATTACACTTCAAGCAGGCTCTCTCCCCCAGCCTAAGAGGGGAATCTACAAGCCGCTGGGGAAAGCCCCGGCGATTAGGTCGCACGGTGCCACATGCTCCAATCTGATGATCAAACAAGTGACTAAACAGTGGCACGCTCGTGTAATAATTGTCCACGTACAAGTGGTACCCCTTTCCGAATAAGGGTGACACCAAGTTCCACACTATCTTGCCAGCGCTCCCTATGTAATCTGGACAGTTCTCCGGCTCTACGTGACTATCTTTTCCCTCATAAACCGAAAAGCTCCACGTATAGCCTGTTGCCCTGTCACAGAGCTTGTAGAGCTTGACCCCGTATCTGGCACGCTTGCTGGGAAGGAACTGTTTGAAAGACAAGCGGCCAGAAAACTTAATCAGGGACTCGTCAACGCAGACAACTTGATTGGGATTAAACAAGGCTGCAAAACGTTGGTTGAAGTGGTTTATGAGGGGCCGAATTTTGTAGAGCCGATCAAATTCAGGGTCTCCACGAGGACGACAGAGTTCATTGTCACTGAAGTGCATGAACCGCAAGATCTGTTCGTATCGTGCCCTGGACATGGAGCGAGAGAACACGGGCATATGGTGGAGCGCGAGGGTGGACCAATAAGACCTCAGCGTCGGGAATTTATGCATGCCCATGTTGATGGAAAGGCCCAGAAAGGACTTAAATTCGGAAACCGTAATTGGTTTCCAATCTCTGGCAAGGGAAGGCACTTGGGGATTAGCGGCGATGTATTGACCAGCGTATATATTACTTTGGTCCACAATAGATCTATAGAGATCTTCCGTGAAAAACAGCGATAAAAAATCGGATGGCTTAAAATCAGCTGTTTCCACCTGAATACCGGGTTGGCCAGTGAATGGGGGAAGTACGGGTCCTGCAGAAGTGGTGGGCACCCAATCAGGATTGGCGAATTCTGCAGGAAGGACACTATGTGATCGACGGGCCTGCCTTTGTCTTCTTCTTGGTGGCAGCGGGACACTACTTGTGCTTGCCACCTCGCCAGCTTGAACTGCACTTATGGGACTCGCCACGTCACCAAGTGTTACTGCAGTGCTGGTTTGACTACATCCAGGGTGTACTAGGCCGCTGGTGCTTGCCAGTTCACCAGAAGGAATAGCGGCGCTAGTACTTCTCTGCTCCATACGAGAGACCTGCGGTTCCTGCACCTCAACAACAGCAGAAGATCGGGATCGGGTACGCCTGACCTTAGCAGGGACCTCACCTCCGTCGCCAGAGCTATCTGTCATGGAGCCGCTGTCGTCTACTGGGTCGTATTCTGAGCCTGATTCTGACAGATGAGTGACCTCCTCTTCACTATCTGACATACTCAGAAACAAGTAGGCCTGTTCACTAGTGTACTTGCGATTTGCCATTTTGGGCTCTAAATTTAGTAGTACACTAGTGAGATTCACAGGAAAAAAAGCTCCTAGGCTGCTGGCGACTGAATCAAAACGCTACCAAAAAAACTGTTAGCGATCGCAGGGATCAGGCCTGACTCTGCGAACGCTGCAGTTATGTGTGCTTAGTGTTTTGTAAGTGACAGTGATCGATCGATACTGCACTTGGGTGGGCTGGGCTGGGCTGGGCGGAGGGGGGAAAACGCAGGTGCTAGCAGGTATCTGGGCTGATCCCGCTAACAATGCGTTTTTTGGAACCCTAAACTGCTGGGACGCTAGTATAGATCTGATCAGATCAGATATTGATCTGTTCAGATACTATACCACTAAGGGAGGTGTATGCTTTGCGCGTGGGTGTTTGCGGTGCTGGCACTAACCTGGGGCGACGCAGACCTTATTTGTCCCTAAAACCTAATTGATATCACCCGCCGGGCGATCAGGGGGTTAAACCGTTATTGGGTAATAAATGGCGGGTGCCCTGACAGTATAAAAAACAAACTATCTAACCAGCGTCACCCGTAACAGTAATACGGTGATCACTGGTGAAAGGGTTAACTAGGGGCAATCAGGGGGTTAAAACCTTTATTAGGTAATATATGGGGGTACCTGACGATATATAAAAACCTGACGGGGAACCTAAATAACTAAATAACTAACTGGCTAACCAGCGTCACCAGTGACACTTATTACTGTGATCACTGGTGAAAGAGTTAACTCTAGGGGCAATCAAGGGGTTAAAACCTTTATTTAGGTTGTAATATGGGGGTACCTGACCTATAAACCTATTTATAATCCTATATAAACCTGGCGGTTACCTAAAAAAAAAACTGGCTACCTAGCGGCACCAGTGACACTAATAGAGCGATCAGAAAAACGATCGCTTAGTGACACTGGCAAAAGGGGGTGAAAGGGTTACCTAGGGGGCAATCAAGGGGTTTAAACCTTTATTGGGGGGGGGTAGGGGGCTACCTTAGACCTAAAGGGGCCTAAAACTAACTGCCCTGACAGTTATTTCAGTCACACTGACACTAAATGCAGTGATCAGTAAATAAATGATCACTGCAATCAGTGACACTGTGACAGGGGGGGCAGGGGGTGATCTGGGGGGTGATCTGGGGGTGACAGGGGGGTGGATTGTGTGCCTAAGTGTCCTGGTGTCAGTGTACTGTTGTGCACTTACTTGCTGTGTCTTCACCGCTCGGCGTCCCGGTCAGAAAGACCGACACGAGGAGCGTGACGTCACTTCCCCTTGCCTGTGTTTACAATTACACAGGCAAGGGAGAATGTGATTCGCCAGGAGCGATCGGGAGGGGGTGGCCAGAAACCACTGGCCGTCCCCTCTTCCCGCATCGCTCCTGACACGATCCCGACCGTCCCCGCCGGCGGAGGGGGGTCCGATCGGACCCCCCAACCGCCTGAAGAATGGCACGTACAGGTACGTCCTTTTGCCTGTACGTGCCATTCTGTTGACGTATATGTACATGGGGCGGTCGGGAAGTGGTTAGCAGGGACCAGCTAAATTTTGATCCATGCATGGCAAGGGTGGTTGTACAGAAGTCAACCTATTGATCAACTTCTATACAACCACCTTGTTGGAAAATGTCCTGCTCAGTGGGAAGGATTTCCCCATCCACCTTAAATGTGTGTATGGGGGAATTTGGTCATTTTTTTTTGTTCAACCCACTAGCTGAATAAAAAAATGAATCATCTATGGACTGCCTTAGATGATCTCACGCAGATGATATACAGCTATAAGGCTGTGAGCAGGGGAGTGCCTAGGCATGCTCACTTACCAAGAAGTGCATTGCTATCTAGGAAAATTTTCATTTTTGAGTTCAGGTCCACAGCGTATACTTTGTGTTTTACTATCAGCAATCCAAATGTTGACATAAAAATGAATGCTTTCTGTTTAAAACAAGTTCCTGTAAGCACTGCCTATCTTTCAGCAATCACTTTTAACAACTTGAATCACTGTGTGCATTTTTAGTGCCTTACCTGATGCAAGGAATGATGATACCAAATGTAGGACAGATCCTCTAGTTAGAGTGTTTCCAGTAGGAGGGAGAGGAGGGGTATTCCAATAATGGACAGATTAGGACTGTTTTATTTATGCTGATGTTGCGGTTGGACAGATGCAAAGGGGAGCCAGAAGTAACACTGACTCATATTCAAAAGTCATGGCAATGTGTCACAACATGGAGTTGGTCTTGGGGGATTCTTCTAAAGCCTCATAAACACGATAATTGTTGGCAGGGGATTGTGTGATGACAGACTGTTGGCCTAAAATCCATCCTTTAGTACGCTCCTATAGACAATTGTTGTCCAACTTTCGGCCAACAAATGTTGAATGGCAGGCTAGTAAATTTTCGGCGGACAATGGTCTGTTGTCAGATTTTCCTATCGTCTGTACACAAGTCCGTCACACAAAAGTCCAAAGTACAAACACTCATGTTCGGTATCATGCTCTGTATCAATGCTCACCAAACATGACATTAGCAGAACGTGCCCAAAGGGTGGCGCTCAAGAGCTGAAATTCCAGGTAGTATGTCACTACGTTCGTGTTTATTGGCCGACAATTGTGTGCCGTTAGTATGCAAGACAAGATCCAGGCACATGCCCTTTTGACAAAAGTCTGAAGCCAACAATCTGATTGTGTGTACCATTCTTAAGGCTCGGTTCACACTGATAGGATCCGACTTTTGAGAGCACAAGTCTCATGACATGTTAAATTAAATTTTTCCCTATGAGAGCTTAACTATAAGTCGCTTCGACTTTTGAAAAGGTTCCCACACTACTTTGGTCCAACTTTGATAAAACTTAAATTGCACAGTGTAAAATGTCACACCAAAGTAGTATCAGGCCTCTTTCACACTGGTGCAACATACGCTCTGACTTTGGGAGCTCATGTGGCATGACGTGTGTAAATCAATGGTTTCCTTTGAGAGCCATCTTAACTGGTCCGAGACTAGTCGGTCCGACTTTGAGAAAGGTTCCTGCATGACTTTGGTCAAACTTTGGTCCGTTTTCAGCCCATTCAATATCATTGAAGTCGGATCAAAGTTGGATCCTCGTCCTAACCCTCTGACTTGTGACATCCAACATGGTCATTACAGCAGCAGAAAAAGGAATTTATGTCACACTGGGATTGTTTTGATTGGTCAAAGGAGAAGTCAGACTAATGCCCCATACACACCGTCGGACATTCCGACCACAAAATCCATCCGATTTTTTCTGACGGATTTTGTCCGAAACTGGTGTGGCACACACACGGTAGGACAAAGTTGTCGGAAAATCAGATCGTTCGGAACGTGGTGACGTTACTTGAGTATGAAGGAACTACGTAGAGGCTAGTAATAGCTTTGGTCTCATAATTTGATCTGAGCATGCGTGGCACTGTCCGTCGGAATTCTCTACAAACGATTGGAAAAAGTCAGATTGGATTTTGTTGTCGGAAAATTTTAGATCCTGCTCTCAAATTTTTTCCGTCGGAAATTCCGACGGGAAAAAGCCCGCTAGAGCCCACACATGATCGGATTTTCCGACAACATAATTCGACCGGACTTTTTCCATCGGAATATCCGACCGTGTGTACGGGGCATATCTCTTTTAAGTCGGAGCAAAATCGTATCCTGTTTATTCAAGTCGGATGGAAGTAGGACCAATGTTGCAGGGCAAAGTCAGATAGACAACAGTCGTGTCTTACTAGTATGAACCCCACTCAAAGTCGGATTCCAAAGTTGCACTGGAAGTCATGGCAGTGTGAGCCTAGACTAAAGGAGTTTTTACCAACTTAGGCTCCATTCACACTTGTGCGACTTGTCATGCAACTTTGGACATCAAAGTCGTACCCCATATTTTCCAATGATAACCATTCATATAGGCGCGACTTAAAGTTGCAGCAACTTCAAAGTAGTTCATGCACTACAGTGCCTTGAAAAAGTATTCATACCCCTTGAAATTTTTCACATTATGTCATGTTACAAACAAAAACTTAAATGTATTTTATTGGGATTTTATCTGATAGACCAACACAAAGTGGCACATAATTGTGAAGTGAAAGGAAAATATAAATGGTTTTGATTTTTTTTTACAAATAAATATGTGAAAAGTGTTTCTGTTTTTTTCATTTTTGATTTTGCAGTGCATTCCGGTGCGTTTTGAATGGGTTTTACCACGTTCCAGTACAGTACAGGAACAATTCAGGATGTTCTACTTTTTTTCACGAACTGGAATTCTCTGGAACTGACTGCACTGGTGTGAACTATGCCACTGGAAACCATATAACCTACTTTCCATGCGTTTTTGATGCAGAAAAAAATGCACTGGACTGCATGTGGTGTGAACTGGCCTTTAGTCTGTTAGGCTGTGTTAGCGAAATCATCCAATTAGGTGCAGAGTAAATACTATTTTTTTTATTTCTCTGCACACAATTGGATGTTTAAGGTGAGCACAGAGTTACACGGGTTGTATGTGAATAATGTACATTTTTTGTGAATTACCTCAATTCTGTGAGGTCAGGACGATGACATACCATTGGCTGTCAGCCTTCAGGTGCCCTTTGACCTTCTGATTGTCTCAGCATGGCAGCTTCCATATTTTCTATTCCCAAGGGTTCCTTTTAAGTTCTGTTCCATTTGCTAATTATGTCTCTTTGAAGTCTAATTGCTTCTTGCTGATGTGGGCTTAGATGAGAAATTCTTATTGTGTGTTACGCTTTGTTCTGGTATAAAAACATATCAATGTCCACAAAATATGGAATTTTTATTTTGAATGTCCTCCTTTTTATAGGATACCATGGCCTGTACTGTGAGGAGGAATACAACGAGTGTCTGTCAGCCCCGTGTCAGAATGGAGCAACTTGTAAGGACCTGGTTAATGAATATCAGTGTGTATGTCCACCTGAATATGAAGGTAAAGTATGACTCCTAATCAACAGGGGCCCGCTGCCTCACCAGTTTTTTTTACATCTTTCTTACACAGCTTAATCAGTATTGGTGTAGTATTTTTAACTTTAGTTAGGCTTTTCCTGGAATTCCAGTTTAAATTTTGCAAGTAATAGTCTTGCCTAAAATGCCTGCTATTAGCATTTTCATTATCATTTGGAAAAGCCTCTCTTGTGTCCCTCTCGGATTAGTTTGACTTTGTTAGGCTAGGTTCACATCTATGCGGTTGATGTGGTTTTCAGGTGCGTTCTGTGTTTTTGAATATGCAGTTTTTAATGCGTTTTTCAAGCATTCTTTAAGCATTTTTTTTTCTCTTTAACAAACTGCGTATAGCTGGTTGTTGAGGAGCGGACCAGGAAGCTGGCCACCATGTCCTTAAAAAACAATGAGTCATCAGCTGTCTGTGGGCTTCCCCACTGAAAGCTGAATGTAAATACAAGCATTGACGGTAATAAAAAAAATCAGCAAAAAAAAAAAAAAACGGATGCATTTTAAGGGGGGAACTTCAGGCCAAAATTTTCCTAAAATGGGTACCCTCAAAATCTATACCAGACACTTATCCAAGCATGCAGCCTGGCAGGTCAGGAAAGAGAGGGGACGAGCGAGTGCCCCCCCCCCTCCTGAGCCATTCCAGGCCACATGCCCTCAACATAGAAGGAATTCTTTGAGGCAGGGGGGGCTCTGCCCTCCCCATTTCAATGCAACCTGTCCCCCTGTCCCCATGTTGATAGGGACAAAGCCCTCTTTCGCACAACCCTGGCTGTTTTTTTCCGATTTATTTTTTTATTGCAGGCTTCCTGGCCCTCTCCTAAACAACCATTGTTTGGCAAAGAGAAAAAAAAAACACAAAACGCATGTAAAAATGCATTAAAAATGCAACACTTGCATTTTTGGTGCAAGTTCATTGAAGTCTATTATGCGGAAAAAGCAATCTGCTGTGGGAAAAAAGTCCCTGACCCTTTCCTATGCATAGAAAAATGCATAGGTGTGAACGTGTACCATAGGAAACCATGTTAAATGTACTGTAGTGCATTTCTGAAAACTACAAAACGCTCTAAAAAAATGCATAGGCCACTGACTTTGTTTGAGACAAATTTGCATGGGGAGCGATCCCCTACCTCACTCCCTTTCCAAAATGTGTTCACTCTTATTGACTCCAAGGGAAGACTTCATGTTACCTTGGATCCGTAAATGGGAAGCTGACTTCAATAAAACCTTCTCGCCAGATCAGATTATCCAATTCGCTCTGAAGTCTTCCATATGCACCCAATTTCAAATTACTTACCAGATGGTGCTGCACACCTTCTGTTGTATGCCAATACTCCCCTGAAGCTTCACATCGCTGTTGGAGGTGCTGGGAGATATGGGGGACAATCCTCCATACTGTTTGGTCCTGTCCAAAATTGGATAATTTCTGGAAAGAAGTGCAGAGAGTTTCCCAAAAGTTTACAGACTATCCAGTTCCAAACGACCCTGCCTTCTTCCTTTTCCACTGTTTGGATATCCCTGTCAAAGTTTATAAGAAGTCAGTCCTTCGTCATCTACTTGATGCCGCCAAAGCCTACATTGCGCAGAGATGTCCCATTGACACTTGACACGTGATTGGGGCTTTCAGCAGATTCCTGTAGCAAGAATCTGCAGATTCCTAGATGCAGAGATACTTAAGAGTTCAATAAAAGACCACATAGCAGAGTTTTTGCTAGAAGAAAAAATATATTTTAAGGAATAGTCATCATGGATTCACGAAAAAAACAGAGTTGTCAAAAAAATTGGATTTCTTTTTATGAGGAGGTGGATATAGTATGCTTCGATTTTTCCAAAGTGTTTGACCAGTGCTGGAATGAGGTCAACCAGTGCCCAGGGTGAAGATGGGAAATTGCACCCCCTATGACCTCACACCCCCTATGACCTCCTCTTCCTTGGATAAAGAAGGGGAGAGGGCCAATAGTGGCGAGGGGCCAAAATGTTTGTAATGTTTGTGGTATGCAAATAAATGGTGAAAATGAAAAAACTGTCCCTGAGTCAGCACTGTCACTGAAATGAAAAAATGTCCCCGAGTTAGTGGCATCATTGAAATTAAAAAAGTCAATGGGATCACTGGGAGGAAAAAAGGTCTTTGTGTCGGTAGTGTCAATGGAAGAAAAAATGTCCCTGCATTGGTGGTGTCATGGAAAATAAAAACTATCCCTACATCAATGGCAACACTGGAAAAAACACCACTACAAAGCTTCTCACCCACCCCCAGTACAGAGCTCTTTGCTCAACCTCTCCTTCCTCACTATAAAGCTGCCCCCCCCCCTTTGTAACAGAGCTTCCACTCCTCTCCTTCCATACACAGGACGTCCCTCTCCTGTCAGTACACAGAGTCCCCCCTTCTCCCTCTCCCCCAGTACACAGAGCCCCAACTCCAAGTACACAGAGCCCCCCCAAGTGCTTTGAGCTCTCCCAGTACACAGAGCCCCCCCCCCCCCCCCACAAACACACACACACACACACATTCACAGCAAGCTCACTCATCCATCCATTTCTCCATGCTTTATTTTCTTAAGAAATAACTTTGAAAAACAACATTAACTTCCTGGAATCCATCTGCCCTTAGCTCAGGCAGGAGGATGTGCTTAGTTGAAAAAGCCCCCTCCCCCTCCTCCAGAAGAAAGATAAAAAAAATGTCCATGAAGACTCCTGGAATGTATGACATCATATTGGTCTAGGCCAGAAACAAGAAAGCAATTGAAGAAATGTAGAAAAAGAACAGTTTAAAACAAGTAAATATAATATACCTTCCTATATATTTACTGACGCTAGCAGCATAAGGATTAAAAATAGTTAACGATTGATTAGGATAGTTTAGTTCTGCTTTAACATGATTGCTGTGTGTTAGTAAATGAGCATTAACATGCATTTCATTAAGACACCAAAACACACCAAAAATGGTACATGAACTATTTCTGGCAATGCACCACAATGCATGCCCATTGCGCACATTATTGAGCACATTACTGCAGTAGAGTGAATGGGCCCTAAATGATAGGCAATCTTAAATAAAATCTGTCAAGCCAAAAAAGACCAAACCTTCACCATATGTCTATGTATGTGGTGTGGTATGCTATGTATGTGGTGATAATTGTCGAATCAATGCCACTCCCCGTATCGGGGGCCACTGCTGTAGCCAAAAAACCTGCATATACAAATAATGTTCTCTTAGGGATAGTCACAAGAAAGGAGACTTCCCAAAGAAAAAAGAGGCCACTATGGCTGTGACGGGCAATTTAAGGATCGAAAAGTAATAACAAAGATTGTTTTACTTATAATTTATTGTATATATAAAAAATCACTTACATATTAAAAAGATATTGCTCAAACTTGATGAGCTGTAAGAAGCTAGTCTTGCTAAATATCAGGTTGTCTAAGCACTACTCATGTATTAAAACATGGGGTGCACTAAACCAAAAAACATACGGTAAATGGACAAGAACAAACAATAGACAAAAAAATCACAGAAACGGTCCGGGCACCTAAATTACCACACTTGCAATGAGATCCAATGGCCAAAATAACCGATATTGAGTTAACAAATTTTGACTAGATCTAAAGGATATCGGTGCATGTGTGGCCCCCAGGGGTGTGGAAGGGCTGCAGAAACCAAAGTGTGTTGCAATTTAAATTGTTGGTGTCACAGGTGTTGCCTAACTGCGAGGCAAGTCAATTCATCCTTTGTAATATACAATGAGTGGACCATTAATGATAAGGTGCATATATAGTAGAAAAAGGAAGTCTGGATGGCCGCACTTCAAAAAAGGCTTCTTTATTGGTAGTAGATAAAATCCAAGAAATACAGTTATATCATCAAAAATACAGCATACAGCATGAATAGCTGTCACTTCAAAGATTCCTTGGTAGTATATTATCACTTAGATTGGGTCTGGATATCCAAGAAAGGCCGGATATCGATGTAGGGTATCCGCTGTTTAAGCTACATGCTAATTGCTAGGCAGTAAGGTGTCTTTGAACTAGATATTTAATTGTGCAGACATTAATTGTCGTTTTTCATTACTTGTCATATATATGCTAGCATCGTTCATCCTGCATCATGCTTATAAAGCTGTCTAACAATTAGACTTGTATATAGATCGTACACTTCACATAAAGCGTTGACGTCTCTCAAATGATAAGTGTCTGTAAAGTGGTTGTTTGCTACATTACCGGTCCCCTTCATTATGCAGATATGCAGGCCACTGCTGCCTATATCACCAATGTGTCGCCGAAGGACTGAGTTCCTCCGCAGTGTCTTCACTTCTTATGCTTGTATTTGCATCCAAAGGTATAGGAGTTTAACTCAAATACTGTGGGGAGTGTTACGTGGTGTACTCCCGGAAGTCCGGCGGTATTGCATCGGCGTGTCCTGGCCTGTGTCTGCAGAGGGTGTATACGCCCAACACTTAGTGTGCAGCTTTCCTCATCCAATTCACATTGGGGGATCACTTCAGCAGCGTCTCCGGACCGTGTGACGTCAAAGCGTTTTCGCAACTAGCGTTACGTAGCTTCGTCTGGACTGGGAGGGGGAAGGCATATACCTCTCCCTTTTATTTCATTGAGGTGGGACCGCCCCTCCTAATACAAATTTCTTCAAAAAAATAATACAGGGACAAGCTAAAAAAAGCTCAAATGTTCATCTTCCATATATCGTTTATTGGTTCATGCCATCCTTATAGATGATTAGTACATATTAGTACGTATTTGCAGGTCATTACCAATCTGTATATATAGCAGCAATTGGTCATAGGTAATTGCATTTGCTGTCAAGTCTCATCGGGGCAAGTCAGGAGGAGGTGAAAAGAGGAACGGTGGTATCAGGAATGATTGGCGTTCCCTAATACCGTAGGGATTAGAGACATAAACAAACCAAACGGACAACACGCAGGAGCCCACGCCACCCCATAGAGCTGATCTGCTGATAGAAGTATGTGGAGAACTGAAAAAAGTTATTGGTAAAATTGGCAAATTGCAGGAATTCAATCAAGAATTAATTTTGAGCTCCAAACTGTAGATAGCATTTGTCTAGGAAGCCTTTGACTGCTCCAATTCCACAGTCATGTGGTATTGAGGTATATAACGATTTAACGTCAATACTCAACAGCCATGCTTCCCCTATTTTCAGATCTGCAATTTTTGCCAGCACATGACGTGTATCCTGCACATATGATTTAAGGTCACTCACCATCTCCTTCAGGAGAGAGTCGAGGTATACACCAATCCTATCAAGGGGTCCACGGATCGCAGAGACGATGGGCCTCCAGGGTGGCTTTTCCAGGGATTTATGCACCTTGGGGATGCAATAGAACATGGGGACATTAAAATCGTCTACAGACAGATGTTCATGTTCACGTTTCCTCAAAAGTCCAGCCTCCATTGCATCATCCATTCTGCCAGTACGAATTTTTTCGAATAAGAATTCTGTACGGAATACGAAATTCAGTTTACGAACTTCTCGTCTGGCATCTTCTTCCATGGCATCGGCGTCTCTTCTTGGGCCGCTCCTCGCAATGGGAGGCTCCCGCTGTGTGAGGCTTTGCTGCGTCTGACAGGACTTTTATAACGGAGGGTACCTGGTGACCCCGCCCCCCTCTGACGCACGGGGACTTCATGGGGACTTGCCTATGGCTTTCCCCATGACGTCAAAGGGGGGCGCCGACGCCATGGAAGAAGATGCTGGACGAGAAGACCAGAGCAAGAAGAAGCGGATCGGAGAAAGAAGAAGATGGAAGAAGAAGATGGAAGAAGATGCCGGAAGGAGCAGATGAAGAAACTGAAGCCCCTTACCATTTCACACAGGGGGAGGGGGGCAGGATCTGGGGGTCCCCTTGTTAAAGGGGGCTTCCAGATTCCGATAAGCCCCCCGCCCGCAGACCCCCACAACCAATGGCCAGGGTTGTGGGGATGAGGCCCTTGTCCTCATCAACATGGGGACATGGTGCTTTGGGGAGGACCCCAAAGCACCCTCCCAATGTTGAGGGCATGTGGCCTGGTACGGTTCAGGAGGGAGGGGGGGCGATCTCGCCCAACCTCTTTTCCTGCGGCCTGCCAGGTTGCGTGCTTGGATAAAGGGTCTGGTATGGATTTTGAGGGGGACCCCACGCCATTTTTTTTTTTTTTGGCCGGGGTTCCCCTTAAAATCCATTCCAGACCTGAAGGGTCTGGTATGGATATTTAGGGGGGACCCCACATCATTTTTTTTTTAAATTTGAAGTGGGGTTCCCCTTAATATCCTTAGCAGACCTGAAGGGCCTGGTTATTAAATTTGGGGGGACCCCCACGCTTTTTTTTTTTTTTTTTCAATGACTTTCAATGAATGACTGTTCTCTGTGTTACGGAGCCGACAATTCATTAGCCGCGAGTGATTTTAAATAGCTTTTTTTCCTGTAAAAATGACACTTTGTGCAGGTACAGTTCTCTATATTAGATATACTGAATCTCAAATTCATTCGAATCATTCGTTATATATCCGCTATAATAATTTCTTTCGTATTAGTTGAAATTCGATATTTGGTAGTTGGATTCGAATTGTTCTCTGTGTTACGGGAACCGGCAATTCATTCGCCGCGAGTGATTATTAAAGATTCGTAACGATTCGAAAAAATTTAACGATTCGTACAAAATTCGTATTTCGTAAGAATTCGAACGGAATTTCGTACACGAATTACGAATTTTTTTACAAAACGAAACAAAACTAATTTTTTGATGTTTCCCATGTCTAATTCCTATATATGCACCTTACCATTAATGGTGCACTCATTGTATATTACAAAGGATGAATTGACTTGTTAGGCAACACCTGTGACATCAACAATTTAAATTGCAACACACTTTGGTTTCTGCAGTCCTTCCACACCCCTGGGGGCCACACATGCACCGATATCCTTTATATCTAGTCATAATTTGTTAACTCAATATCGGCTATTTTGGCCGTTGGATCTCATTGCAAGTATGGTAATTTAGGTGCACGGACCATTTCTGTTATTTGTTTGTCTATTGTTTGTTCTTGTCCATTTATGTTTTTTGGTTTAGTGCAACCCATGTTTTAATACATATGTAGTACTTAGACAGCCTGATATTTAGCAAGACTAGCTTCTTACAGCTCATCAAGTTTGAGCAATATCTTTTTAATATGTAAGTGATTTTTTATATATACAATAAATTATAAGTAAAACAATCTTTGCTATTACTTTTCGATCCTTAAATTGCCCGTCACAGCCATAGTGGCCGCTTTTTTCTTTGGGAAGTCTCCTTTCTTGTGACTCTCCCTAAGAGAACATTTTTTGTATATGAATCTTAAATAAAAGCATTATGTTCATTTATGTGATGACTCAGATGTTCTTGACATAAATGTTCTTTTTTTCTTTTAATGTTATTAAAATTTAAACACTTGAAACAGAATTTAGATGTACTGGCCAGATTAAATAATGATAAGAGAAACAACAAAGCAGGTTCCTTGGTAGAGCGACCCATCAATGATTAGTGAGCTGTGAGCAATTGCCTGGAGGAGTAGAGGCAGACTTCAGTCTTTCTTCCTGATAGATGGGGGCACTGACTGGTGACTGGCTCTATAGCCTGTCTTTGCATAGTAGAATGAAAAGCTTTCCTGCTCATTAGAGGAGTTTTTAATGCATTAGTTCACTGCTAGAGGGCAGTGTTTCACATGGAGATCGATCGCACTGATCGGCTGACAGTCTTATTAGCACAGTATTGACCGCCGCTGGATGCTTGTTTTACTTTATTAGAAGAGAGCCTTGCTGTAGTCGTTAGCAGTAGCCGAAAGTGATTTTCAGTAACACATTGTTAAGTGATTGCTAAGAAGCAGTTGGGAAATAAGTGGAGGTCAGAAAACACACTCATATATTAAACAATAATTTAAATGATCTTGCCTATTATTTGTCACCAGATGGCAGGAATGACTTAGCTGGGAGCAGATTTGACTTTTTTAATCAATCCCTTGAGAGTCTAATTAGTCTTAAACCCAATGTGTGCACTCAACACAAATGATGGAAGGATGACAGCTATTCATTGCCATTTTAAAAAGGGAAATCTTTGGCCCGTGTACACATTAAAGTAGGGGTCATCAATCTGTTGATTGTGAGCTGCCAATCGATCACAGCCAGGTGACTGGTAAATTGCATCTTCAGCTTGTCGACCAGTCGTCCACAGAGCATCAAATACAGTGCAGTCCTATATAGGCAGTGGGACTATTTCTGTTGCTGCAGCAGAACCAGAGCTGGCTGCTGAGGGAGCAGGCGACCGCATCAGCCAATACCTTTTCTGTAGTTCCGGCTGCAGTCTCAGGCGGAGTGATATCACCTACACTCCGCCTCTTATCCTAGTTAGTAGAATCCAGAGCGGCGGCAGCAGTAGCTACAGCAGAAAGAAGAATAGCAGAAAGTAGACTCTCCTCTGTCCTGACTTACACAAAATGAACTGGGCATAATAGCATAGGGAGCTCAGGATAGTAAGGGTTCGTTTACATTTGTTGTTTGGGGGAAGCAATACTGCATAGTTGGGCTGTGTTTTTACCACCCCCCAACCGCACCTCCTTTAGCTGTGTAGCAAGGTCCCGGGCCTCCAGAAGCCTAATAGTGACCTCCAGAGTCAGGGATAGCTGACATCCTTCTATGTAGAGTGGGTTACAAGGCATGGTGGGTGTAATGCAAGGTAGATTCATGGGTGCCAGACACTTCTTGAATGCAAAGTGATTTATTTTCTCTTAACAGAACTGTGGGAGAGAGGGTTTAGGGCCAGGACAACCTTTAGTGGTTGCAATGTTAATTGACAGACTTTGAGACTTCTATAGGTAGATAGCCATGCAGGGAAAGGCACCCTGCCGGACACCACATCTGCATGTGTAGACACGCTGTCTCCTATGGCAACAATCTTGAACAGTTTCTAACAAAGGTTACAATGGACTCTTTCACTTCCTCTACAATCTCCTATTGTAGATCTTCACTCTACTGAGCTCCCAGTCTCTCCCACTAGACTTGCTGATCCACTGCCACTACATCTCCTGAGCTCTTCCAATCTTTTCTCTCGGTATCTTCATCAAGCGTCACCCCCGCATCCCTGCTGGGTCCCTAGCTTGGCATCCAAGATACTCCTCAAGCCTCACCCCACTGGCCTGCTCGGTCCCTGGCTTAGCACATAAGACTGCTCTGCAAGCGTCACCTCCGCTGGCTGTGTCTCTGGCTTGGCACACCTGATGAAGTTTCCCAATTCTTCACCGTACCCCGGTTGGTGAGAATACTGCTCTGGTACTTGCTTCAGCTACTCACCGTGGTCCCTGGTAACAAGGTGGATGGACCCTTAGTGTGCGACAGCTTCCCCTCTACCTATGACAGGTTATCCGGCCAGCAGAACCATCATTTCTGGTTGGACTGCAAGCCGCAACCCCAACCCTACTCTGCTCTCTTGCTTCTGGATAGGCCCTCAGACAGCCTAGCAGCCAGATGTCCCTGGGATAGGCCTCAGGCTCTGGCCTAGCAGCCCGGGCAGCACAACACATGTCCAGGTATCACAGAACCCTGATCACCTGACCTCACCCAAATAAATTGTCTCTCCTAGCAGGGCAAGAGACCCAAGAAGATCCCTGCCCATTGGTTGAGATACCCTATCTATTCCTAATCTGTCCTTGCAATGCCCTTGTCTTATCTAATGCCACCAGATACCCGTGCATCTAGTGACAGAAGACTGAAGTGCAGCAATTCCAGAATTAGGGTGGAATCAATTGATCTCCTATCAGTTGGCCAAAGCAACTATAACTGGCAGATAAATTTACTAGCAACCCTGCCTAAACATCAGGGTGCTACAGCTGCAGTGACTAGGGTTGTACAGACGCAGCAGCAATTATACACTTTGTCACACTTGGCGTGTGTAGCGCCTGTCAAGCGTTACCCATTCAAGTGAGTGAGGCCACTCTGCAGGTGCAGTACAGTGACCAAGGGGTTAAAGCAGACAGTGAGGATGCATTGTATAAACTCACCACCACCTGCTTTAAACCCCTTGGTCTCACACAAGCATGCAGTTTCAGGGCACTTGCAGAGTGGCCACATTTTTTTGAATGGGTCACGCTTGACGGGCGATAGTACCTGCCTGAAAGTGACAGTGGGGTACAAAAAGCGATCAGAGTGTGTTTAACAGGTGATTAAGAGATGATATGTTGCCTCTTCACCGCCTGATTTATACTGAAAATTGCTGTGCAGTGCACTTGATTGCAGGCAATTATAGGTTTAAATCACGTGGCAGGGTGGATGGGGAATTGTGCCCAGTGATCTTTGACTTCTCCCATGTTGTTCAGGTAGCTTAGACACCGGTTACTAGCTGTCAAGTTAAATAGTTCAGGAGAGATTAAACAACGTCCAGTGTACATGAAACCTAAGTTGCCTACCCCTGCGTTAAAGAAAATATCTATAAAATGTTCTCCTTGTAATACTCCACTGCAGTCCAACTTAACTGTATAAACCCCTACAATTGGGAGGAGGCTGACCATAGCCAGACTTCTTCCAATCAGCTACAGTGCCTTGCAAAAGTATTCACCCCCCCCCCCCTTGGCTTTTTGCATATTTTGTTTTTTGTTTTAGTTCAATTTATTTATTTTTTAAACTGAATTATATGTGATGAACCAGAACACAATAGTCTAAGTTGGTGAAGTAAAATTAGAAAAATATATACATAAAACAATTTTTCAGAAATAAAAAAAGGATAATTGGCATGTGCGTATGTATTCACCCCCTTTGTTATGAAGCCCATAAAAATCTCTGGTGCAACCAATTAGCTTCAGGAGTCACATCATTAGTAAAAATTATGTCCACCTGTGTGCAATCTAAGTGTCACATGATCTGTCATTACATATACACACCTTTTTGAAAGGCTCCAGAGGCTGCAACACCTAAGCAAGAGGCACCACTAACCAAACACTGCCATGAAGTCCAAGGAACTCTCCAAACAAGTAAGGGACAATGTTGTTGAGAAGTACAAGTCAGGGTTAGGTTATAAAAAATATCCACATCTTTGATGATCCTCTATCATAACCAAATGGAAGGAACATGACACAACAGCAAACCTGCCAAGAGACGGCTGCAGGCAAGGAGGGCATTAACCACATTACGACCACCGCATGTACATATATGTTGGCAGAATGGCACGGACAGGCATTTGGGCGTACGGGTATGTCCCTTTGAATTTGCCGCCGTGCCATTCACGTGCGTGCCGGCAGCACGCGTGTGCCCGCCGCACACTTCGTGTTGCGGGTCACGGGTCTCGTGGACTCGATATTCGCGGGGATACCCGTGATTGTCTCACGCAGAGGAAGAACGGGGAGATGCTAAAGTAAACAAGTATCTCCCTGTTCTGCCTAGAGACAGTGTCACTGATCAGCTCTCCCTGTAACCGGGAGAGCTGATCAGTGTAGTGTTACACACAGCCCCTCCCCCCTACAGTTAGAAACACTCCCTAGCACACACTTAACCCTTCCCTAGCCCCCTAGTGGTTAACCCCTTTACTGCCAGTGTAATTTTTACAGTAATCAGTGCAATTTAATCGCACCGATCGCTGTAAAAATGAGAATGGTCCCAAAAATGTGTCAAAACTGTCCGACGTATCCGCCATAATGTCGCAGTCATGATAAAAATTGCAGATCTATGTGTGAGTGTCCTTTGCGCTGGTATGTGAACTAGATCTTAAACTATATAAATATGTGAAGTAATAAGTAAACGTGATCTAAAAATGTGAACGTTCTGATGTTCTGATGCTAAAAAATGGAACAGGTCCTAAAACAAGCTGCAAAAACTAAGAGTAGACGCTAACCCGTGAATCAAAAATAAATAAGCAAAATTAAAAATTGCAGATCGCCGCCATTACTAGTAAAAAAAAAAAAATTAATAAAAATGGCATAAAACTAACCCATATTTTCTAGACGCCATAACTTTTGCGCAAACTAATCAATAAACGCTTATTGCGATTTTTTTTACCAAAATGATGTAGAAGAATATGTATTGGCCTAAACTGAGGAAAAAAGAAATTTATATATTTTTTGGGGATATTTATTATAGCAAAAAGTAAAAAAAGGTGTTTTTTTAAAAATTGTCGCTATTGCTTTGTTTATAGCGCAAAAAATAAAAACCGCAGAGGCGATCAAATACCACCAAAAGAAAGCTCTATTTGTGGGAATAAAAGGGTTGTCAATTTTGTTTGGGAGCCACGTCGCACGACCGCGCAATTGTCAGTTAAAGTGACGCAGTGCCGAATCGCAAAAAGTGGCCTGGTCTTAAGCCAGCAAAATGGTCCGGTCTGAAAGTGGTAAATCAGAGAGGCAGCACAGAGACCTAAGGTAACCCTGGAGAAGCTGCAGAGTTCCATAGCAGAGGCTGGAGTATCTGTACATAGGACGACAATAAGCCGTACACTCCATAGATTTGGGCTTTATGGCAGAGTGGCCAGAAGAAAGCCATTACTTTCAGCAAAAAACAAAATGGCACGTTTTGAGTTTGTGAAAAGGTATGTGGGAGACTCCCAAAATGTATGGAGGAAGGTGCTCTGGTCTGATGAGACTAAAATGTTACTTTTTGTCCCTCAAAGAAAACGCTGTCTGGCGCAAACCCAACACATAACATCACCCAAAGAACACCATCCCCACAATGAAACATGGTGGTGTCGGCATCATGCTGTGGGGATGTTTTTGAACAGTCGGGACTGGGAAACTGGTCAGAGTTGAGGGAAAGATGGATGGTGTTAAATACAGGGATATTCTTGAGCAAAACCTGTACCACTCTTTGTGTGATTTGAGGCTAGGACGGAGGTTCACCTTCCAGCAGTACAATGACCCCAAACACACTGCTAAATCAACACTTGAGTGGTTTAAGGGGAAACATGTAAATGTGTTGGAATGGCCTAGTCAAAGCCCAGACCTCAATCCAATAAAAAATCTGTGGTCAGACTTCAAGATTGCTGTTCACAAGCGCAAACCATCCAACTTGAAAGAGCTAGAGCAGTTTTGCAAGGAGGAATGGGCAAAAATCCCAGTGGTAAGATGTGGCAAGCTCATAGAGACTTACCCAAAGCAACACGATAACCGCAAAAGGAGGCTCTACAAAGTATTGACTTTAGTATTGACTTTAGGGGGGTGAATAGTTATGCACATTGACTTTTTTGTCCTATTTTGTCCTATTTGTTGTTTGCTTCACAATAAATAAAAAATAAAAAAAATCTTCAAAGTTGTGGGCATGTTCTGTAAATTAAATGTTGCAAATCCTCAAACAATCCATGTTAATTCCAGGTTGTGAGACAACAAAACACAAAAAATGCCAGGGGGGGGGGGGGGATACTTTTGCAAAGCACCGTAACTGATAATGAACACCACATTGAGTAGGGACACTACCATGGTAGTAGTGGCCATGTTGGCACAAGTGGCATGGGATCAAAGTGGGTGGAGGGGGGATGGCAGAGGGATTCAGTCCCTACATCAAACTCATACTCCTTTCCCACAGTAATTGCTTTGAGTAGAAGAGAGGATGAGTGGTACTGAATGTACTAGTGGATCTAGCTGATCTAGTCATTATTAATGTATGTGCAGTTATCAGTAGAACAGCAGTATACACACAGCAGTACTAGTATGCTCATTACTGCAGGGGCTGCCTGTTCATGTCTGAAAGTTGTGCCAAAAAAAAAGGCCAGCAGGAGGCAAATGACTAATCACAGCATTGCCTATGGTCACTCCATAGCTGATCTTTCCCTTTTTCTAATGTAGCACCCTCCTCGGTAGGTGCTAGAAGAGAGTATAGTTTTTGGTCTTCCTGCTTACCAGGAAGATAGGTAAAACGTAGAGTACCCTCTGCCTACCAGGGAGCAGGATCTATTGGTTAGGTCTGCTCATTGTGCTCAGGTGCAGCTCAGCTTGTTTGACTGTCCCTTACTGGTCCAATAGGGAGGCATATTGTATAGTGGGAGGGGACCCAACAAGTGAGTGCACAGGCTTTGTTACAGTCCTGGCAATTGGCAGAGGAAAAGTGCTGCATTGCATGTTGGGATATGTTGGTATATAAGCCCAGGGTACATGTGCTCGGGATTAGTTGAGTTGGGGAGCAGAGTCCAGGAGGGAGGGGGCGGCTGCCCTCTCCTCTGCGGAGGTGGTCGTGGACTGGAAGGGAGACAGGATCTGATTCTGCCTACTTTGTACAGATCTGTGTCTTTGGGGCCTGTCGAATGAGGGCCGCCCCCTTCAACTAGAAGAGTCAGTGAACGGGTTTTAGTAAAGGGGATGCTAGAGAGTGTCCTGAAGATAATGTAGGGCATTAAGTCTGCTGCTAGTGAGAGCAAGAAGACGTAATTCCTTCATACATGTGGTTGTATGGTTAAAGCAGTGTGACTGTTTCCACAAATAATCCGGTGAGGCGAAGTGAGAGTTGTCCTTATCCATTGTGAATAGTTTCAGTTGGCGTATCCCACTCATCCCTTCTCTCATCCAAGTTTCAAAATAAAATAAAATAAAATAAAATACAAAAATTCAAGTACCCTGAACTGGTCATTGAGTAACGAGCAAGTGGGAGTAAGGGTTGGACAAGTGTAAACCCCTAGCAACCAACTGGAAGCCCTTAGCAGCAAGCTGCAGGTAACCAGAGAGAGGCCTAAGAAGTCAACACTCAGCAATCCCTATGGGGACAGTGGTGCACTAATTTACCATGCCATATTCTGCACTGTGTCTCAGTGTGGAGGCAGCCATGTTTGTAGAGGCAGGGCCTTGCTTCCTCATGTAAGAGTCTCCAGCAAGAATAACAGTCAGCAGCACTGTTGTTACATTACCAAATCTCCCTTTAAACCTCATGAGAGTAGACAATCAGTCAGAGGTAGCAGTACCTAAGATCTCACACTGCAGATATACAGTTATGGGACTATAGGTACAGGAGAGCATTGGCACACTCACAGACCAATAAGTGCTCTGTTTTTCAGTAGGAATTCTTGTCAAAAGTTCAAACTTTCAAAGTACTGCTTAGACACAATTAACATTCATATATATTCTCTATGACATAGAATTTTTTCTTTTTTTTTTAAGATACTCTTTATTGGGTATTTTGAATTTAAGGTACAAAGCAAAGCCTATTGGGCATACTCAGACTTATAAGGTAAACAGACATAAAAAGAGAAAGAAGGAAAACAAAAATAAAAAAACAATTAACTACTCAAAAATACTAGTATCCAAAAATACTAATACCCTGGTGGAAGAATCAGAGATATGGAGTTGCAAGTATGTCAGTGCGCTTGTGCACTTTGCTGGATCAGATCGAGCTCAGGTAAGAAAAAGGGAGGGGTCTGGGGGAGCTGCAGCATAGAAGGTTTTTCATCTTAATGCATTAAGGTGAAAAACCTTGAGACTTTACAACCAGTTTAACTAAACTGGTAGCCAACACCGTGGTAAAAATTTTGACATCATAATTGAGGAGGGACAAGGGTCCATAGGAGGGACACAATGTAAGGTCTTTTACTGGGCTTGGGTATAAGCACTATATGCACTTGAGAGAAGGAGGGAGGCATAGATTGCATGTCAGAACATTCCTTAAACACCTTGTAAAGTGTGGGAGATAACTCTTTTTTTTCCCCAGATATCCTCCCAAATATGTAGAATAGCATCGCAAAACACATACATCTTTTAAATTGCATGTTAGTACAAATGTAACTTGCCCCTCCTGCACATAAACATTATGATCATACTGTTAATAAACAGTGTAAATTACATTTACTACCCCTGATTCTTGCTGTGGAATACACATTTTAATTCTGTAATCAAAGGGATACAACTTAACCAATGAGCAGTCTATCTATACCAGGTCCAACGGACTCAAACCTGGGGGCTTCTACTGTGCTGGTAGATGTACTTTTCCAGTCTAATGCCCCGTACACATGAGCGGATTTTCCGTCTGAAAAAACTATAATAACTAAAATGTTTTTTCCGACAGAATTCCGCTCAAGCTTGGCTTGCATACACACGGTCACACAAAAGTTTGCTGAACTTTCGACCGTCAAGAACGCGGTGATGTACACACTATGACGAGCCGAGAAAATTAAGTTTAATGCTTCCAAGCATGCATCGAATTGTTTTCGAGCATGCGCAGGAATTTTGCACGTCGGAATTTGTGCAGACGATCTGAATTTACGGTCTGAACTTTTTCCGACCGAAAAATAGAGAACCTGCTCTCAATCTTTTGCTGGCTGGAATTCTGCCAGAAAAAGTCAGATGGAGCATACCCACGGTCGGAATTTCTGACCAAAAGCTCACATCCGACTTTTGCTGGCAGAATTTCTGATTGTGTGTATGGGGCATTAGAGTCTCTCACCCATATACTGCACCCACTTCCAATACCTATGTATTACTCTCCAAGCGTGAAAAAGGGCTCTAGTCACCTGGAGCTAATTTTTTAACATAAAGTTTGTACCAGTCACCTGGTAACCCTAGGCGTCTTGTTGGAGCGAGAGCTTAAATAGCCTGTTCTCTTTCAGGGATAGAAAGTGTTTAATCCAGCTGGAATTCTTCAGTTTTTAAGTTCAGTTCCACTAAGGGATTGGGTGTGTAGCCAGAGGGTCAGAATCCCACAAAATGTATTTGTGAGGTCATAAGATTACTAAATACAGCCTACAATAAGCACGATAATGAACTGGACTTTGAATTTGCCTAAATGTAGCCGTGCAGAAATGGTTTTCTGCTATGGGTTTACAATCAGGATGTTCAACACTTTACTGTGTATCTCTACCTTTACTTTTTTATTCTAGGTCTGAGTGAGCTGTGAATTATTTTTTGAAATGCGTTATTTGGTCAACATTTTAATTGCGCTTAACAGTTTTCTTATATAGCGTAATTGTAAGTGTGTAAGTGTGAGAAAATATTGTAATTTGTATGTAAACAGTAAAGATGTGATTACTATAATTATTACTTTTTGTTATAAGCTGCGTTTGAGCTACAAAATAATTGACATCATCTGCGTTCCATTCCCACATTACAATGGGGTTGCTTGTTATATTTTAGGGTGTGCCAGTAAACATATCACGAGGGGGAGAATGGTCTGAGGACCTGCACATTTATTTAGCTGCTACGCACGCATTTTCATGAGGCGGCGTCTGCCCCTAGACGCGCAATGTGAGAGGTTCGATGAACAGGCTTTGATATATCTGTTTGATGTTTATTTGTAGTCGTTTCATTATGTAGATTAATGCAAAGATATGATGGAGACAAAGAAAACAGGCTGGGAGCCAGGAGACATATTGAGGCTTTAAAGGAATAAAGCACATTAACATAAGAAGGACGGAGGAGATATTATGCTGGCACACTTCAGCTCACTGAATTTATTTACCATAGAAATTGAAATCTGGGTTTACAAACTATTCCAGTGTTTATTTAAAGTGTGTCAACAGCAGTGATTTGGTAATATGGACTCAGCTCGAGCGATTTTCATGCTTCTCATTTGTCTGTAGTGTGTTTCTAAATGCACACATTTGTGTCTCCTCTGCAGCTGCTGTTTAGCTATTCTTAACTTTTGGGCTATAAAAATAGAAAAAAAATAGAAAAAAAATCAAGACAATTCTTTAAATGCTTTAAAAAAGTTGCAATTACAATTTCCCTAGAGATGAAAGAAACTGATTTGCAGTATTATTCACACCTTTAAAAAAGGTCACCCTTGTTTTTTCAATAAAATAGGTTTTACCAAATAGCCTAAAATGTAACAGAGTCACCTAGAGTATCATAAGGGCAGCCAGAAATGGATAATAGAAACCCCTGGAGGCTACACTGCCTTAGGCCCTGGAGTAACCTTGCTAGGTCCAAGTCTGCCTGCAGAACTTTACTATTCCAGGAAGGTAGAAACTGACAAAGTCTATGTAAGTACTTTGAGACAAGATGGATCGATCTCTAAAAACAGGAAACATTAATTGTTTCTGTTGGCTTGGTTGGGGCCCTTTCGTAGGTGCACTAATGGGGATTCTGAGGGGCTTTCCATATACTCCCAGTTTAAAAGAATGGGAGATGGAGGAGGAACTCTGGTGGAAATTAGGTGGAAAAGGGCTTAACAGTAATGAAAGAACAAGCAACAAGTTCAGGGAGAAGTTAGGTGGATCTGAGGTAATAGGCCAATCCAGAATAGGTGAAATGGCACTGCACATTGATATACTGAATAAGTGCAGAAATGTCTAAGGAACTGGAGGGCAAACTATGTTAGCTAGAGGCTTAAGCTCCAGCAATCCCACTCTGTATGGCTGAGGTTGAGAAGTGTGGCTTAAGATTCTAATCTCAGGTCGCACTAGAAGGCGAGTGCCTCTTAACTCAGCACTCTAGCCTGGATGTCTGTTCTCTTACCAAGTCTGGTGCCAATTGCCTCGAACCTCCCTGAGCAGCTCACTGAATTTCTCTCCACTCCTCTTCTCAGGCCGCATAGCCCCCTAGGAACTGTAGTTTTTTTATTGCTTGGATGCAGGGACGCTTGTACTTAGTGAAACTGCATCAGCTACAGTTCTTTACTTAGCAACACCTCCACCTCATAGTTCGACGTCGGCCAATTTGGGAGGACATAAAGAGTCAATAGAGGTATAGCTAACAGGCACGCCAGGACTTGTTGTCCCACATAACTCTGTAAGGTTTATCTTTGCCTTGTTTTCCCTAAAGGGGGCCAATGTAGCCAGCCCTGGCTATATTGGTTAAACATAATTATGCTAAAATATGTCCATATGGCTTGGAAAAATTACCATGTACATACTTGAATAGATATCCACATTTATGCTTGACAGTACCTTATTGCTGTGCGTGCAGACTTTCTTTCAGCAAAAATTCTTCCAGTCTTTGAGGCACTACCTCAAATCAAGGATCTCATGTGTCATCTTGTTAAGTAGGAGAACCAAAGATGGTTTTGTTGTCCCTAATCTCCTCTCCTACTACAGATGACCTCAGCTACCATTCAGTTCCAAACTGTTCTATCCCCTAAAACAAACTAAACTATTGAATTTTAATCATGCCCATCCATACCCATTTCTTTGGTTGGTTGTGCAAAGAACAATAACCATCTCATTCATACCTTACGTTCAGGTGAACCTAAGGGCCAAATTGACCCTTCAGCCTTCAGCTCCGGTCTGAGAGCTCTGTTGGGCATTTGGTGTTCTCTCTCCTTGCAGGCTTGCCTTTTTCTGCACTGTCTGTGTGTAGAGGTGGTCATCTTAGTATAGGAACAGGGCTTTGCTTTCTCATGCCAATGAATAAGGAAGAAGCAGAAGAATCCTTGCACTACAGATTCTCAGGTACATCTTTATCTCCAGCAAGAACAGTGAGAAGCACAGTAGTGACAACTCCAAACCTCATGCGACTAGCAGTCAGAGGCAGCAGTGCCTCGGTCCTCACACAGCAGATATATAGCTATTAAGATGTATGCACAGCACATGTATATTGTTTAAGTAAGGTACTATTTAGGCATAATTAACAATTCTAGATGTTCCCAATAAGGTAGCAGATCTTCATTTTTTTGGGTCCAGGTCCACTTTAACACTAAAGAAAATAGTGGAAACTTTCTAACCAATCTAGTAGCCAATAAAGTGCATCCAGGGCCCAGGGTAAAAGGATTTAGGTCCGTGACAGGTGCTGACAGGCATATTCATTGTACAAAGCCTGGATACACTGCATTAATATGGATGAGTGGTTTTCAAGTTAATCTCACAGTGAATAGAGGATTCCACAACTACTGATATGACAGACAGTGCTTGACAAGAGAAAACAGTTCCCTCCTATGGAATGATTTATAAAATATACATTTTAGTTCGTATATGTGTATTGCAGAGGATCAGTTATGCTTCACGAGCAATATTAAAAGAACAGTTATAGTTATTTCTCATTTATTTATACCAATTAAGTTTAGTTTCAAATATACAGACCGTATTGAATGTCAAACCCTGCAGGAGCCAAGCATAGTTGTTTTAGTTTCATCCTATTATTCAATATTTATGATTTTCTTTCTTTCTGTCTTTATAGGTTGGCTAGACGTGCAGGACTTTTGGTGCGCTTTCAGAAAACACACCAAAACCGCCTGATGCAATAGAAGACTATGGCAAAGCGCAGATAACACTGTGCTGCACCTGCACAGTGTAGTTATGTTTTTATTTGACTACAGGCTAAAACCATAATTTCAGCTTTGCACGTAGGGGTTAATTTACTAAAACTGGAAAGTGCAAAATCTGGTGCAGCTCTGCATAGAAACCAATCGGCTTCCAGGTTGTTTTTTTTTTGTCAAAGCTTAATTGAACAAGCTGATTGACTACCATGCACAGCTGCACCAGATTTTGCACTCTCCAGTTTTAGTAAATCAACCCCATAGTGTTATATTTGGGGAACATAAACCAATAGTGTTGCATTCTGGGTACATACTTCATGATTGGACAACACTTGACCATCTAGAAGAAACATACCATCTGGTTACATAAATAATATATTACTGTAATGTGAATTAACTGCTAAATGTTACAGTTTCTTGTGCCTCCAGGGCGTCACTGCGAACTATACAAGGACCCCTGTTTGAATGTGACCTGCCAAAATGGAGGGACTTGTGACAGTGAAGGACTGAATGCCACCTGTGTCTGTGCTTCTGGGTTTATGGGTGAGTAAGCTTTAAAAAATGTCCAGGTAAAAAAGATTCTTATAGCCTAGGCCATTTTTGTGTAGAGCAGCATTTTTTTTTTCAGATCCTCAGAGAGTTCTTTGCCATGAGGTGCCATGTTGAACTTCCAGTGACTAGTATGAGAGAGTGAGAGGGATAACACCAAATTTAACACACCTGCTCCCCATTCACACCTGAGACCTTGTAACGCTAACAAGTCACATGACATCGGGGAGGGAAAATGGCTAATTGGGCCCAATTTGGAAATTTTCACTTAGGGGTGTAATCACTTTTGTTGCGGAGTTATTGTGTGTGGAGTTATTTTGAGGGTGCAGCAAATTTACACTGTTATACAAGCTGTACGCTCACTACTTTACATTGTAGCAAAGTGTCATTTCTTCAGTGTTGTCACATAAAAAGATAAAATAAAATATTTACAAAAATGTGAGGGGTGTACTTTTGTGAGATACTGTATTACTAAATAGGTTTCTACGCTATTGCTAATGACAGACTGGTAACCAGTTGTGTTTGTGGACATTAGCAAATGCTTTTTATTTTAGTGATCACTAATATATGTGGTACGGACACGTGCATACTATATGACCAAAAGTGTGTGGACACCTGACCATCACACCTACACTATATGGTCAAATGCATGAGGACACACATACAAATAAATTCAGGTATTTCCGGTGAAAGTTACTGTTAATCCCATAGCATACAAGGACAAGTGCGCATATACAACCTTGTGGCAACACTTTGGGGGGGGCCTTTTTAACAGAAATGCTCTCTTGCAGTTAAAGGGATGAGACAGACCATTTAACACTGCCAGGGGTTCTTAAAATGATCAGATTTTATTTGCAGTGCCTTGAACAAGTATTCATACCCCTTGAAATTTTCCACATTTTGTCATGTTACAACCAAAAACGTAAATGTATTTTATTGGGATTTTATGTGATAGACCAACAAAGTGACACATAATTGTGAAGAGGAAGGAAAATTATAAATGGTTTTCAATTTTTTTTACAAATAAATATGTGTAGAACCACCTTTCATTGCAGCTGCAAGTCTTTTGGGTATGTCTCTACCAGATTTGCACATCTAGAGAATGACATTTTTGCCCATTCTTCTTTGCAAAATAGCTCAAACTCTGCCAGCTTGGATGGGGAGCGTCTGTGAACAGCAATTTTTAAGTCTTGCCACAGATTCTCAATGGGATTTAGGTCTGGACTTTAACAGGGCCATTCTAACACATGAATATACTTTGATCTAAACCATTCCATTGTAGGTCAGGCTGAATGTTTAGGGTCATTGTCCTGCTGGAAGGTGAACCTCTGCCCCAGTCTCAAGTCTTTTGCAGACTCTAACAGGTTTTCTAAGATTGCCCAGTATTTGGCTCCATCCATCTTCCCATAAACTTTGTCCAGCTTCCCTGTCTCTGCTGAAGAAAAGCATCCCCACAACATGATGCTGCCACCACCATGTTTCACGGTGGGGATTGTGTGTTTAGGTTGTGCAGTGTTGGTTTTCCGCCACATATAGCGTTTTGCTTTTAGGCCAAAAAATTTTGGTCTCATATGACCCCCACAAGCTGTAAACAGGATTTCTTATGTCTTTCTTTAAACAATGGCTGTCTTCTTGCCACTCTACAATAAAGACCAGATTAGTGGAGTGCACGACTAATAGTTTTCCTGTGGACAGATTATCCCACCTGAGCTGTGGATCTCTGCAGCTCCTCCAGAGTTACCATGGGCCTCTTGGCTGCTTTTCTGATTAATGCTCTCCTTGTCTGGCCTGTCAGTTTAGGTGGACGGCCATGTCTTGGTAGGTTTGCAGTTGTGCCATACTCTTTCCCTTTTTGGATGAGGGATTGAACAGTGCTCCGTGAGATGTTCAAAGCTTGGGATATTTTTTTATACCAGTAACAAAGAGATGGCCCCTATCCATTAGAATGCAGGTGCTCCTACTATGGAGACACTCATAAATGTGGTAGTGTTAGGACTGCAAGCAATACACAGGGTGCCGTGAAGAGGCCATGCAGCTTACGCATGCGTTTGCAAATGTGTGCTAACTAAATCCCTGTTTTTAATGCAGGCTGTTGGACAGGTTCATTTGATTGGTAAGCAAACTGGTTGATGGGAATTATCTCTGGTTTTGTCTTTACATATTTTCTTATAACCTAACCCTGCTTTAAACTTCTCCATAACTTTATCCCTGACCCGTCGGGCGCGTGTTCCTTGGCCTTGATGATGCGGTTTGTTCACTAAGGTTCTCTAACAAATCTCAGAGGGCTTGACAGAACAGCTGTATTTATACTGAGATTAAATTACACACAGGTAGACTCTATTTTCTAATTAGGTTACTTCTGAAGGCAATTGGTTGCACTAAATTTTAGTTAGGGGTATCAGAGTAAAGGGTGTTGAATACAAATGAACGCCACACTTTTCAGATATTTATTTGTAAAAAAAAATTGGAAAACTATTTATCATTTTCCTTCTACTTCACAATTATGTGCCACTTTGTGTTGGTCTATCACATAAAATCCTAATAAAATACATTTAAGTTTTTGGTTATAACATGACAAAATGTGTTTTGTCATGTTACAATTATGCCCACATAATTATATGAGGCATGAATCGTAATGAATTATTGTTTTTTTAATAATCTGTTTTATTATGTTATATTTAGTACAAAAATAATGAAAAGTGGCTAAAGTGCCTCCGCAGGGGTGAAGCTAATTTAACAATTACAGTACAGTAAAGTAAGTTCACAAACAACCATACAGTGCGCGACTCAAGCACTAGAATAAGCTGAAATGCAGGATAATATAAAAACCCTGAAAGTAACAGATTCTTCTTCCAAGAATAAGAGACATCCTACAGCCCCTAACAAGAGGGATAAGTCATATTTTCATAAGGACATCGGCACAAAAGAACAAAGGAAAAGTATTTCTAATATGATGAGAACAATATACAGATGTCTGAACCAGGAATGATTTAGGTGAACAATACCTTGTTTCTTTTCAGGGGTGGAGTGTGAGGTCGATATAAACGAGTGTGACAGTAATCCATGTCATCATAGTGGTACCTGTGTAGACCAACCAAATGGATACATTTGTCACTGTCCACATGGCTGGGTTGGAGCCACCTGTGAGATCCGTAAGTATTTACCAAGTATGTAATTTTAAACTGTGCCTACTAAGGTCCCATTCACATAGATCACACAGCCAGGACTGGATAGACAGAAAGAAAAAAATTAATTGTCAGATAAAACAGCTCCCAAATATGTACTTCATCTGTGTGTATGGATGAGCTTAGCTTTAAAAGCCCTTAGTAAATGTTCTAATCTCTAATAAATGTATTCTGAATGATGTTTTTTTACCATTTCCGGGAACAGATCTGCAGTGGAAAGCTGGACACATGGCAGAAAGTCTGACAAACATGCCCCGTCACTCCCTCTACATAATCATAGGAGCTCTGTGCGTTGCATTTGTACTCATGCTCATCATCTTAATTGTGGGCATCTGCAGAATTAGTCGTATTGAGTACCAGGGATCCTCCCGACCTGCCTATGAAGAATTCTACAACTGTAGGAGCATCGACAGCGAGTTTAGCAGCGCTATTGCATCAATTCGACATGCACGGTAAGAGTGAGAGCTGGACCTAGGAGGCATTTGTTTTCTTTTTAATCATAAAGTTGAAATATGCATGATGAAAGTGAAAAACAGTAGGGAAAAATAATTATTTGATCCCCTGCATATTTTGTAAGTTTGCCCACTTACAAAGAAATGAAGGGTCTATCATTTTTTATCATAGGTGTATTTAAAATGATAGAGACAGAATATCAACCAAATATCCAGAAAAATCACATAATGCAAATATTATAAATTGAGTGCAGTTCAGTGAGTAAAATAAGTATTTGATCACCAAGCAAAACATGACTTAGTACTTGGTGGAAAAACCCTTGTTGACAAACACAGCGGTAAGACGTTTCTTGTAGTTGGTTACCAGGTTTTCACATATCTCAGGAGGGATTTTGGTCCACTCTTCTTTACAGATCTTCTCTAAATCCTTAACGTTTCCTGGCTGTCACTTGGCAACTCGAAGTTTCAGCTCCCTCCATACATTTTCTATAGGATTAAGGTCCGGAGACTGGCTAGGTCACTCCATGACCTTAATGTGCTTCTTCTTGAGCCATTCCTTTGTTGCCGTGGCGGTACGTTTTGGGTCATTGTTATGCTAGAAGACCCATCCACGGCCCATCTTCAGTGTTGTGGCTGAGGGAAGAAGGTTCTCATCCAAGATTTTATAATACATGGCCCCATAAATTGGCCCCTCAATATGGCAAAGTCGGCCTGTACCTTTAGCAGAGAAACAGCCCCAAAGCATAATGTTTCCACCTCTGTGCTTGACTGTCGGGATGGTGTTCTTAGGGTCATGGTCGGCATTTTTCTTCCTCCAAACATGGCGAGTCGAGTGCCAAAGAGCAAAATTTTGGTCTCATCTGACCACAGCACTTTCTCACAATCGTTCTCTGAATCATTTAGATGTTCATTGGCAAACTTCACACGGGCTTGTACATGTGCCTTCTTGAGGAAGGGGACCTTGCGGGCGCTGCAGGATTTCAATTCATGGTGGCGTATTGTGTTACCAATGGTTTGTTTGGTGACTGTGTTCTCCAACTGCCTTGAGATCATTCATAAATTCCTCCAGTGTAGTTCTCGGCTGATCCCTCACTTTTCTCATGATCATCTTTACCCCACTAGCCGAAATGTTGCATTGAGCTCCAGACAGAGGGTGATTGATGGTTATTTTGTATTTATTCTATTTGCGAATAATCGCTCCAACAGTTGTCTCGTAGCCCATTCCAGCCTTGTGCAGGTCTACAATCTTGTCCCTGACGTCCTTTGACATCTCTTTGGTCTTGCCCATGATGGTGAGGTTTGAATGGAAGAAAGATGTCTTTTATAAACATAAATAGTTGTCTTTAGGAGCACCTTCTTAAATTGGCAGGACTAATCTGTGTACCACATGAGCACCTACTGTAGCCAGTTTATGGGAGCCAGCATTATTGTTGGTTGGTAGGGGATCAAATACTTATTTTACTCACTGAACAGCAACTCAATTTATAACATTTGTATCATGTGTTTTTTTCTGGATTTTTGGTTGATATTCTGTCTCTATCGTTTAAAATACACCTATAATAACAATTATAGACCCTTCATTTCTTTGTAAATGGGAAAACTTACTAAATATGCAGGAGATCAAATAATGATTTTAGCCACTGTATATGCAACCGGCGTAAGTTTTACTATGTCTTGCTACCACCTACAGTATATTTGAGAAAAATAAACCTCCATGGTGACACAGCCCAAGAAGGA